>CM052899.1:126704544-126761366 GCA_028534135.1 Potos flavus | reverse complement strand
CTGGGAAAAAAAAATAAAAAAGGAAAAGGCATTTCAGTACTTTAAAGTGTAAGTGATTAAAAACAGACCTGGGGCACCTGGGTGGCTCAGTGGGTTAGCATCTGCCTTCGCTCCTGTCGTGATCTCAGGGTCCTGGGATCGAGCCCTGCATCAGGCTCCTTGTGCAACAGGGAGCCTGCTTCTCCCTCTCCCTCTGCCTGCTCCTCCTCCTTCTTACACTCTCTCTCTAATAAATAAATAAAATCTTAAAAACAAACAAACAAACCTAAAGAGTCAGAAATAGCTTCCTTGAGTTGTTTGCTGTTTCTGTAAAAAAGCATCAGGCAAACTTTAAGAAAAAATTTATGTGTAAGTGCCTGGATTTGAATTTGCATATAACCAGCAACCTAAGCAGTAAATTATGACTTGCTGACTTTTAAAAACATGTAATGTGGTAATTAATCCACAGTAAGGTATAGAGGTCTATAAGAAAATAAGAAAAATAGAGATCTTTTTGTTTAGTGTTTGTGCCCATTTTTTGTGTTTTGATATTTTTTTCTGTTTTCGTTTTGATTTTTGTGTTCAGAGATTTCTATTCCCAGCATATTTTGTAAGATTTCTGTCTTCATTCAGCTTATAAAACTAAAGCGAAGCCACAATAAAAATGGACAATTTGTTGGCAATGTAGAATTGAAAGTCCTAACTATCCTGGGGCCTTATTAAATATGAATGTTAATCTCCTAAACTACTTGAGGATAGTCGTATAAAGAAGGTATCTTTGTTTCAGAACAATTGCAAAAAATACCTTTTGTATTTTTGTTAGGGAAAGTAAGCTCTTAACTAAATTTGGAAAGTCTAAGCTTCCATCTGGCTTCTACTTGTGAAGTAAATGTGTGAAGTTTGCTGGTAGTTTAGCTTATCTGAAGCATAGTCTCTTAGTCTTAAAATCAAAATAATAATACAAAATTTATATTTAAGAATAACATGAGTTAAAAGTTTATAAATAACATTAGAAATAGCATGAGAATTGAAAATATAATGTGTGGGGTTAGATGCTGGCTTCTCCATGTATTTGTTGCAAAATTGGACTCTTGGAACTTCTGTTTCCTAATTTTACTTATGATAAACTGAACAGGATTGTTGTGAGGATTTTATTTGTGTGTATATCTAAATACATTGTGTGTGTGTGTATGCTCTTAAAGCATGCAAATATCAACTTTTATTAAGTACTGGGGCTTTATAAACACTACATGCGCACACATATACAAATCTCATAAATGTTATACAGTATATTCACCATGGACTCTTACATCTTTTTAGCACTTACTCAATTGCTCTAAATGCCCTCAATGTTCTTTTTTGAATTAAATTTAGAGACACTATGTAAGCCAACAAGAAATTAATCTTACTACTTTATTATGTTACACTATATAACATGAACATTAAACACTGACAAGTAAAGTCCAAAATATTAGATTGCTCTCACAGAAGCTTTCCAAAGCTCATTCTAGAAGTGAAATTATAAGAAAAACATGATTATGCATAATTTGGGATGGTTCATTTAAAATCATTTAGCCTCAAAGCTGAAATCCATTAAAGAATAAATTTAATTTTAATAAAAATACACTCATGATAGAGGTAGGGAGGTAAATGAGGGCAGTGTATAGTGATTTACAACTGATAAATAAATGTATCAGACCCTACCTCGGTAAAGATAAAAAAGATCAATAAAATTGTCGTCCCTAGCTGCCCTGCTACTGATTTAAGAACAAAGGTTGAGTTTGAGAGTTAATTCAAATTAGGCCAGAAATGCTTTGATTGCTGCCTTATATTGTATGGTATAGGAAACTTGTGTTCAGAGAGCTTAGCTTAATTTCTTTGAATTTCATAGCCAGCAAGTGGCCAACCCAGGATTCAAATCAGTGCTTTCTGACATCAGCTTCCTTGCTGTAGAGACCTAGGCCCTACTGTTTGAGTAGATATATTGAATTGATCAGCATACAAGGAAAATAGAAAATATGGGTGCTTGGGTGGCTCACTGGGTTAAGCCTCTGCCTTCGGCTCAGGTCATGATTTCAGGGTCCTGGGATCCAGCCCCACACCAGACTGTCTGCTCAGCGGGGAGCCTGCTTCCCCCTCTCCCTCTGCCTGCCTCTCTGCCTACTTGTGATCTCTTTCTCTCTGTCAAATAAATAAATAAAATCTTTAAAAAAATAAATAGAAAATACTCTAGAACTGATCTTTCTTTCAGTTTGGAAAACTATCCAGCAAAGCCCTCAGATAGATATGAAAGAAATAGGCCTCCCTTGGGGCGCCTGGGTGGCTCAGTGGGTTAAAGCCTCTGCCTTAGATTCAGGTCATGATCTCAGGGTCCTGGGATCGAGCCCCGCATCAGGCTCTCTGCTTAGCGAGGAGCCTGCTTCCCCCTCTCTCTGCCTGCCTCTGCCTGCTTGTGATCTCTCTCTGTGTCAAATAAATAAATAAAATCTTAAAAAAAAAAAAAGAAATAGGCCTCCCCTTTTACAGGACAGTTTTCAGGCACGTCTAGCGTTCTGTCTGGCCAAGACAAGAGAAAGAGCAAGTGTGGTCAGGGTGGGCCATGTACAGTTACCAAAACTGTATTTATATATACAGCTTGGACAGTCAGCCAAAACTCCTATCAGGAGCATATGAGCAAATGAGGAGCCAATGAGCAAATTTCTTACTAAGCTTAAGATCTTTGTTTTCTGTTTTGCCCCAGCTCTTAATGACCATATGCATCTCTGAGTGGCACTTTCATAACAATAGATTAAGAACATGAGGGATGAGATGCTTTCTTTGTCAGATTATGAATTGTTGTGTTAGAGCAACCATTCATCTTTCTGGGTGAATAGAAATTCATCTTTCTGTATGAATAAAAGAGTTTGCATATTGGAACAACTGATTCTTTTATGCTGTTCTCCTTTGCTACCAACAGTTTAAGCTTTTTACATATACCCAATTTCTTACAAAAAGTGCCATTGGGTTTTTGAAATTTATGTATAAAAACAGACTCTCCTGTAGAAGCAGGATTAAAATGATAACAAATATGTTATATGTGAACATTAAATTTTGTTCTGGTAGCCAAAACAAAAGAGGTAGTATAATCTTTAAAAAAATTCTCATCATAGAGAAGAAATACTAACACATACACCAACTTATTCTCTTCTTTGGACTAAAATACAGAGCATTGATCACTCATTGTAAATCTCAGATGCATGTGACTTTTCCATTTCCCGCTCCCTAGGTTTACTTTGTGGAATGTTATTTTTGATTTAAGCAATAGATATTAGGGGCAATAAAAGATGCTTACCATGGCTTCAGTGATCACTAGTATGCCGACAAATCTCAGCTTTATATTTTCTCCTTCAAGTATGTTCCTCTTTTTATATTTTTGGTCTCAACAAATGAAACTTTCATCTCTAGTTGTTTATTTTTTAATTTTTAAAATATTTATTTATTTGAGAGAGCACTTGAGCAGGGCGGGGCGGAGCAGAGGGAGAGAGAGAAGCAGTCTCCCTGTGAACAAAGAGCCCAGTGTGGGGCTCTACGCCAGGACCCCCAGAATAAGGACCTGAGGGGAAAGCAATTGCTTAACAGACTGAGCCACTCAGGCACCCATCATCTCTAGTTGTTTAAAACAGAAAACTGGACCATCCTTAATTCCTTCCCTGTCACTCCTTCATATCCCCTGAATTCAGTCAATCAATAGGATCTGTTGATATTGTCCCCTGAATATCTCTCAAATTTTCTCTGCATAACTATGGTATATATTCCACTTTCTTGATTCAGGCCATCATCTTCTCTTGCTTAGGTCCCTCTGGTAATTCGTAAATGCTTTCCTTCTCTTCAGCCTTGCCTGACTTCCTTCAATTCTCTTCCTTGGCATTTCTTATTGGCTCTTTCCCTCGATGACAGGAAATATATACTAATTTTCTATATTAATAATATCATCACTCACTTTAGCAATAACAACTATTATTTCAACTATGTCCCATCCTTTTGTTTGAAAACTTTTTTTGGAGCCCATCAAATTTTGGTTCTAGTTTGGACATAGCTTTCTAGAACTGCAAAATTCTTAGTCTGATAATTTTTTTTAAATGAGAATTCCTGGTTTCATGTAATTTTTTTTTTAGCCTACATATTTTTTCCTTTATGTGTTTTTGTGGGATTCTACTTTCAAGGACATTCTGCAGAAGGGTGACACTGATAGTAAACTTTGAGTCTTTGTATATTTTTATTTTGTCTTCTTGCACAGAATATTATGTTAGTTTCCCCCTTAGAAATTTACATACATGGTTCCCTTGTATTCCATCATAAAGTGCTGATGTGAGAAGAATGTGATATCTGCCTGTATCTCATTTCTTTGTAGACAACCTTTAATATTTTTTTCCTACCTCTAAGGAAACATTAAGATCTCAATATAATTGACATTATGGACTTTCACAGTGATATGAATAAAAGCAAACACAGAATTGCCCTGTGGGGAATATTTTTCACAACTCAAGATAATAGGACTCACAAAAATAGACATTTCACTGAAAGAATTTTAAATTAATTATAAATCAAATATGGAAAAATAGTCAACATTATATACAACAAATAAAATAATTTCCCCCTCCCACAAGACGAAGATGATAGATCAGTTTTGCAGAGGTAATAATTATATGTAAAGTTATTAAAATAACTACTCATGAAAACCATAAAGACTATGTTTTGAAAATAGTTTATTCAATAAAGTGCCAAATCTACTCTCAGGAATAAAAAATTGTATTAAAAAAATATCCACATATAGTGGGCAGATTGAATAACAAATTAGATATAGCCGAAGAGAAAACTGATGTATCAGAGTATAAATCTAAACCAATTACATATGTCACATAAATCTATAGTATGATGAGAAATATGAAAGAGGGAGTCCCTGGGTGACTCAGTGAGTTAAACGTCTGACTCTTGATTTCAGCTCAGGTTATGATCTCAGGGTTATAAGATCAAAGCCCCATGGGCTCTGAGCTCTGTGGGGAGTCTGCTTGAGATTCTCACTCTCCCTCTCCTTTTGCCCCCCCACAATCTTGTGTTCTTTCTTTCTCAAAAATGGAAATATGAAAGAGAAGTTATGAGATATAGATGATAGAATGAGAAAAACCAATAAATAACTAGTAGAAAATGCAGATGGAGAAAATAGGTTAAGATGCAATATTTGAAGTTATAATGGTCAAAAGTATTTCAGAATATAAGAAAATTATTAATCATGTTTATATTTAGAAAGTATATAATCATTTCATATTAAACCTCTGTGGAGACTTCTTCCTCTCGTAGGAGTCCTTTTAAATGCATGCATTCACTTTAAGCTTCCTTTGTTTGGCTTAAGAAATATATATGCTTAAGAAAAATATATGCTTAAAAAATCAATTAAAATGTCACCTTTTATAGGAAGTCGTGGTGACCCATCACATGTGGGTAGGGCCACTTATACATGAGCTTCCAGTTATTATCCTGATCTTAGATACCTGAGTACAAGATTTCTAGTTAGTCTGATCATAGCATTCTTCAACAGATTCTCATACATTTTCAGCTTACATGTGCGTCCTGTTGACAATAGAGCAATTATATCTTTTTACTGTTGAATTTCCACTGACCTAGCACATAGTAAGCATTCAATAAATTAAAAAAAATTTTAATTTTAAAATTCTTATTAGGTATAGTAGATATACAGTGTTCTATTGGTTTCAGGTATACCCTACAGTTATTCAACAACTTTATACATTGTGCAGTGCTTGCCCCCATTAAGTGTAATTCTCTTTCACCATGTTATTACAATGTTATCACAATATTGACTGTATTCCTTATGTTGTACTTTCTGGACCATTTACTTACACCATACACAAAAATAAACTCAAAATGGATTAAATACCTAAATGTGAGACCCGAAGTAAACAAATATTAATTAAATTTCACACAATATGCTGCTTTTCTGAAGTGCATAGAATCTCAAAATATCAAGGCAAGTCTTCCTATACCATTTTGATGCATCACAAAGTACCATACATTAACTTATAACTAAGCGTTACTTAATTTTTATGCATTATGTGTTTAGAGAAGAAAATTCACCTTATAGTCATGGTTATAAGAAAAACATTAAAATACTATGTTCTGCATGAGAAGATGGTGTTTTTCAAGCTTGACTAATGAATGAACCTCTCTAAAACAAGAAAAAAAGTTTCAAAAATCCTCACAACAAACTTTATTCACTTATTTAAAAATATTAAGGCCTATTGAAGACATCATAACAAGGGATTATTTTCATTGTAACTTTTTAAAATATGTACAAATATAGAAGTAATTAAAATTCTCTATAAATAAAACGAAAACAATTTGATCAAAACAAATTTAGAAATTAAGTACAAAATCTATAAAAACAAAGGCAACAATATAAATTTGATGTGATGCATGATTCTTGGCTGAAATTAAATCTCTGCTTGCTATTTTGTCTTGAGTTCAGCATGCCAATTCTAATTTGTGCCTAGCAAATGTCTTAATTCTCCCATTATTTCCTTTTTTTTCAAACTACTGTGGAGGCCAATTAACATCATTTACGATGTGAGAGGGAATATATCTTTCATGTGTTAAATCTCCTTTGTTCTTTTCTCATCAGCCTGAGAAAATTAAGTATTACTTGGCATTACCTCAATTATAAAAACACACACCAGACATTATAGTATTCAGCGGTCTGTAGGTCATCTAATTGATTCAGAATATGTCTCTTATACTTTCTGGATTATCTCAAACTAAAAACATAAAATAATTTTCAGAGGAAACTCAGATTGCTGAAATAATGTTTTCATAACTCCAGGTGTCCCTGTATCCTGTTGGAAAGCCTGTCCTCCCTTGGTAACCTAAACCATTTCCTCCTCACAGTTCTTTATGACTACAGTCAATTCAAACTTAAGCAGGGGAACGAAACAATAATACATTTTATTATTTGGGATTCTGAGTCCTTGAATTAATATAGGGGATTATGAAAAGTTATAGAAAAATGTAGACTATGTAAAATAGAAATTCTCTTGAATCTAGAATATTTGAAAAAGAGATAATCCTTTCCCCTTTCTTTTAGTTCTAAATTCATAAGCCTGATTCATCTAGAAATGTGTTCATCTTAATTTCCCTTTTGCTCTTTCTAAATTATGTGGCTTGGAAAATAACTTCAGTCACCAGGTATTGTGGTGATATAATCAGTTTAGAATGTATGCTTCATAAAGACCATTTTCTCTTCAGTGTAACTTCTGTTGTATATCTGTTATTTCTAAGGACAGAAGCATTAAAAATTATATTGTTTAAAAAAAGGCATATTTTTATTCCAAGATACTGGATGAGATTTCTTGTAGGGTAGAGCAAATAATATGAAAGTGACCCATTTTACCCTTTCTTGGAAGAAAAAGCATGAAAGATTGAATCATTCATGGCTCTTTTTTTTTTTTTTTTTAATTCATGGCTCTTTTTAAAACTGGTAAGTTAAATAGGGAATTAATTGTCACACTGTATTTAAAAAAATGTCTAATAGTCTGTCCTGTTGGTGAGTTGAATACTTAGTTTCTGCTTTAAAAAATAGTTACTGTTTTGTTTTTATTACCTCTAAGGTGTATTTCAGAAAATCAAGTACAGACTAGATGTATCATTAGTTTTAAATTAAACCTATTTTATATTCGTCTCGGATATAAATATTATGAGGAGATGCTCCATAATATTTGCCTGTCCCCTGAAGCCTAACTTTAGCTTAGAACAAATTTAATCCCTCAATATGTCTTAATTCCAGGATCTCTATTATCTAAATCCATGTTTCAAAGTTTTCTTCGGCTGTACTTTCTTCAACTACAACCTTAAACTAAAACTCAATATGCAAAACTAATGAGAGCCATGTTCCTCTGGCTTAATATAGGGTGGGGAAATATAAAAGACCCCAATTAAATTTTCTTGTCTTTTTTTTTTTTTTTTTTTAAGATTTGAGAGAGTGAGAGAGCTCGTGAGGAGGGAAGCGGAGGGGGAGGAACAAGCAGACTCTGTGCTGAGTGCAGAGGGAGCCAGATGTGGGGCTCGATCTCATGACCCTGAGACCACGACCTAAGCTGAAACCTTAGAGTGGTAGATGAATTAATTGAGTTGATTGGAAAGAACTTCTGTGTACTAAATTTAGGGATTATTATACCCTCAAATGTGATGACATTCAAGGTCTACAAAATACACTATCTCATTCCTGGGTGCTTGAGGTGGAAGATGTAAACTGGTGATGCTTCTGAACTTGGGCTGAAAAAATGGCTGGTTTAGAAGGAAATTGTATATATACATATGAAGGAATTATATATATATACATATATGTATAAATCTGGTTTGGAGCAGATACATAGTTTTAGGGGTATTGAAGTCAGAGGATGAAGTTCAGGTTAGGTAAAAATGATGAATAAAACATAAGGACAGACTTTGATCCACTTAGTTACAGAGTTGCTGGCCAAAATAGAGTTGTGGAACATTGAAGACAGATTGAGAAATACTATTCTAGGAGGCCTACTTTTGAATTTTTATCTCTGTAAACCTCTGGTTACTGAGGATTCCTTTCCATTTTTATCTTTGACAGAATTCCTATGGAGAAAATGGAAAATTATCTTTATCCCTAAAGAGATTTTAAATCTGGGTTTCTCATGGCCTCTATCAGCCCGATATTTTAGGGTAGAATGGGACTTTGGGAAAATTAACTCTAATCCCCTTTTTCTCATGAGGTTCCAACTAAAGGTCTTACCTGTTCAAAGTTATAGGTTCACCTAAAATAGAAGTTCTGATGAATAACAGAACTTGCAAGATTTCATCACAGATGTGAAAAGTCCTGTTGAATTCTGGCCCTTAGTTCCTCCTATCTGAACCACTGACAAGTCCATTTCTTTCTCTTTCATCCAGAACCTTAATATGCAAATAAGCAAAAAATTACTGATAAGGTGTCTGCACAATGCTGTAGATTATCTTCACCAAAATTCTCCATTTAAATTAAAATTCAATGATTTATATTCAGGTCATTTTAAGTAGTTTAAGAAAAGAAAATTCTAAGTGGTTGCAGATGATCTAATTAAGGTGCTTATTGAACTAGTTAAATGAGCAATACTTTCATATCTTAAGTGTGCATCTGTTGAATGCAAAGTTTATCCAATTGCTTTATTTAAAATTTAATGCTCCAATGTCATGTGTCTTTAAAGGATTCAAAAAAAATTAAAGGAGTGTACATATTCAAAAGGATGGCAAACTGAGCAGGCACTGGGACATGCTTATGAGCATGTAACTATAATTTACATATATTTGCATGTCTAGGTTTAAAGTCAGTTAAGAAGACACTTTCATTATATGTCTGATTTATGCTTCTTATGGAAAGTAAAATGATAATAGGAGTATCTTTCAGAATTTTGGTTCTTGAAGAATTCCAGATGGGTTCTCTAATCTGTAAAATAATGGAGTTAATTTAAATTTGAGTCTGAAATGGACCTGATCATAATATCCATATAAATTTAAACTGATGTGGGAGGTATCCATTGCTGCTGGAGAGGTTTGTCTTATTTCCAGATGTTTGTGTGTCATTATCTTTATTCTGTATACAGTATCAGGTGGTATATTTTCTGGTTTTGCTAAACCACAGACTGGTGCTTTTATGCTGCAACTGATGTTTACTCAAGATGTCGCTGGGAAGCAACTGAGCAAAGTGGCTAAACATGCAGGCTCTGAGTAAAATAGTCCTGAATACAAATGCTTTCTCCTCCATGTACTAGCCATATAAACTTAGATAACAGAACCATTTTAATAATAAAATGAAATAGTCCTTGTGTCTGGATTATAGAACTGCTAAACAAATATTAGTTACTAATGCTGTTATTATTGCTATTATTATCCTGTCAGTTCCCATAGATGCAAAAGAAAAAAAACAACTCTTTTGGCTATAAGACGAAAGCCTATAAAAGACTAAAGCCTGCTGTGGATAAATTGGTGACTAATGAATGAATTCGCCAAAATGTATGGTAAGAGAAAAACCAGAAGAAATGATTTGGCAGCAAATATCTCTACTCTGCTGCCCATGCAGTCTACGTCACACATATCATCATGTGGTTTCCTATTTATTAAGAGAAAAAGTGTAGAAAAAACTTAAGTGTTTAAAAAAAATGCACTTCCAAAGTACTAACAGAATGATTGATTTTCTGTAGAATTAACTCTTTAGGGTCACCTGGGTGGGTCAGTTGGTTAAGCATCTGCCTTGGGCTCAGGTCATGCTCAGTAGGGAGTCTGCTTCTCCCTCTCCCCCTACCCTTCCTCTGCCTTCATGCTCTCTCTCATTCTGTCTCTCAAATAAATAAAATCTTTTAAAAAATTAACTTTTTATTAGAAATCAAATATTCATGAAAATGAGATTTTACTAAATTCATAAAAAATTGTCTTTAAGCATGAGTGACAGAGGTGTTGTCATATCACTACTTATTTGGGATGAGTAAATACTCATCTTCAGTCCTCCTCACCCTGTAGGTAAGTTTCAATGAAATTATCTGAAAGCCTTCATGTATCCTAATTATAGAGATTTCCGTTTTTATTGGAAATAAATACTCCTCTTCCAAACTTCATCATCTGTTGCTTTAAGAATTTTACTCTTGTCTACTAAACATAGCCTGTTACAGTATAATTCCATTTACTCTTCTTAAAACTTCAGTGGAAATATAGAGAAGTTGGTCATTTTTATGCAATATAATCAACTTTCATGTGTTCTAGAAAACAGACCTGTCTGTAAAAGGAAAATAGGGTATTTCTATACTCATTTTGAACACAAAGAGGTACCAGTACGATTCTCAGGTGAAAATGTTAAGCAATGTATTAGAATACAAAAATGGGGACTATCATGGGATTAGAGTGACATGATGAGGAAAACACAGTGAGAAATGAGTACATTTTATTAAGATATGAACTTGGGCATAATTGTAAATGTGGTTGTCTCAACCATGTTTACAATATGAATTTCTCTAAAGTTCCCCTTTCCCATCTTTATTAGTCATCCTGGGCAGCCATAGAAAAATACCAAAATAGATAGGGTAGTTTATACAACGAAAATTTATTTTCTCACAATTCTGGAGGCTGAGAAGTCCAAGATCAAGGTCCGGCAGGATTCAGTTTCTGGTGACAGCCCTCTTTCTAGCTTGTCTATTGCCACATTTTCATTATATCCTCATAAGGTAGAATGTGTGTATATGTTCTGGTCTTCCTCTTCACAGAAGGACACGAACCCCATCATGGGGGCTCCACCCTCGTGACCTCATCTCAACCTAATTACCTCCCAATGGCTCCACCTCCAAATACCACCATATTGGGGATTAAGGCTTCAAAATAGGAATTTGGGGGGGAATACAAACATTCAGTCCATAACACCATCTTTCCTTCTCCTAATCTCTTGGAAAGGAAATATTTAGCAAGGAGATGAAAATGGCATTTCTTCTAATAGTGTTTCCTGAACGAAACAACTCAAACACCACCAGGTTTAGTGGATCAGAGGTGGAACTGCAAGATCTACTTAGCTCTATTATTAAATGAATTTTCTGTTCTGATTTATAAGGTCATTCAAAATCTTACTCCATATCAGAGTATTATAATTACAGTTATGTTTTACAAATTTGGAAGCAATTAGGAAATATGTATTGTTAATTGCATTTTTCAAATGACACTCTAACAATGAAGAGATACCATCAGAGTTGACCCTTGAGCAACACAGGTTTGAACACATGGGTCTGCTTATACATGGATTTTATTTTATTTTTTGGTACTGTAAAAGTATTTCTTCCTTATGATTTTCTTTTTTTATTTTTTAAGATTTTATTTATTTATTTGAGAGACAGACAGGGACAGAGATAGAGAGAGACAGAGCACAAGTGGGGAGGAGAGGGAGAAGCAGGCTCCTGCTGAGCAGGGAGCCCAACCTGGGGCTCGATCCCAGGACCCTGGGATCATGACCTGAGCCGAAGGCAGACGCTTAACAGACTGAACCACCTAGGCATCCCCTCCCTTATGATTTTCTTAATAACATTTTCTTTTCTCTAGCTTTATTGTAAGAATACAGTATATAATGCATATGACATAAGAATATGGGTTAATCAGCTGTTTATTATTGGTTAAGAGTAGGCTATAAGTAGTTAAGTGGTGGGGGAGTCAGACGTTATATGCAAGTTTTTGATTGCATGGAGATCAGTGCCCCTAACCCCTGTGTTGTTCAGGGGTCAAATGTATATAATGGAAATAGCTTAGAGCTTAACACTGATAGATATATCACAGTTTTGTCACATTCTATCCCTAAAATTACTGATAAGTGATTTAAATTGTCTAGCTTCCTGTGTCTTAAACTGTAAAATGTGGGTAACCATACTTGCTCTGAAATTTTTCAAACTTTGTAATTCTGTCAACTAGTATTTATAAAGGGCCCACTATGTGCTAGATATTGTGATTAGAATTGGAATATGGTGCTTAATAAAATAGATACGCCTCATTTGAGAATCTTTTTGTTTAGTGGAGAAGAGACACATTGAAGAAATATTTACAAATACCCATATGTGTCCAAACAAGTCATTTCCTCTTTGTCTACTTGCATATATGAACTTACAGAGAGAAAAATGAATTAGTCAAATAATTATTGATACTTAGTAGAGATTTATTTCATATATTTGAAATATGCTATAAAATCAGATTGGCATGGGAATTATTGCTTTGTTTATTCAAAAAGCTTATTCAAACTGTTTGCATCCACTTGTAAAATTAGTTTTTTTCTTTACTGGAACTCACTTTTGAGTTATCATAATTTGTGTTCAAATAATTTGGCATGTTGTGCTCTTCAAAACCATGTATGATGCTGTCACCAGAGATTTTATATACTGTTTTAAAAAGTATATAGAATAAGCATACTATTCTAAAATTTTAATGAATAATATAAAATACATAGTTTTGAACAAGTCACATTATGTATTTATGTGTCATTTATGTAAAATGAGTATTTTATTATTTACTGACTTACAAGGCATATTTTTAGTTCTCCATTGTCTGTATTGCTATCCACAATAAGCTTGAAAGGCTGGCTTAGAATCACAACTAATAATTTTAATTATTTCACCTTATTCTCTCGGTAATGGTTTTTAGATCTAAATTAAATATTTTTCTTTTGGGTGACTTTTACAGGTCCAAACCTACCAGTGGTAAAGGTCATTTCACACTAAGAGATAGTGACCATTTTATTCAATATAAATAATTGAGAAGTGTTATAAAATATACTGAACATTATACGGTTTCAAACATAATCTGGTACTTTCCTGGAAGATTAATTTTATGGTTAATGGGCATATGTAATAGTGAATGAGTGTGTAAATTGTGAAACAGCGTGCGACATACTAAACGTTATGAAACAAATCCAGTAATTATTTAGGGTAATAATATAGGTATAGAATGCACATTACATGTTTTGGCAGGTTTTGTAGAAATTTTGTGCTATGAGCATTATAGCTCCTTATAAAAAATCATTACTACAATCAACACAATGAGCAGATCAATCACCTACAAAAGTTTCCCAGTAATGTTGCTTTTTCCATTCCCAGGCTATCACTGATTTGCTTTCTGTAACTATAGATTGCTTTGCATTTTCTAGAATTATATGTAAATGGAATCACACAATATGTATGTTTTACTGAGCATAATTATTTTGAGATTCATCTATGTTGATGTCAATGTCAGTTGTTTATTTTTTAGTGCCAAGTAGTAAGCAATTGTGTAGATTACTATAAATTGTTTCTATTTACCTGTTGTTGGATAATTGGGTTGTTTCGAGTATTGGCCTATTATGAGGAAAGATACTTCAATTGATTCCATATAACTCTTTGTGTAGACACATTATTTCTTTTGGATAATATGATAACATATGTTTAACTTCTTAAGCAACTATCAAGTTTTCCAATCACCACCTGTGTATGAGTTTTATTTGCCCCAAATCATCACCAATACTTGGTGTGTTCAGTCTTCTTTAATATTTGAATTTCTAATTGGTGTGTAATGGCATCTCATTGTGGTTTTAGTTTAAATTTCCTAATGACTAATGATGATGAAAATTTTTTCATATGCTTATTTGTCATCTGTATGTCTTTTTTTTTTTTTGATGAAGTGCGTTTAAATATGTTATCCACTTTTAAATTAGGTTGTTTGTCTTCTTTTTATTGAGTTGTAAAGGTTCTTTATTCTTTTTTTTTTTAAAGATTTTTATTTATTTATTTGACAGAGAGAGAGATCACAAGTAGGCATTGAGGCAAGCAGAGGGAGAGGGGGAAGTAGGCTCCCCGCTGAGGAGAGAGCCAGATGCGGGGCTCGAACCCAGGACTCCGAGATCATGACTCGAGCCGAAGGCAGAGGTTTAACCCACTGAGCCACTCAGGCGCCCCTCTAAGGTTCTTTATTCTTGATGTAAGAGCTTTGTCAGGTTTTTGTTTTACAACTACTTTCTCCCAGGAGGTGACTTCATTTTTAATTTTCTTAACAGTATCTTTTGAAGAGCAAAAGCTTTCAATTTCAATGAAACTCCAATTTATTGGTATTTTCTCTTATGATTTGTACTTTTTGTATCCTATATAAGAAATATTGGTCAAAATCATTCAAATTTCTATCTTATAAAAAATTTATAATTTTATTTCTTACATTTAGGCCTACAATCCATTTCAGAGTTTTTATTTTTATTTTTTGGTGTGAGGCAAGGGTTGAGGCTTCATTTTTGTTTTTGGATGTCTACCCAATTGTTGCAGCATCATTTGCTAAAATATTATTCTTTCTCCGTTTCATTTTTTAGCAACTTTGTTGGAAATTAACTGATCATGCATGTGTGGATCTATTTCTAGATTCTTTTGTATCATTGATCTGTTTGTCTATTTTTATGCCAGTACCATATGGTGATGATTACTATAATTTTGTAAGTCTTTAAAAATAGGTAGTGATAGTTCTCCAACCTTATGTTTTTCAAAGTTGTTTTGTCTATTCTAGACCATTCGCATTTACAGGTCAATTTTAAAATCAGTTGTCAATTTCTAAAAGCAAAGCCTGCTAGGATTTTGATTAGGGTTACATTGAATATTTAGATTAATTTGGAGGGCAGTATGATAGTTCTCCGTGAAACTAATTTATAAAATAATAAAGTTGATTGGTGTCTTACACTAGTACCAAAGAACGTGAAGAATAAAGATCTTAGAATACTTCATCCTAATTGTCACTTTCTCGGATTGCATGCTGCTTGATTGTTTTCCCAGTATATTACTTTTATCTTATTACTGTTTATACCCTAATTAAAAGAAACGATTTTGTTAACATGTTCTCCTTTCTCTTTAATCTTCATTCCTTTCTGCATCTTACTTGTCTTAGATCTTTTGTGTGTTGTCATTTTGGTTTGTGAGCTTATTCTTGGAACTCTATTAGAAGAATTCTTAAAGGATCACTTGTTGTTGCTTCAGACTGCATTTGTATTTGTTTCTGGTGGAGTCCAGGCATAATTTCAACTGAATTCCATTATAAATAAAAATTCTCAGCTTGTGTATTTGAAAACCTTGGAAAGTATATGAATTTAGTCCCCAAAGTTGTGTGAGCTTGTCCTATGGTTACATTCTCAAGGGAAATATTTCTTCCCTTCTGTTCAGAGGCATGGACAAAATAGACCAATTTCCTTTATTGTCTCTGCATTTTATTTTGTTTTATCCTTTTCCTATGAGGGCAACATTTTGAAGATCCCTGATTAAATGGGGCTTCCAGTCCTGTTCCCCTCTATCACAACCAAGGCATTGTGTCATGTCTTCATGCATGTTTGTGGCCATTAAATGAAAAGTCTTAATCCACTGGACTAATACATTTCCTCATTGCCTGCTTATCATCCCGAATTTCCTGTTTTTAGCATAGAATATTTTCTTAATTTCTCGTCAGCTTTATCCATTTAAGAGGCATTTTAGAACTATTTCATGCAGGATTTAAAAAAAATACTGAAGAGTTCAGTATAAAGAGTCCTTCACACTGTTGAGAATGGAATTCTGTACACCTAATTTCAGCATAACTGTTGTATAGCTTCAAGACAAAATTTAGAACTCACAGCACTGATTTTGTAGTAAAACTGGGGAGGGGTAATTTCTCCAATTGGGGGACTTCATAAAGCACTTTGAAATCTGGCAATATTCAAGAGCTATCAGTACCTCAGAGGATAAGCATTTATATGTCACATAAATAAAAGCCAACCAGATGAAGTATTGTCAGCATTTTAATGGAGGCATTCATTTCTATATTTCTTAATGTGTACAATCCATACCAGTATGGTATGTGTTCCACTTGGTACAGGACTATAGAGTATTCTTGGTGGTTTTCATAGAATCCTATTTCAGTAAAGTATGTGCACCTCTTAAGCACATTTCAATTTTGTGGTTATTTTCACGTTTCTGCTGTAATTATTGTTTCCTCATCTGCCTTTTTATATATTCTTCCATGTGCATTTTCTTTTGTTTTAAGCTAAATATGACTTTGAGAATGCAGATGCTCTTTCCTTTCTTGATCTCTTTGTATTTTCCTTCTCCCTCCTCTCCTGTAGCAGGATGGCATTTACACCATTTGCCATAATATTCTAAACTATTGTTGGCATATTCTTTAAAGTGTTTATCTTTCATATATGAAGTTCCCTTCCTCTCTGCTGTCTTTCTATATGCCTTGTATAATTTTTTAAAAAGATTTTACTTATTTATTTGACAGAGAGAGAGAGATCACAAGTAGGCAGAGGCAGGCAGAGAGAGAGGGGGAAGCAGGCTCCCTGCTAAGCAGAGAGCCCGATGCGGGGCTCGATCCCAGGACCCTGAGACCATGACCTGAGCTGAAGGCAGAAGCTTAACCCACTGAGCCACCCAGGGGCCCTTCTATATGCCTCGTATATTAAAGTCAGTCATAGTGATTCCTTTGGCATACCCTGGGTTTCAGGGAACACAGAAGTGCTTCATGAATAAGTAATAACATAAAAATCAAACAGTGGGTGGTGCCTGGGTGGCTCAGTCTGTTAAGCATCTGCATTTGGCTCAGGTCATGATCTCAGGGTCCTGGAATCAGAGCCCTACATCAGGCTCCCTGCTCAATGGGGAGTTGCTCCTCCCTTTGCCCCTCGCTCTCCCCCTACTCATGCTCTCTCTCTCTCTCTCTCTCAAATAAATGAATAATATCTTAAAAAAAAAAAACCACAATAAAAGCACAAGGGCAAGAACTCGATTTGTGATATGTGGATTCCAGATTTCCGTGGAACATTGAGGCCCTGGTGATTTCTAACAACATGAAAGACACACAATAGCACAGTCAGCTTGGGCTAGGGGGTGCAAAACAAAACAAAATTTTTCTTAAAGTATATAGATAACCTGTCACTTAAAGGAAACTCCCATATATATAAATCTCCTTTTACTGGAAATAATATATCAATAACAGAGACGGCAAGAAGATTTTCTGACAGGCATTTTATAAACACCTGCTTTAATCTGTTACCACTTTTACCACTTTAGTTGTTTACCTCTTCAATTGTCTTACCTGCAACAGAGAAAAAATGGTTCAGTAGTTTTACATTCAGCAACTGGTTTTCCTGTTCAGAAAAAAAATTGGAACTATTCAGTGTTGATTGCTGGCCATGTTGGTCATGTAGTATGGGCCTATGTTCTTATTTAACTGACTCACTTTGTAAAGTACAACACTTAAACTATAATACTTTATCATATCTTTCCATGTGCCTCATTTTCCTGATGGGAGGATTAGAATACTTAACATATATAAATCACTCGGAACAGTGCCCAATGCATAGTGTGAAAGGAGTATTTGTTATTATTAGCAACTCCACTTTCTGACCATTACTCTTCTCTACATCTGCTTTTTTTTATTGTATGGTTCCCTCTACCTGCAAAATTCGTTTCTCTACTTTTGCTTAGGAAATTCTAGCCATTATTCAAAGCTTTTCCTAACTGTCCTCATCCATATTTAGGTCTCCTTTTTTGATCCTCCCACTCTTTGCTTGCATTGTTACTAGAACTCTACCCACGTTCTACTTTTGTAGTATGGCCTGCTGCATATGTTTAGGTGGATGGGCAAAAGAGGTTTTGCACTGTCATCTCCATGCTGGAGGGATCATGTTTTGTTTACATAGAGTATAGCAGAGAACAAATGCTTAATATATGTTAGAAGAATGGCCACGATTATATTGCTAAGACATAAAAGAACATTTGTAGAAGGTGATTATGGCCCATTTTTTCCATCTCCTTGAATTAAGATTTAATAGACTAAAATAGCAATATAAACTTGGAAGGATTCTTTGTTACTTATTTGCAAGAGTTAAAATATATTTAATGTAGTATGTTTCTCTTGTCTCCTTCACTTAATGTAGACATATAGAAATGACATGTGAAAACCATTATCAGAAAATTTAATTCACTAGAAGCAAGACAGGTAGCAACACTGTAAAGACCAGAATTCTGGGGTGCTAACTCCCATGTCAGGCTACTTCTATTCGTCTTCCTGCCAGATTCAGAGGCAAGCTGACTCAAGAGGGAGATGAGCAGTTTTGGAGAAAAGTAGTTTAGGTTCCAGAGCAGAATACACTGAACATGTTCTTCTTCTTCTTCCTTCTTTGTTCTTCCTTCTTCTTCTTCTTCTTCCTTCTTCTTCTTCTTTCTTCAAAAGCAATTCCTACACTATTATTAAACATGTTAAGCACCTGAATTCCACTCCTTACTCGCATCCAACTTGCATTTTTTAACAGGAGTGACTGATTTTATGTCCTGTCTTATGTTCTGACACTCCCAAATAGGTACTAATAAGCAGTGCATTTAAATGAGATTTATAATTTGACAACCAAAGGGAAGAAACACAGGTCAGGCGTATTCCTCTTCTGGAATAAGGAAAATTGCCTCTAACTCACGATTTTAAATTTGACATGCTGTAGCAACAATGTGAAACTTTCTTTTTTTTAAAGGATTTTTTTTTTTTAAGATTTTATTTATTTACTTGACAAAGAGAGAGATCACAAGTAGGCAGAGAGGCAGGCAGAGAGAGGGGGAAGCAGGCTCCTGCTGAGCAGAGATCCAGATGTGGGGCTCGATCCCAGGACCCTGAGATCATGACCTGAGTGAAGGCAGAGGCTTTAATCCGCTGAGCCACCCAGGCGCCCCATGAAACTTCTTTTGATTGTTTTTGTTTTGTTTTGATACTAGACTAAGGAATCATCATTTTTATATAATGCTTGGAATGAATATATTTATGATCCCTGTGCTTAAAGTGATCCTGGCATATCTCCAAAACAGTAATTCTAAGTTAGTGCAGTGAATGACTAAGATTTGATTCTGTGATTTTTTTACATAATCTGATAATATTACCTACGGAGCAAAAACATTTTCATTACTGACATACCACCTTGTTTTTTCAGTATAGTTCATTCCTCAAGCACAAACAATAAGAAAAAGCACTAACAATTAAATAAAAATCCCCAGAAGCATTTAAATAGTGACCTTACATAAAATCCAGTACTTCTTCCTTCCCCTCAAAGTTGGAGGCCCAGACCTCCTGGCTAAAGGAAGGGGGTCAGCATTCTTTTCTGTCTTCCTAGTCACTTGTAAATTATACCAATCTCATGGAATGATTTTAGCTGAATTTACTAAAAATTCCACTTCCCTCATTTCAGCCGAGATCTTAGTACTACTGGGAAATATTTCCTTTTCAGTCCTAATTACCTACATTTTCCATATCACTTTGTGTACAGATGTACAACTCACCTCAAGTTCCAACCTCATCCTACATGATCATTCTCAGTTAATGATCTTGAAACCCACTTCAATGTGAAAGTAAAGACTCCTGGGAAGACTCCTTTAATATCCACCACTTCAGCCTCAAAATGCGCACATGACTTCCTTAAGTATTTTATTTTGTTTCTCTAGGGAGAGGGGGGTTTTTGGGTCACTGAAACTTTCTCTGTCCTTGAACCTGTATCCTCCAGCTTTTTCTGGAAAATCGTTTAATCAGTTTCTTGTCTTCTTATAATTTGGACTTCCTTACCTTTTATAAAAGCTTAGCCTTTTTTTCATCCTAGATCAAAACTTTTCTTTGCCCTGATTTCACCTCAAGCTATTCTCTAATCCCTTCACTTAACTACACAGTTTTATCAAAAACTAGTTTTCAGTCCAAGTTTCCATGTAAAACATATTCCTCAACACTTGCCTACAATCCAACTTCTATTTTCACCATTTTTGACAAAACTCTTTCAAAAGTCAATGATTTCCTTCTCACAAAATTTAGACTATCTCTGTAAGTCTCATTTTATTGACTTCTTTTTGAATAACTCTTCTATTTTATTTTCATTTTTTCCTGAAATGTTCTTCCACAGAGATCTTTTTTCTTTTTTTTTTTTTAAGATTTTATTTATTTCTTTGACAGAGAGCGAGAGATCACAAGCAGGCAGAGAGAGAGGGGGAAGCAGGCTACCTGCTGAGCAGAGAGCCCGATGTGGGCTCAATCCCAGGACCCTGAGATCATGACCTGAGCCGAAGGCAGAAGCTTTCACCCACTGAGCCACCCAGGCGCCTCTTCCACAGAGATCTTGATTCCTTCTCTTCATCATTCACATCCAATTACGAAGTCAAATCACTGCTAGCCCTGTAGGAATCCACTTTTCTATGACCAGTGTTGCTCACCTAGTTAAGAATATCATCCGTTTTCTAGACCACTGCAATAAGTCCCTAACTGGTTTCCCTTGGTCCTACATGTTTATATGAATAAATATGTTCTCCACAATATTCATGTTATTACTTTGATTTTTCAGTAGTTTTATAATTTTAGTAAAAAGAATACATAATACATGGTGTTGTAAAAGTAATCAAACAACACTGAATGTGGGGAAACATCACTAATACCACAACCAATGGTTTATTATTTTTATCTTAACCTATCTCACATAAATTTTTTTAAAGTTTTAATTTCAGTATATTTAACGTAGTATTACATTAGCTTTAGGTATACAATATAGTGATTTAACAGTTCTGTACATTACTCAGTGCTCATCATGATAAGTGTACTCTTTATGTACTCTTTAATCCCCTTCACCTATTTCACTCATCCTCCTAACCACTTCCCTTCTGGTAACCATTTTATTCTCCATAGTTCAGTCTTTTTGTAGGGGGAGGGTTGTCTCTTTTTCTTTTGTTCATTTGTTTCTTAAATTCTACAGATCAGTGAAATCATATGGTATTCGTCTTTCTCTGACTTGTTTCACTTAGCATTATACCCTATAGATCATCCATGTTATTGAAAATGGCAAGATTTCATTCTTATGGCTGAATAATATTCCATTGTATACGTATATGTGTGTGTGTGTGTGTGTGAGTACACACACACCACATCTTTATCCATTTATCAGTTGATGGGTGCTTGGGTTGCTTCCATATTTTGGCTATTGTATATAATGCTGCAATAGACATAGGGGTGCATGTATTCCTTTGAATTAGTGTTTTCATCTTCTTTAGGTAAATACCCAGTAGTGGAGTCTAGATCATATGGTAGTTCTGTTTTTAATTTTTTGAGGAAACTTCATACTGTTTTCCCCTGTGACTGAACCGGTTTGCATTCCCATCAGCAGTGCATGAGGGCTCATTTTTCTCCACATCCTTGCCAACACTTGTTGTTTCTTGTCTTTTTAATACTTTAATACTTTTTAATACTAGCCATTCTAACAGGTATGTGGTGATATCTCATTGTGGTGTTGGTTTGCATTTCCCTGTTGATGAGCGATGTTGAACACCTTTCTCATGTGTCTATTGGCCATCTGTATGTCTTCTTTGGAGAAATGTCTATTATATCTTCTGCCCATTTTTAAATTGGATTATTTCAGGTTTTTTGATGTTGAGTTGTAGAAGTTCTTTATATATCTTGGATACTAACCATTTATTGGGTATGTCATTTGCAGATATCTTCTCCTACTTAGTAGGATGTCTTAGTTTTATTGGTAGTTTCCTTTGCTGTGGAGAAGTTTTTAATTTTGATGTAGTCCCAACAGTTTATTTTTGCTTTTGTTCCCCTTGTGTCAGGAGACATATCTAGAATAAATGTTGCTATGCCCAATGTCAGAGAAATTACTGCCTGTGCTCTCTTCTAGGATTTTTATGGTTTCAGATCCATGTTTAGGTCCTTAATTCATTTTGAGTTTATTTTTGTATATGGTGGAAAAACATGGTCCGGTTTCATTCTTTTTGCGTGTAGCTGTCCAGTTTCCCCAATGCCATTTGTTGGAGACTGTCTTTTCCCCATTGCATATTCTTGCATGCTTTGTTGAAGATTAATTGACCACATAATCATGGGTTTATTTCTGGAGTTTCTATTCTATTCTGTTCTGTATGTCTATTTTTGTACCTGTTTTGATTATTAGAGCTTTCTAGTATAACTTGAAATTTGGGATTGTGATGCCTCTAGCTTTGTCTTTTTCAAGATTGTTTTGACTATTTGGGGTCTCTTGTGGTTCCAGACAAATTTTTAAATTGTTCTAGTTCTGTGAAAAATGCTGTTTGTTGGTATTTTGATATGGAGTGCATTGAAACTGTAGATTGCTTTGGGTAGTATGAGCATTTTAATAATATTTGTCCTCTCAATACATGAACATGAGATTTCTTTTTGTTAGTGTCATCTTCAATTTTTTTCATTCAGTGTTTTATAGTTTGCAGAGTACAGGTCTTTTAGCTCCTTGGTTAAGTTTAATTCTGGATATTTTATTTTTGGTTCATTTGTAAATGGGATTGTTTTTTTAATTTCTCTTTCTGATGCTTCATTATTAGTGTACAGAATGTCACTGGGTTTCTGTACATTGATTTCATGTCCTGTAACTTTACTGAATTCATTTATCAGTTCTAGTAGTTTTTTTGGTGGAGTTTTTTGGGTTTTCTGTATAGAATATCATGTAATCTACAAAGTGGCAGTTTAACTTCTTCCTAACTGATTTGGATGACTTTTATTTCTTTTTGTTTTCTGATTGCTGTGTCTAGGACTTCCAGTACCATGTTGAATAAAAGTGGTGAAAGTGGACATTCTTATTTCTGACCTTTGGAGGAAAGCTTTCAGTTTTTCACCATTGATTATGATGTTAGTTGTAGGTTTTGCATATATGACCTTTTATTATTTAGGTATATTCCCTCTAAACTTATTTTGTTGAAGGTTTTTATCATGAGTTGATGTTTTACCTTGGCAAATGCTTTCCCTGCATCTATTGAAATGATTATATGGCTTTTATCCTTTCCCTGTTGAGTGATGTTCAATATTCACAAATCAATCAGCATGATACAACCCTTGTATCCATGGAATAAATAAATCCCTCTCGATTGTGATAAATTCAGTTTGCTAATATTTTGTTGAGGATTTTTACATCTATGTTCATTAGAGATGTTGGTATATAGTTCTCTTTTTTGTAATGTCTTAATCTGATTTTGGTATCAGGAAAATGCTGGCCTCATAGTGTGAATTTGAAAGCTTTCCCTCCTCTTCTATTTTTTTGGAATAGTTTTGTGCTACATTGTTTTGAAGTACTTAGCCCAAACAATAAATACTGGTTATTTTTTATAACTTAATAGGAATTACTGATTTTGGAGCAAGTATAGTGCTTTTGGAAATACTATTTAAGATCTCACAGCAAATGCTGCTAGTTTAACTCTAGCATTGTCAAGATGAAGCTCGAGATAATTTTGTAGATTAATAACTCTTTCTGATTTGATTTATATCCACCGTTTCCTGTTTTTGAAACTTAGACTCACTATTCAGTTTACTGGGATGGTATCTTTATATTTTATTTAAAATTAAAAATTTAGTTAAATATTAGTGATATTGCATACATCCTCATACCTACATGTTAAAGTATTAGAAATTTAAAAATGCATTGTGGGAAGAAACATATCAGTTGGTTTGTTTTACATGAACTAAGATGGACTACAAATCGAATATTAATAAAGAGTGTAATGGATGTAAATGATTATATTTTTCATAATTAAATGGAATTAAAATATGTTATTTAAATTAGAATTTAGATAGCTTGGATATGGTTCTGCACAGATACAGATTAAAATTGACCAAATTTGGACAAAATTTCTAGATGATTTCTATTAGCCTCTGTGATTCTAAGGTTGAGTATTTCTCATGACTCTATGAATAGAACTGTGCAAGTAAATAGTAATAGCAAATATCACTTATTAAAAGTACGCAACTTACAGATTTGTACTCAGTGCTTTGCATAAGACATTTTGAAGTAGTTCAAGCAATGTTTAAAGAATGAATTTTTTTTTTTTTTTAAAGAGAGTGAGAGTGTGAGCCGGGGGTTGGAGGAGAGGCAGAAGCAGAAGGATAGAGAATCTCAAGCAGGCTCCCAACCCAGCATAGTGCCCAACATGGGGCCCAATCTGAGGACCCTGAGATCATGACCTGAGCTGAAATCAAGAGTTGGATGCTTAACTGAGCCACCCAGGTGCCCTGGAATGAATCTCATTTTTATTCTCTTACTACTGAACTTCAAAATAACCATGCCTGGGGCCTGAGGTATATACATCTTTTCTAAACTTCTTAATTTCTTTTTGCAAGTAAAACCTTGCCAAGAATTTGTTTCAATTTTGTTTTTGTTATGTGGAAAGGTTTTTTTTTTCTTCCCATCCTAGATCACCACCACAGACATTTTTTATTACTTCTTTATATCAGTTGCTGATAAGTATATAAGTCATTTTAGCTTAAAGAATACTCTGTAGGCTAGAATATGCTATACCGTGGTGCTTATACTTTACCGTGCCTTACAGTCACTTGGAGGGCTTGTTAAAACACATATTTCTGGGCATTAACTTGAGAGTTTGTGATTTAGCATGTGTGAGGTGAAATTTTTAGTTTCTCAGGTAATATGGATGCTGGTGACCTGAGTTCCACACTTTGAGAAACTGCTTTATGAGTATCTAAAATGAATACAGAGGGAGAATTATGGCATCCTTACCACTCAATTTTATTTCTGTGAGTTTTTGTAACATAGCTAAGTTATAGTTATGCATAATTTTAAACTATTAGGGACTTAAATGTTACAAGCACTTTACATGTATTAGCTCATCTATTCCTCATTATAAAACCAACATAGGTTTTATTAGAAGCACAACTGAGGATGGTGGGGCACAGATGGTTAAGTAACTTGTCCAAAGTCACACTAATTAGAACTGGAGCCGGGAATCAAACTCATTCAATCTGACTCCAGAAGCCATATTCTTAACCACTTATACCATGTCCCTATATCTAATATATGAATTATCACAACGTATGGTCTAAGGGAAGATGAGCCCCTGTGTTATGCTTTCTCATACCTGATCTAATTAAGCATAGTGATTAGCTAAGGTGGGTCCTGCCTTCACCTCTCTCTCATGTATAAAGCATCAATGTCACATATTCTATTAAATTCACAGGTTAGGGATAGCTAGAAAATGTCTCCCAGTCGTTTTCTGCTCTCTAGGGGAAAAGATACTATTTTTAATCACTAGTTAGTCATTTCCAGATGTCACATCAAGGTTTTCCATATTTATGACTCTGAAAACCAGCAGATGGGAAGTGACATGATTAAAAAACTACCTTTGAAGGAACTGTATGCTATGTGGTAGAATTCTTGAGCTATTTCTCCTTTTTTGAGACATTGTCTGGAAAATGGTTTCTGAGTTTTAAATAGGATTCCCTGGATTTATTTTAACAGATACTTTGGAAAATCATGTTTTCCAAAACATATTCTTTGTTTGCATAAAGAATATATGCTAGAATGCTTCCTTTTTATTCAACTCCTGCATTTTTCCAAGAATATAAAAAACCATGAATTGAGAAATTGATTTTTTTGTTGTTGATGGAAGTACGAATTGGAGTCAAATTAGGATATTTGGTGAAATATATGGATGGATAATCATAGAGGGAAACCTATTTGTTATATTACTAAGGTTTATAGAATATTCTCAGAACCTTAAGGAGCAGGGAAATAAGTACTAATATGTGGACAAATGAAAAAACAACCCATGGATATTAAAAAAAACACAATAATGTAGGCTGTATTAGCCCATTTTAATATATTCTTAGATATAAATTTTTTATAGCTTAATGGACAAAAACAGGATATCAAGAAAGGAAATACATGTGATTTGGGTCAATTCTAGGGATATATGAAGATTCAATACTGAAATGATGCAGCAATTTTTATCTTTAATGTTTAGTTCTTTTTCATTTAATTACAATGATTTTTCCCATATGTGTCTCTTTTTTTTTTTTATTATGTTTAGCCACTGTATAGTACATCATTAGTTTTTGATGTGGTGTTCAGTGATTCATTAGTTGTGTATAACACCCAGTGCTCATCACAACATGTGCCCTCCTTAATATCTATCACCCTGCTACTCCCTTCCCACACCTCCATCCCCTCTGAAAGCCTCAGTTTGTTTCCTGAGGTCCAAAGTCTCTCATGGTTCATCTCCCTCTCTGATTTCTTCTCCTTCAGATTCCACCCCCCTTCCGCTATGGTCCTCTGTGCTATTGCTTATGTTCCACATATGAGTGAAACCATATGATAATTGACTTTTTCTGCTTATCTTACTTCACTTAGCATAATCCCCTCTAGTTCCATCCATGTCGATGCAAATGGTGGGTATTCATCCTTTCTGATGGCTGAATAATATTCCATTGTTTGTATGTACCACATCTTCTTTATCCATTCATTTGTTGAAAGGCATCTCGTCTCCTTTCACATATTTCTCTTTCTTAATGGGAGATGAGATCCTTGCACTTCCTTCCTACATGAGTGACGCTGAAATGTGATGTGAAAGCTTCCAGAGACCTCTGTGGGATCTGACACAAAGTTACCCTCTGTGAGACTTTGCTTGCCATTGCAAAATGGCTTTGTCTCTTTCTTTTCCCTGTCTGACCCCTCACTTCTTTACCAGTAGTTCCTTGGACTATCTTAATACTTTAACATTCACAACAATCCTGTACTCAGAGTCTGCCCTTACTTTGAGATAGGTAGATGACAGGTTGCTCTTTAGAATGAGCTGATTAGAATTTAGCAGGTAATTTTGGAACCCTTCTCCTCATTAATGGAATTTTGAGCTATTTTTAAGTAGACAATACAACATGGCATCGAAGAATATAAAACTTAAAATGTATAATGATCTAGCTCCTAGTTTTATGTTCTTAAGTCTCACAAACATGCCAACTCAAAAATTTTTTAATATCCATGTTAATATCTCATCATGTCCCAGGTTCTGAGAAATTACAAATTTACCCCAACTGGTCATAAGCAGTCAAATTATAAACAGAAGGCTAAAAATATTGATCTCTACAAAGTAGTACATATATGAAATTCTTAGGGGTATTAATCTATGGACAGATAAAAAGACAGGAATATAGCCTATGATATAAAATTAAGTGAAGCTAAAAAAAATGACAAATCTTCATTTCTCAGAAATTGGCCTCTGTCAGAAAATATGACTTTAAGAATTAGAAATGAGAAGTCATCTATATTAGAACTAAAATAGTGCATGGTTGCTTGGCTATTGAAACAAAGGAAGCACATTTCTTCCTAAAAAATGAGAAGGAAAGAAAAAATAACAAATGATAAGCAATCAAAAGGAAAGCAACCAAGAGTATAATATATGATTTAGAAAAATGAATGCAAAAATGACCAAGAGACCGAAAATAACATTTCATGAAGAGCAATAGTACTTAAAGTTTGGATAACCACCAATTTCTCTCTGAAGGGATGTTTTCTGAGTAATTAAAGATAACCTAAATAAGGTGAAATCAGGTTCAAATTCCTCCTTTTTACACCTGGTGCTTTTCTTGACAGGCTGAAGCAGAGTACACTAAAAATATTTGTTGGTAACATTTTGAAAAAGCTATAGTCTCTCACAAAATACAAAGGCAACTTCTTTAAAAGACCTTTTTGTTTCCAGGTTTACTGACCTATTACTGACATATACTTATCTCAATTTAAGATGTACAGTGTGATGATTTGATACATATACATATTGTGAAATGACCATCGCAAGTTTAAATGTT
This sequence comes from Potos flavus, assembly GCA_028534135.1. NCBI lineage: Eukaryota > Metazoa > Chordata > Mammalia > Carnivora > Procyonidae > Potos > Potos flavus. Next base: position 126,733,214 of record CM052899.1, on the reverse strand, counting down.
TCCATCCCCTCACATAATTACTATTCGTTTGTGCATGGTGATAACATTTAGTCTTTTAACAGCTTTCAAGTATATAATACAGTACTCTTAATCATTGTCACCATGCTGTACATTAGATCTCCAGAACTTATTAATCTTACAGGCAGATGTTTGTACTCCTTGACAAACATCTCTCCATTTTCCCCAGCCACTGGCAACCACCATTCCATTCTCTCTTTCTAGGAGTTCAACTCTTTTAGATTCCACACAGAAGTAAGAACATAAAGTATTTGTCTTTCTCTGACTTATTTGACTTAGCCTAATGGCTTCCAGGACCATCCATGTTGTCACGAAAGGCAAAATTTCCTTTTTTATGACTTCATAATATTCCTGTGGAGTGTGTGTGTGTGTGTGTGTGTGTGTGTGTGTGTGTGATCTTCATCCATTCATTCCTGTATAGACACTTGGTTGTTTCTATGTCTGGGCTATTGTAAATAACACTGCAATGAACATGGGGGTGTAAATATATCTTTGAGATAGATTTTATTACCTTTAGAAGAGATTTTAATATTAATTTTGACAAAGTAACTATGTAAGCTGCAGAATTTCCTCCTTGAAGTTCATATTTTCTTCTACCTAGAGTGACATAGAAATTATGTTCTCAGGAAATTCTAGCTTTACATGTTTATGATATGTTGCATCATTTGGGTCAAATCATGGAAGACAATGTGCTATAGTAATTAGAAATAAGACCTCTAGAGCCAGACTTCCAGTGCTGACTACTAAATGACTCTGTGCCTCTGTGTACTACTCTGTTTTGATCTGTAGTGTTGGAAAAATAATAAATTACCATATAAGAAGTTGTGAGGATTAAATGAGCTGATAAATATAAAGTGCTTCAGACATTACCCAGCATGTACTAAGTAGTCTATAATTCTTGGCTGTTGTAATATGAACAGTTTTCCAATGGCAGAAATGGTACTATTTCTCAGTTCAAAACTTCATATACTTTATCTGAAAATAAAAGTTCATTCTTCTAGTATAGAACTTTATGTTATTTATGTACATAATATAGTTGTCTTCAACTAGAAATATTTCTAATTTCAACTAGATATATAATCACCTGCCTTATCTCAGGCATTGTACTAAGTAGTTTCTATTCTTTATTACTATTATTGCAATAGCTTTGCCAGATGAATATTAATATTTCCATTTTACTGATATGGAAATACTGATATGGAAAAAGATTCAGAAATATTGCTAAATGCTAAAATTCACACATTAATACATATTGAAACCAAAATTTAAGCAAAGTTTGAGCTCATGTTGTTTCCTTATACTTGTTTTGTGCAATAGAAAGAATGACGGTGTCATTGTTAGATTGTTAGCTGAAAATCAGGCTTGCTTAATGGATGATCTGTCATCTTTACTCTGAGGAACACAGGGGACAGTGCATTTAGCTTCTCAGACCTTTCATTTTCATGATGTCATTTTGATCTGGAACTTTTAAATGCAAAACAACCAATTTCTTTCCAGAACTACATGTATATGATGTTGTGTTTTCAAATTCTCCTTAAGCAGATTGAAAACATACCCATGGCTACAAATGTGACTAGTCACTCAGTGCTTATTTTATCACCAGACCCCTGCAATTTTTATTCCACTTTCAGTGTTTGTATTGACCTTGCCAACATTTAATTGATGCCAATCCACATGAATGCTTGAACTTGAATCACCTAATTGCTAGACATTTTTCTTACTTTTTTTTTTTTTAAAGATTTTATTTATTTATTTGACAGAGAAAGAGAGATCAGAAGTAGGCAGAGAGGCAGGCAGAGAGAGAGGGGGAAGCAGGCTCCCGCTGAGCAGAGAGCCCGATGCGGGGCTCTATCCCAGGACCCTGAGATCATGAGCTGAGCCGAAGGCAGAGGCTTTAATCCACTGAGCCACCCAGGCGCCCCTAGAGATTTTTCTTACTTAAAGAAAATCCAGAGCACATTTATAAAAAAAATTAAAGTTTTTCCTAATTTCCTACTTAGAGAATAGTATGAAAGAGCTGCTTCATATAGTGGAATATTAACTTAGACACTTTAAGAAGATGAGAGAACTATGATTTAGAAGTAATGAGAAATAAAACTGAAATTCACAGATTATATTTATGCTTGGTATTTTATTTCTATCTACTTAAGGTTTTTATTAAGGATGTTGGTAGGATTTTATCCAATACCTTCTGCTGCCTCTATGAATAAACCATTCTAGTCTTCTTCTTTAACTTGATATAAATAAATTACAGTTGTATTTTTTTCTAAGCTTTGATTTTTTTCTTGTCTTATTCTTTTTTTTCTTAAAATATTTGTAGCACTTCTATCATGTTTAATATATAGCAGAGGAAATTGCTGACTTCCTGGAACTCAAAGTATAATAAGATATTTAATGTGATGATGGTGAAGATTGAGGGTCCATCCAGTCGAAAAAGTAATGCTGTGTATATTGTTAGACTTACTGAGTGATTTCCAAATCATTGTCTTCCCTTTTGTTACTATCACTGGTCTCAGTATAAAAACAATGTATGAAGACAATTTTTAAGGGAATTTTCTGACCTTAAGCTGAATAAGGGGCACTTAGACTTGAGGTTACCATGAACACGGTTTTATCTGAGGGTCTGGGGTTGGAAGTGTTCTGGACACACAGGCCAGTATTGAACTCTCCCCTCTTCCCCCACCCCCCAGCCCCTTGCAGAAAACAGAGTGAAAGAATGATGGCTTTGCTTTTGATGTTAAAGCCAGGAGGGAGAGTGGTCATGGAAACAGATTTGCATGATCACTAGTGGTGGGGAAAGTGTGTGTATTTCCATGGGCCAAGCCTAAACTATAGGTTGGAACTGAGAGGTACTTGCAAGTGGATTGGCAGGGCCAGGTATCAGTGCAATGCAGAAGCTTCCAGCCAAATTGTGTATTGTGTGTTACTCAGAACTCTTCTGGACCAAGATACTTATTTGCCCCACTGCTTGGAGTATTGCTTGTTAACAACCAATAGCAGCGTTCCTCACTAGGAACTGCTATGGCCAAAAGGAGCAGCATTTCTTAAGGGTCATGCCTTCTTGCTGTCAGCAGTTTGCATTCAATAACTGGTCCATGTTGGGGCATAAAAACCTAGGCTTTTTACATCAAATATCTCCAAAGGTCATCCCAGTATCATGATTTCCCTATGAGAATGGCTGAAGCCTCATTGCAGCTACATCACAATTAGCTTTTTCCTTTGTCCTATCTTGCTGCTGTCACAACCTTACACATAGTGTTCCTGAGATCACATCCCTTCTCCTCCTCTTCCCATCTCTGCAATCATCTGCAAATTTCCATATCAGAATCTCTGGGAATCCAACATATGGCAGAGGCCACTAAAAATGGTCCTAGGAACAAACTCTAAGAACTCTAAAATAGGATTTTGCAGCTGATTTATATGTTGAATGGCCATGACATGAGTACTAATAGCCCTGGCATATGGTGGTCATGTCATTGTTCAAACTGTCACAGGCCTTTGAGAGGTACTAGGGAAGTTGTTATTGTAATAGTTGATTCTCTTCTTAAGCCCTCACAGCCAGTTGAATGCACCTTCTCTGTCCCTGAAGAAGAAAGGCTCGTTCTCAAGAAAAGAGCAAGTTTCTTGGTTTAGATACCAGCACAGGGGAGAATAGTTCTATTGAACTTTACTTAAATCAGGAGGATTAAATAAAAGTTTCTGTAAAGTAGAATGAGTTCAGTCTCCCTCACCATTATTATACATAATTCTTCTGCTAGGCTGTTGCTTGGCTTCTAGAAAGCTGGAAAACTTTCTTATGTCACCGAGACAGAAAAGTAGAATATTTCTATCTGTCCCAGGGGAAGGATCTATAAATACTGACATTTAGGAGACTTTTAACAAAATGGCCATCTTGTATGCCCGGTACACTACAGAGAATTCCACCAGTCCATGTGTTCCATACATGACACAATTTGTTGTCTTTTTTTAAAGATTATTTATTTGAGAGAAAGTGAGCTAGAGAGAGAAAGAGAGAGAGAAGGAACAGGGGAAGGGGTGGAGGGAGAGGGAGAGGGAGAAGCAGACTCCCCGCTGAGCAGGGAGCCCGCCATGGGGCTCGATTCCAGGACCCTGGCATCATGGCCTGAGCTGAAGGCAGACGCTTAACCGACTGAGCCACCCAGGCATCCTGACACAATTTCTGAATCAGGCTTTGAAGAGTTTCATTCAAATATGAACAAACAAAAGTTAGCAGAAGAGTTTTAATTTAAGAATTCACCAAAATACAGCAATAACATAAAGTACCTTGGAGAAATCCATGATCATGCAGGAAGTAAAACAAACCATGTAATTAATATCCTTAGAGGATTATGAGAAAGTAGTGCATCCATGACACAATAAGATGCTGAGAGGAAACTATACCCAACTAAGAATTATAAACACAGGCAAACTCCCAATGAAGCGTGAGGGTAGAATAAATTTTGTCTTAAAAAATATCCATTCTATTTTAGGAAAGCCACTGCTCTACCAGAACAAGGGAATAGTGCAAAACAGAATTAAAGATGGGTACCTGGAAACCGAATCTCAAAAGACACTGAGAATGCCCAGGAAAATGGTAAAGAACTATCCCAGGATAGTATCTATGCTACAGATCTAGAGATTGATTAGTCCTCATTAGAGCAGGACAAAAGGCATTTTGCATACAAAAACAGGAGAATTCCTGGAGGTATATCTCAAAAATAGTAAGCTGATCCATGTGTTTAACTTTATTTAGAGGTGTTTTAGAGTTATGCCACACAAAGTAAGGAGGAACAATAATAGATGCATAGAAAGCTAACAAAAATTAGAACAAGACAGTTTATTAACCCAGGTAACTAAAAAAAAAAAAAATCCTACAAGTAAAAATATAGTACACACTGTGAGCCTCTAAGCATCAGTATTTACATACTTCAAGTACTGGTTTCAATATATGATATGCCTACAGTATATTGAGAGTGAGGATCAAGATAGTATAGGCATGTGAATGGTAAAAGAATAAAATCCTTCTTTGCAGGAGGTCAACAAATAATGACTGGAATTTAAAAAGTCAAATAGCTTGCACCTATAAAAACATAGAGGTAACTACTAGAAGAAGCACCTACAATGATTGCTTTTGGCTAAAGCTCTTGGAAAATGACACAGAGCTTACAGTTATCTTTATAAACTGAGTAGTACTTTCCAAGTTTCTAAATTATGTGGAAATATTCTTTGATAAAAGTAAAAAAGTAAACCCATCTATTTGAAAGACGAAATTGTGCTTTATAACTATTGCAAATAATACTCCAGGCTGATTTGCCTTGGCTGTAATTAGATTATAGCAAAGGAACTAAGCATTAAACACACTTCAAGTATGAGCTTCATTACAACAAAGACTGGTTTAGCTTCGATATCTATATGGCAGAGATCCAAACCCAGCATGGTTCATATTATATCAAAACAAATTAAACATGTTTTAAGATGCATTTAATTTGTAAGCACATATAATCTTGTTTGATTATAATATATGCATAATCTATCTGAATATATTAAATAATGTTAGCTAAAAGTTCAGTGTATAGATGTTATGTATAAGGCGATCATTAAATACTAACAAATCTAATGAAGTAATTGCGCATATCTTAATACGTTGCATTTTGAGCAAAATCCTTTTTACTTTTCATGAAATTAAGTTAGGATAACAATTTTTTTCCCTGAAGAAATAGGGAACTAAAATATATCTTGAAACTGGTATACTGGTAAACATCATTAGATTTTGACATTAATACATTTGTAGTGGAATTTAGGTATTGTCTTGGCATAGTAATTTATGGATGCAGTTTAGGAAGGTTTTCAAGTAAATGATTTTAGGTAACATTTAGTTCTAGTTAAAACACCGTCTGTGAATTCTAGTCTTTGGCATTATATATTCATTGCAGGTAACTCTTCTTTTCCCTAGGAGACCACATGCCCTGGTTTGCCTGGGACTTTCCCACTCACTGCCTTCCTGTTTTCCTGTCCTAATTATTAACATCATCTCCTTTAACGGACAACATAGTGCTGGTTCAAATGGGAAATTATATTGTCACCCTACTTCTCTGGCACTTAGGGAATTAGTCAAAAGGCCAAAGAATTCAAATTCTAAAATACCAATTTAGATTTTTTTACTATTACTGCGATAAAGTATTGATGATTATGCACTTTTGTGCCCTTTTCCTTTCTCGATGTGGTACAAGGCACTTAGGAAGAGTGTAACTCATACTCTAGCTGAACTAATCCGCACCTCCATAAAAGACTATGTTCTGGACAACCTTGACCTTATGCCATGAATTTATTAGTGCTGTTGTTACTCTATAATGCATTTACATTTGTTCATGGATATGTGTTTTTATTATAATGCTAACTCTTTGCAAAGTCTAGTGTCCTCCACTGAAGACCACCAATGCTTATCTCAGCGCCTGAATATAGTTATTCCAAACTGAAGCCAGATTATGAAAACATTTTAACATCAGCTGGATGAATTATCTATTTTATGTCAAGCAAAGAGTTTGAATACTTTCTCTCTAACCTGGTAATCTTGTTTATTTCCTGCTCTCCTCTATACATCTCTTCTAATGGAGCTATAACTATATGTTCTTCAGGTCCTACTTTAGATAGGACATCCTCTGGGAAGCACCGGTTTACTGAATGAATTGATTTCTGTGGCCACATCAGGATGTATAATGTAATTTTGAATTATACAGAGAGAAGTCTTATCTATTTGGTAAATTCACTTTAGATTGCAGTACAGGTTTTGATGTGGAAGGTAGAACAAGCGAGCCTGGTAGGAACAATGGTTCATCTGTTGTTGACGTACCAGTGGAATGGTTCAAAGTAACTTGCCAGAGTGAGTCTCTAAACCAGCAGACATGTCCATTCCACAGATATCACTGCTGCCTTATCCCCGTGCAAATCAGGGAGTACAGGAGTACCTGGGTATCTGCATCTCTGTAGCTTTCCTTTGTTTATAAATCTAATTTTCTTTTGTTTATAAATTCAAATTAAGAGTCAAAATGAGATAAGAGAAATGCCTATCTCTTAAGTGCGAGGAATGATTAAGGCCTGCTCCCAAAGGAAGCTATCTGCTCAGAATGGCACAAAGTCTCTTCTTCCTTTTGTCTCATGGGTTTCCTTACCAGGCTTCTGTGCCTCCGTGCACTGTGATCCTTTTACTTAGACTATCTTTACCCCCTTTAGCTACTGGTCATATTCCTATTCATCCTCCAAGACCCAGTATAATTGCTTTTTGGGGTCTCCCTAAAATCCCTATCAAGTCTGAAATTCTCTCTCCTGTTTTTCTCTAGCTCTTTTATTCACACACTTTTTTAAATTCACAACTTGTATTTTGGTTTGTTGACTTTTGTAACTCTACTGTGAACTTCTGTAAGGCAGGAGAATTTCTTTTTCTTCTTCTTTTTCTCCATTTATATAAATAGCTCATAAAAATGCCCCTTAATTTATGAATAGATTCAAACCCACCAGCAGAAATAATTACAAAAAATGTAGAACTATTAGAAATTAAAGAAACATCTACTTGAATTCTATGACCTTGACATTGAAACTCTTAAAGATTGGGATATCTAATTATTTTTATAATACAAAAGGTATTGGGGAGAATTGAGAATGAGAAAAATATATCAGTCTTCATTTGACAAATGAAAATGTAAAGCTTAACATCAGGAATTTTTTAAAATAGTGAAATTTTGAGGGGATTGGTAGTATAAATAATGACTGTTGCATGCAATAATATAATTTTTTTTTTAAAAATGAACTTGAATCTTGTCATATTTAGGCAAGACATTTCACTTCCTTTTACTGAAAAACTTGGAACTTCTATGTTGCATTTCAATTACACATTTAAGTACTACAGTAGAATATAGAATTGTGACCCAAGAATTGGTCTCTGAAATTTGTATTGCCTCTTTAATGTGGTTGCTTTGAAATATCAAAAGATAGCTCTTGTATAGAAGAAATGCTTAACTGGTTCAAAGATTATTCAGCAGACACATACTGAGCAGAATTCACAGCAAAAAAAATTTACAAAGATGAACATGACCATGTCTTTGCTTTCACTGAGTTCATGATCTAGTGAGAAAGAGAAATAAACCAGAAAGTTATAACTCAGTGATTTTAGGTGCTTGATACAGGAGATGAGGTGACTATTGTGCTTTGGGGGACTATGTTGGTGACCTATTTCCATTCTTTCTTTGTCCCCACGCATGACTGCGGAGGTTGTAACCTAATTTCTTCTTTCATTAGTATGCCCATGCCTTCAATTCAAATTCTTAGTTTCCCACTTGCTAGCTTTGTGATCTTGGGCAAGCTACTTAATCCTCTGAGTCTTAGTTTCCTCATTTTTTAAATAGGAAAGTTTCTTTATTAAATAAGAATGATTTCTGTCGTGCAATGTTGTTATAACTATTAATTGAAAAATTTAAAATACTTAGCATGATCTTAGCATATAGCAATTCTCAACAATAATTTTTTTCTGATCTTTTCACTATTTTATCACTGGGATTCAAGAGGAAGCTTTAGGTTATTTGTATGCCTCCACTATAGTTTGTGTTGGAAAACATTCTATGATCCCTTTCTTCATCTTGTTCAATCCATGACATGATGCCACGAGTGACTCCAGGACAAGGATTGTCATTTCCTTCATTTTTGTAGTCACAGAGCCTGGTTCTATGTATTTAAGTGCTCAGTAATTTGTTCAGAGATTGGGTAATTCCTAAATTCTATTTATTTTTAAAATAGGACTGAAAACTGAGCAAAGCTGTGAATGATATCATAATCTAAGCAGTATAAAATTCAAATAGTTTCAATTTCTGATTCCTCCAGTTACAGTTTACTGACAATCATTATAGGTAATTGCCATGATGTCAGTCAATGTCAGCGCATGGTGGCAAGATAGGCTCCAATTTGATTTAATCAACAACAGGATTAGTGAGAAGCTCTGATCCTAAGAGCTTTCCAAGTGGTGCAGTGATACAGAGACAACTCAATTTAATTACCAGAAACAAGGCCAAGGAGAAAAGAAACACATTTCTGGTGGGCAAGTGCAATAAAAGAGACAATAATAATGGGTGTATGATCAAAACCGATTATACAGCATTTTTTCAGAAACTCTAAATCATTTTTGAACATTCTAGGTAAGGACCAGTCTGCCCTGGTCCATAGTGGATTTTATTTTTTTTCTGTGTGAACCAAAGTTCATCAATTTGCTTGAGTGTGGCTTACAAATGTCCTTATAAGTGATTGATATGGTTGTTTAATAAATAGGGGTTTAAAATAGGGAAATGTTGCAGAAGTCCTGATTCACGAGAAGTGGATTGGTAAAAGCCAACCAGAACTTCATCTTAATATCTTAAAAAATAAAAGCTAATGCTGTACATTGGAAACCATTTTCTCTGAAAAAGAAACTTGAGACTTCTAAGTGTTGCTCTTTTATCAAAATAAATATTAACAGACTTAAAAATATGCATATCTTCTTTGCTTCAACAGAACATTTTATAGGAGGACCTGGGTGGCTCAGTGGGTTAAAGCCTCTGCTTTTGGCTCCGGTCATGATCTCAGGGTCCTGGGATAGAGCCCCGTGTCAGGCTCTCTGCTTAGCAGGGAGCCTGCTTCCCCCTCTCTCTCTGCCTGCCTCTCTGCCTACTTGTGATCTCTCTATCTCTTTCTCTCTCTCTCAAATAAATAAATATAATCTTAGAAAAAAAAATTTTACAGATTCTTAATAAAAATGGTTATTTTTGTTTGTGGTATATAGATAAAAGTTATTGAGTGCTTAGTCTATTCTACCTACCATGTTAATTATGTTATATATTTTATGTTAATATTTTCATGTTAAAGCAGATCAGCTACTTCTGCCTTTTACACGACTTCAAGAGGTTAAGTAACTTTTTCTAGCCTGTCAGTTATAGATCCAGAGGATTTGAATCCAAATCTATTTGATATTGTTATGGATACTATGAGTGGGAAAGTCCATACACCCCCAACCCGCTGTAAAAATTTTAGTTTTATGAGTAAACTCAAATTTTCTTTCATTCATACACCCACAAAATAATAACTAAAGGAACTTAATAGAGGTTAAGACCTGTCTTACTGACTGATTTAAAAGACTTTAACTCCAACTCGTTGCCAAAAGTTTAGATAGATAACTGGAAATCTTTTTTTATTTTATTTTATGTATTTGAGAGAGAAAGCGAGCAAGAGAGAGCAAGGGAGAGTAAGCACAAGCAGGGTGAGAGGCAGAGGGAGAAGCAGACTCCCTGCTGAGCAGAGAGCCTGATGCGGGGCTCAATCCCAGGACCCTGGGATCATGACCTGAGCCAAAGGCAGAGGCTTGACTGACAGCCATCCAGGCACACCGATATTTGGAAATCTTTGTCAGGGGTGCAGAATTTACTGTTAATGGAGAAGTTGGATAAAACTAGATAAGTGCAGAAGGGGCAAATTTATATTTCTAAATTAAAAATATTTTAAAAGGTATATTGTTTTCTATTAATGCCTTGAGGTTCTGTATTTCAGAATAAGACTCTTCTTAGGAGGCTCGTATATTAAACCCAGGCAATCTCCAAAGTCATCCCTCAGAATGTGCATTTGGGTGAGTGAGAAAAGCCTACTTTTTATAGGTCAGTCAGTATTAGAAGACCAATTTATAAATCCAAATTTTAATAAGCCTATATGGGGCTAACACTCATTACACAGCAGTTGGTGGATAACATTCAATTTCTATTCACATGCAAAGCATTTTGATTTCTTCTCAAATTTTACTGTGAATTAATTACATTTTTATGCTTCATGTTTCTCCTGAGTTCGTATCAGTGACATTTCAATTATAAATGCCTTCCATGTACATGAAATAGAGCAAAATACTTTTTTTTTAATATTCCTTATGTGTAATGGTGGATGAAATGTAGCAGTGAATTTTTATTGTCTGCCTTGACCAGTGATTGCTTTTGAATCTATCCTGAGGGTTTTTTCTCTCTTCCACATACACCCCAGTGGTTCAAATTGATTAAAGTCAGGATGTGATGAAAGGAGAAAAATGGAGAAGTATGCAGAAAAATTGAACACTTGATTTCACTGTCAATTTAATCGCCTTTTGTGTTTTAACTTTATTTTTAAAAAACAAAAATGCATTTATTACAAAAATTTAGGAAAAACACATAAACAAAGCTAAGAATATTTATGTATCACTGATATATATCTCTGACAGAAAAAAATTACTGCTAACATTGTGGTTTTTAACTTCCATTTTGCTTTTACTCCCATATGTGGGACACTAAAAATATTCATAAGCATAGACAACAATTAATATTAATTGGTGAGAAAATTACTTTTTCTTCCTTCTTTCCCTACTATTCTGGGTGGAAACAGAAGTGTACCCTTTTGGACTAATTAGTGTTGTTCACCAGATAATTTTTGTTCTCTTCACTTCTAACCATATGGGAGTATTTCACTTTATCTTTAGTCGGGGTCATGTGTGAGAAAGTCTGAACAATTAGTTATGATTAGAAGTGATGCATGCCATTATGGAGTCAAATCATTTATTTGTATATTAGAGAGTTCCTTTCTTAACCTACACGGTAAACAGCAGCTTTCAAACTATGGCTGGGCCATTGGTTTGAGTAAGTAAGACCATCAGAGCCCCCTCCTGACCAGCAAAGGATCTTATTCCCTGACTAAGAAATAAACCTGTTATTTTAAGCCATTAGGATTGTGAGGTTTGTTACCATAGCATAATTTAACATGTCATGACAAATATACACCCAATTCTTACCTGTCACCAAACGACTTCAATTTATCCTCAGGAAGGGAGGAAATCTGAGCCAAAGCTTATAGAAAATAACACACATTTGGGTCAGAGCATGCAAATTTTATTAAAAATTATCTTTAAGGCAAATTTTTCAGTTGTAAGAAATATGCTGTATGAGTTAATAAAGTTTCAGTAATTTCAGGAATTTCTCCTTGTTTTATTAGGACTAAAAATATAGTGATAATATCTTTGTAGCAGTGAAAATCCAGGAAACCAGGGCTGTTCTCATGCAAATGATAAAATAGCAGTGTGTACTTAAATATGTCCCTAAGAACAGGAAGAGTTGTATTAATAAAGAAAATTTAAAAAAACCAAAATATAAATAACATTAGCAGACCACTCACAAGACTTGTAAAAAAGACGAGATACCAATTACAAATACCTGAAAGAAAAAGGAAGACAACTGCAAAATCTATAGAGGTTAGATTAATATAAGAAGTTATTATAACAGTTTTTTGCCAATACATTTAAATAGAAAATTCCCAAAATATGTATAAACCATCCATACAAATAATTCAAGGTCACATAAGACAAAATCTGAATTCTCTAGCAATTGTTTTAAAAATCAAAAATTAAAAACTTTCCTAAGAATACGATTCAAGGGTCCTACTGAGAATTATACCAAACATTTAAGAAAGACTCAATAACCATACACAAAGCTCTCTTTCAGACACCAAGAACCCAAGAATACTTGCAAGGTACACACTTTCTATTCAATAATGCACTGATGATCTAACCAGCACAATAAATAAAAATAAAGGAATGTTATACAAAAAGGAAGAAATAAAATTAGTATTCAAAGAAGATATGATTTTGTACATAAACTAATTACACATAACTTATTATGTATGCATTCTTTAAGTTTAGCAAGATTATTTAGTACAAGGTCAATAGGCAAAAAATTCATTGTATTTTGACATGCCAATGACAAATATTTAGGAAACACACTATTACAATATTTTTTAAAATATCTATTTCCTACTACTCGAGAGAAAGTTGACCTATGTAAATTAGAGGATGTTTATGGATTGGAACACTCAATCATCTAAATATGTTAATTTCCTGAAACTGAGCAACGGGTCTTCTATAGCCCCAATCAAAATGCTAATAGTAGATACAGCAAAATTGGGAAAGGAGCCAAACAAGAAGATTTGGGTAGAATTAGAGTATGTGGAGTCAGTGATTTCAAGGGACATGGGCAAAATACCAGGACCTTATGGAAACAGACAAAATAAGAAAACTATAGATCTGCATTCTTACTACTACAAGGATGGAACTAACCAACAAAGTCGGAGTTTGATCTAATATAGTTAGAAAGTCCCACTCTGTGACTTTAACCATAGAATTAATTTTCATAGTAAATGTAGAATGTAGAACATGTGAAAATGAAAATCATTTGAATCAAGTACAGATGTCCAGTGATCTCTCTCTTGGATGAAGTTCTGGAGAGGTTCCTGGGAAGGGTTTATGTAATAAAGAATGAGGTAATTAAAAAATTTTTAGTTAAGAATAAAAGGATTAAATTGAGGCCAGGCTCTTAAGAGCTTATTGATTACCATATTGCAGACCTGTTTCATCATTTGTGAACTTTGGACCTAAGATAATCTAGAAAAGAGATTAAATATTTACTTATCCACTTTGCCTTCTCTGTGCCTTCTGATAGATTGTTTCATGGAAGGAAATACTTTGTGTGTGAGAGCATAGGCAAGGCACAGAAAGCGAGGGGCAGAGGAAGAGGGAGAGAATCTTAAGCAGGCTCCACACCTAGCACAGAGGACTCTCCCTCACCACCCTGAGATCATGACCTGAGCTGAAATCAAGAGTTGGGTGCTTAACCAACTGAGCCACCCAGGCGCCCCTCATGGAAGGAAATCTTAAACAGAGTAGATTTAAAATAACACCTAACATTTATCATATTAATTTGTCAGTTGTTTAATACAACTGACTTTTTTTCTTTTGTGGATCATGCTTTTGGTGTTGAATCCAAGAAACCTTTGGCAAACCAAAGACAAAAATTTTCTCCTATGTCAAAATATTTTTAAAGTTTTAATTTTTACATTTAGGCCTATGATCCATTTTGAGTTACTTTTTATATTTGGTGCTAGGTATCAAAGTGAATTTTTGCATATGGATATCTAATTTTTTAAACACAATTTATTAAAGAGCGTTATTTCTACATAGAATTTTCTTTGCACTTTTGTAAAAAGTTAATTGAACTTATATTTGTGGGTTTATTTCTTCTGTTTCATTGATCTACTTATCTGTGTTATATCAATACCACATTGTCTCAATTACTGTAGATTTACTATATCTTGAAATTGGAGAGTAGTAGTCATTCAACTTTGTTCTTAAAGTTATTTTGGTCATATTGGGTCTTTTGCATTTCCAAATGAATTTTAGAATCACTTTGTCATATTTTTTACCAAAAAAAGTGCTTGCTGGGTTGTTTTTGGTTTTTTTGTTTGTTTGTTTTTTTAGGATTGAGTTGACTAGATAAATTTAGGGACAATTGACATCTTCACAATATTAATTCATGAATGTAGTATATTTCTCCATTTAAGTATTTTAACATTTCTTTTTTACAATGTCTCATGGGTTTTGGTGTGCATATATTTTACAACTTGTCAGATCTATTCCTAAGTATTTCACATTTCTCAATGTTATTATGCATGATGTTTTTCAAATTTCAATTTCTAGTTATTTGTTGATAGTGATAGAAATAAAATGGATTTTTGTATAGAATTATTATATACCTTATAAACATGCTAATTAGCTTAAGTAGCTTATTTGTAGATTCCATTGGATTTTCTGTATATACAGTGATGTTATTCATCTATAAAGGGTTTCTTTCTTTCTTTCCAATATGAGTATCTTTTTTCCTTTGTCTTGCCTAATTATACTGACCATATCTTCTTCTACAATGTTGGCTAGAACTTGCCTCGTTCCTGATATTAGGGGGGCAATTTTCAATCTATAACATTAACTGTTAACATTAAACGATGACAGTATTTCATTTGAGAAACTCGTGTTCTTAGTTTGGCGAGAATTTTTTAAAAAATCTGGAATAGGTAATGGATTTTACCAAATGCTTTTTCTTTTCTTTTTTTTTTTTTTTAAATTTATTTATTTGACAGAGAGGGAGATCACAAGTAGGCAGAGAGGCAGGCAGAGAGAGAGGTGGAAGCAGCTCCCCGCTGAGTAGAGCCCCATGAAGGGCTCGATTCCAGGACCTGAGACCATGACCTGAGCCGAAGGCAGAGGCTTTAACCCACTGAACCACCCAGGCGCCCCTCAAATGCTTTTTCTGTTAAGATGATTATATGGCTTTTCTCTCAAAATTTGTTTATATAGCAAACTACATTGATTTTCAATGTTAAACCTTTCCTCAGATAAACCCCATTTGGTCATTTGGATGAAATGCTCTTTTTGTATGTGATGAGTTTGATATGCTGTTAATAAATTTTTGTATTTATGGTGATGATTGATATTACTCTGTAGTCTTTGCGTGTACTTTGTCTAATTTTGGTACTAGCATTATAAAAGCTGATCTCACAAAATGAGTTGGGAAGTATGACCTCCTCTTTATTTTTGGGGTGAGTTTTTGCAGATTTAGTTCTACTTCTTTCAACATTTGGTAGAAATCACCAGTGAAGTCATCTGAGGTTTTCTCTGTGGGGATGTTTCTAAGTACAAATTTAATTTTTTAGCTATATAGGATTATTCAGTTTATCTTATTTTCTTGTTTAAGCTCTGGTAGTTTGTGTGTCCAAGGAGTTTTCCTGTTTTATCTAAGATATTAGATTTACTGTCATAAAGTTTTCATAATGATTATATGTTTAACATCTCCACAATGTATAATGATATCACCTCTTAGTCTTGATATTGTGGTTTTTGCCTTTCTTCTTATCTTTGTGGTTACAAGCTTATGAATTTATCGATCTTTACAAACCAACATTTGATTTCATTGATTTTTCTCTTTTTGTCTTTTAATTTTTATCAATTACTGCTCTTTTGTTTTCTTTCTTCTGCTTACTTTAATTTGCTTCTCCTTTCCATTTTTTTTAAATGAAAGTATTTACCATTTTAGATCTTCTTTTCTAATAATATAAGCATTTAATACAATAGTTTTCCCTCTGAGCATCGCTTTTGGAGCATCCTCCAACTTCAGTTAGACTTTAAAAAAAGTTAGGTCTCTCCAAAATATATTTTATTTTCTCCTATGATTTCTTTTTTGACTTGTGGGTTATTTAGAAGTATGTCATTTAATTTCTAAATATTGGAGAAATTTTCCAAATTCCTTTCTTATTGATTTCTAGTTTAATTCTACTATATTTAAGAACATTACTTTTAGTTTGAAATTTATTGAGAATTCTTTTATGGCTTAGAATATGCTATGTCAGGGTACCTGGATGGCTCAGTTGGTTAAGTGGTTCAACTTTATTTCAGCTTAGGTCATGATCTCAGGGCTGGGAGATCAAGCCTTCTGTTAGGCTCTGCGCTGGGCATGGAGCCTGCTTAAGATCCTTGCTTTCTCTCTCCCTCTGCCTCCTGCTCTCACTCTCTCGCTCTCTCTCTGAAGAGAATATGTCGTATCTTAGTAAATGTTTTGGGTAGTGTTGAAAATAATGTGTTTTGTTGGATTAAGTGTTCTATAATTATCAGTCAGATCAAGCTATTTGATAGTATTATTCATGAAAATAAGATAAGAATTCTATTGTCTTCCTTGTGTTTATATCTCTTTACCAAATATGCCCCCTCCCCTCTGTCTGCTTTTGAGATTTTCAAATTTTTACTGTTTTTCAGTAATTTAGGATATACTTCATTGTGATTTTCTTTGTGTTTATTCTGCTTATGGTTTGCTGACCACTTTGACTGGGGGCTTATTCTTTTCATAAAGTTTGAAACAATTTTTGGAAATTATTTTTTCAAATATTTATCTTGTCCCCTAACCTTCTCTCCTCCTGGATTCCATTTGTACATATATTGTCAAACATCACTGAACCTTGTTCATTTTCTCTTTTTCCTAGTTGTGCTGCATTTTGGGTGGTTTCTGTCACTATACATTCAAGTTGAATGATAGTTTTCCTAGTGTTATTAATTCCATACAACATATTTTTTTAATTTCAGATTTTTTTCATTTCTTGAAATTCTATTTGTGTACTGTAAAAGTTTTTTTCCTATTTCTTTATCATGTTGATATTTCCTCCACCTTCCTAAATATATGGAGTATATTTTTCAAAGGATTTTCTGTGTCCTCTTATTTTTCTTTGCTGTTTTGTGTGTGTGTGTTTACAATACATGATAAATACCAATTCAAAGATTAGGACAAAGCTAAGGGTCAAGTTTACCAATCTCGTCCTTCTCTTCTAACTTCTGACTCTTTTTTGATACTGTTTTTTGTTTGCTTTATTCTCATATAAGTTGAATTATGTAGTATTTGTCTTTTGGGGACTGGTTTATTTTACTTGGTATAATGTTCAAGCATTTAATCCATATTGTTCCATATGATATGATTTTCTTCCTTTGTAAAGCTGAAGGATATTTCATTTTATGTATATACCACATTTTCTTTATCCATTCATCTGTCAATGGACATTTAAATTGCTTGCACATCTTGACTATTGCTTTTTTTTTTTTTTAAAGATTTTATTTATTTATTTGACAGAGAGAGATCACAAGTAGGTAGAGAGGCAGGCAGAGAGAGAAGGGGAAGCAGGCTCCCTGCCGAGCAGAGAGCCTGATGTGGGGCTCGATCCCAGGACCCTGGGATCATGACCTGAGCCGAAGGCAGAGGCTTTAACCCACTGAGCCACCCAGGCGCCCCTTGACTATTGTTAATAATGTGATCGTGAACACAATAGTGTAAATATCACCTTGGCATCTTGATTTAAATTATTTTGCATAAAAACTCAGAGGTACAATTTCTAGCTCATTTAATAGTTCTATTTTTAATTTTCGAGGCACTTCCATACTATTTTCCATAGCAACTGCACCTTTTACATTCCCACCAACAGTGCACATGGGTCCCAGTTTTTCCAAATTATTTGTTATGTATTTAATATTTTTGGTAATGGCTATCCTAACTAGTAACTGAGGTGATATCGCATTGTAGTTTTGATTTGCATTTCTGACAATTAGTGATATTAAGCATAATTTTAGATACCTATTGGCTATTTGTATGTTTTCTTTGTAGAAATGCCTATTCAAGTCCTTTGACCATTTTTAATTCAGGTCATTAGTTTTTTGCTTTGTTTTTTCCTACTCTTGAGTTGTACAAGTTTCTTAAATATTTTGGATACCACTTTATTAGATAATGGTTTGCAGTTATTTTCTCCCATTCTGTAGGTTGCCTTTTCACTCTGTTGGTTGTTTCCTTTGCTGTGCATCTTTTTGAGAGAAAATAATTATAGAGTTTACCTCACAGATTCCTATGGAAAGCATCATTGCCTGTTGTATATATATATATTTAAAGATTTTATTTATTTATTTGACAGAGAGAGAGGGAGCAAAAGCAGGGGGGGCATCAGGCAGTGGGAGAGGGAGAAGCAGGCTTCCCTCTGAGCAGGGAACCTGATGTTGGGGCTCAATCCCAGTACCCTGGAATCATGACCCAACCTGAAGGCAGACGCTTAACCAACTGAGCCACCCAAGCACCCCCCTGTTGTATATTTTTATTTTTAAGAAGCATAGAACACAACCGTGACAATAATGCAAAAACTGTGTAAGTATCATCAGTGTTCTTTGGTCATCAACAGTAACCAAACCAGGACTCAAAGTGTGGTCTCTGGTGCTAATCTGCAGATTAAATGGTTCCCAGCCCATGGCAAGGGAAGTATGGAAATTGAACATAAGCATTTACAAACTTTTATGGAAATTTGACTTTGCTGTGAAATATAAGCATCTGGTTGTTTTTTCTAGAAATGTGTATTTATTGTATTTTACAAAAGTATTAATCTTGCGAGATTAAAAATTAAACTGGTCCTTCATTAGAAATAGTTTAAGAATTACTTATCTCTATCAATTAATGTGGAGCTAATGTTCTTATTTTGAAATCAATTACAAATATATTCATTATTTTCAGAGTATTTTTGAAAGTTATTGCTCTAAAATAACATCATATTCTTAAACTATTCTCAAATCCCATTTTGAGGAAGCACTTTATCAAAGCAATGCCCCTTTCATCTACATAGATACTTGGATGCTAGAAGTTCTGGTGATATAGCCAATATAGCCAACACTTTATATTTAAATATTCATATTTAACTTTACAACAGTGATTATAATATTGAAGACTCAAAGGACCATGATTAAATAAGGAAACTAAGAGGAATCTATTATCATGAAGTTTCCTTTTTTCTCTGAATTGTTTGGGTAAAATTCTTGAACCAACATAATTATATTGTCTCGACTTTAGGCCACAGTTTTCTATTTTTGAATTGCTGATATAAAGATGTATCCTTTGGTTGTTATCAAAAGGAATCTCCAGACATTTGGCAAAGAAGTTCTTTTGACATAGTTGTCATTGTCTGCATAATATGAACAACTGTCATCTTAGTGATTTACACTAAATTTTTTGTCATATTTCTTAAATGTGAACCTCTAATTCTTGAAATGTCTTCACATATTATTCTCTGGTGCAAAGAAATGAAAATATTGTGCACAAAAATTGCTTTTCACAGAAAGTACAATTAAAGACAGTGAAATTTGTGAAATCTATCAGAAAAAAATCCCAGAATTTTCTTATCATTCAATATACCTTGAAATTATGCTATCAGCTTGAATAGTACAAAAACAGGAACACAGATTACAAAAATGGCCTTTCAAAAGTTATTCAGAGGGATTGATGGAACTGTGCTACTTTAGGTAGCCAGTCCACAACTAGTTTTTAGTGGTTTGCAAAATTATAAGAAGCTTGCATGAGAATATAAATCATCACTCTGCTTAGTTCAAGAAAGTCTTGCTACAAAAAACCAACATGCTTAGGGATACAGATGATTTACATTCTGCACAAACTTTTTATTTCATTACAAATCAATTAAATTTTAAATAGAACAGATTTAGATTCTTGTATTTGTTAGGACTGTTTTCAGCTCTAACAAACTATCTGATTAATTTTGATTTCATTGAATAGGCTTTTTTTTTTTTTTTATGTGCTTCCCCCAAATAACAAGAAATCCAGAGGTAAGCATTTGCTTGCTGACATTGGTAAAACTACTCAACAGATCCAGACTCCTTTCCTTCTCTGCTGTCGGCCATTCTTTGCATGCTGACCTTTTATCCTCATATTATCATCTGGGGTCAAAGGATATTTACAATCAAGTCAGCAAAATGCAGAACCAGCTGCATCTGAGCTTTATATAAAGAAAGTAAAAGTTTTCCCAGAAGCCTTCTATAGCTACTCTTTTAGCTTTCACTGTTCAGAATCTTGAAACTTGGCATAAGTAGCTGCAGGAGTAGCTATGAGAAGTTTAATGTATGGCAGAGGTAAAAGTGTTTTCAGAATTGGTATGATATAAAGGATAAGCTGGATTATAAAGGTATGATATAAAGGATAAGCTGAGTTAGCATGTGACTCCAAATTCTCAGTAGCTCGACGTAAATTTATGTGTTGCTTACACAAAATATGTGAGTCTGCATGACTACCAGTGTAGTTCTCTTCCATGTGGTGACTTCACTCTCCAGGTTTCTCTGACATTATGGCTGATGGATAGAGGGTAACCCTCCAGTGTGCTCATGCTTTCCTGTTCTTCCTAGCTGCTTATCAAAATCAGTGTTATACCCAAATCTGTTTATGCCACTTAGATTTTTTGTATCAGGTAATTTACTTAAAACCCTGTGTAATCTGATACTATATAAATACAAAAAGTTTGGTTTTACTGAAACTCAGTTGAATGCTTTGGGAAGAAGTGATAAGGTGGAGTCACTAAAAATTTGGTGTAAGAAAACCAAAGAAATCTAAAAGGATTCTGAACTTATGTTGTTTTGTAGGTGTCCAATTTCTTGCTCCACTTAAAAAAATGAAATTGGAAATCATAGACAATATATTATGAGGGTGAACTATTCAAGAAACACAGATCAGCATCGATCTCCAATCAGAGAAATTAGATGTAAGGAAACTGCTGTGGGCTAATATCTAAAGACAGAAGGATCTCTCTTGTATCTGTCAAATATCCATCACAACTTATGGTTTTGATCTTTTTCATTGAATATTCTGTTTTTCAATCTTTGTACTGATTTGGAATGGCTTGATAATGGAATGCAATAGACATAGCTTTTATCTACTATTGTTAACTGAGTCCCTTGCCACATTTTAAAGGAACTTTAAAAAACAAAAGTCAAATGGACTCTGAACCTGATTGGCTTTTCTCTAAGACGTAGAAAGTCAGAATGAGAATTGGGGCTGAAGTCAATTATTGCAAAAACTAAAGAAAATTACAATAAATCGTAGCTGCCACTTTCTAATATCATTATTTTTCCCATTTTTATCACTTACATTCACTATATTCTATGTTATCTGAGTATCCAAGACCTTGATGTTTGCCATAGTCTTGAATTCTGGTCTCTTGGCTATTCTATTACATTTTCAGAATCATTTTGAACTCCATTACCTTCCTCTTAATGCCTAGTTCAAGAAAGTTTTCCCTAGGGAATACATCATCAAAAACTTTGAGGTAGATATTAACTATAAACACCATAAGCCCCTTATTTATCACCTAGAATATCTCTCTAGGTCAAAACTTTTTAGTTGCTTGCTTCTGCCTGTTTTGTTCACAAAGATGTACTGTATTTCTTTGATTCCTGCCCTGTGCTACAAGTTCATATTTCTTAGACTATCTTTCTCAACTTTTGGATAAGATTACCATCTTCAGATATCTCTCACGCTAACATTCATCCTTGTCCTATCAAAGTGTAGTTAGTCAATTTTTTTCAAATGCTCTCGTTTCTCTATGACCAGAATTTTATTTCCTCTTTCATTCTTTCCTATAATGTTCCATTAGAGATCCAGGGATGCTTAAGATTGGCTTTGAGAAAAATGTTTGTGGTTCATAACATACACATTTCTTTGCAGCTTGCAAACATTCTCACATCACCATTTCATTTATTCTTCACAGGGCTTATTATTATCACCATATTTTTTAGTGGAAACTGAAGACCAAAGAGTAGCTGTTGTATACTAAAGGATGTGAAGAGTAAGCAGGAGAATTGGGACTACAAGCTAACTAACATTTTAGTATAACATGCGTATACCAAGTCTCCAAAGCTCCAAAGATTTTGGGGTGGGTCAGGCATAAGGAATAAAGCAAGACTTCTCCATAATGCTGTTTGGGTCCTCCATGGTCAACTGCTTGGCTCACTGTATTTTGCATACTTTACTTTTTTCCCTGTGACCACTTCCTTCTTATTAAAAGACTTTCTTCTCTTGGTTAATAATGCACCAATTTCTCTTCCATCTTTTTCTATTTCTGTTTCCTATTTTCTTTTATTTCCTTCTCTGGCCATTTTCTAGCAATAAATAGGGAAATTTCAGATTAGGTTTTATATATGAAGTAGAAAACTTGTAGAATCATGGCAAAATCTCCCAGACATACCTTTGGAAGTTAAACTTACCCAGACAGGTCATATTAACTTATGATTCAGATCAGACAGTTGTCTATTAGAATACAAAAATTCACATAATGAAGAGTGGTCTGGCCGTACTTGCCCGTAAATTTCACATTTTCAATATTTGGTTATTAGTTGACTTAGGAAATGAGGTGAATTCCTCTGAGATCCTCTTCATGAAATCCATTGCCATGAGATTTCCTGATTAAAGAGTCTTGGTGTTTTGTTTTTTAAGATTTTATTTAGTTGGGATAGAGAGAGAGAGAGAATGAGAGAATGAGCAGGGGGAGGGGCAGTGGGAGAGAGAGAAGCATATTCTCCATTAAGTGGGGAGCCTGACATGGGGCTCGATCCCAGGACCCTGAGGTCCTGACCTGAGCCCAAGACAGATGCTTAACCATCTGAGCCACCCAGGTGCCCCTCATTGTTTGTTTATTTGTTTTAAGATTTTTAGATTGACTCTTTCAGGATTCACTTCTCATTCTATGACTGCTGAAGGTGTGATCAGTTTAGAGGTTCCATTTACTTACACCCTGTCATTGTTAAGAACAATGGTACTGGAATGAGATCAACAGTCGGTGGTGGGGAATGGAAAGTAGCTCTCAGCAGCACCTTGTTAATGTTCTTTTCAAATGTGTTTTTTGGTCTTTTTAAAATCTAGTTTATGGCAATCCATCTCTTCCAGTGCCAACTGGACTGTACTTCCCCCCCATAAATCTAATCCCTCAACAAGTTTATAGACTCAATCTCCAAAATGTCCAGAATCTGCCCATTTATCACAATTTCCACTGCTACCATCTTGGTTCTAACTTCCACCATATCTTCTATGTATTACTGCAACAGCGTCTTAGGTGGAGGCTGCCCCTTTAGTTTATTGCTGGTACAGCAACCAGAGTGTAAAATGTGAGTCAAAATATGTTATAAGGGTCTATTGACTCTGGCTTCCACTCTGAGTTTATCTTCTATCATTCTCTCCTTGCTCAATCTATTCAAGCCACATTGGTGTACCTGTTCCCTCTTGAAGATATTATATCTGCTAGAGTACTTTTTCCATCCATATCCATCTAGCTGGCTCGCTCATCTTCTACATTTCTTTACTCACACTTGGCCATCTCAGCAACTTTGTTCAATTCAGAATTAAAACTCTTCCCCCTACACTCTCTTTCTTTGCTTTGACTTTCCTGATAGGCCTTATCACCACTAACATATTTTTTCTGTGTGTCTACTTGTTAGTTTATTTTCTGTTTCCCCAATTAGAATATAAGCCATGAGAGCAAGGATTTTTGTCAGTTTTATTCACTCTCATTACCCCAGAACTTAAAACAGTTCTTATAATATAACAGGCACTCAAAACAAACTAAAAAAGACAAAAACATTGGACATAAGAATATAATAAAGAATAAGAATATAATATAAGAATAAGACATAAGAATATAATAACATAAGAATATAATAAAGATGTACTTATTTTTGTGATATCTGGGATATTTTAAGTAAATGGGAAAATATTAAAAGCAAGCATATGTAGGAATGATATGCTTTCTATATCTTTCCTTCTTCCTACCCACCCACATGAGGCCCATGGTATAATTCAAAATAGCAGGGACTACAGATACAAACCAGCCTCTGGGTAGCACATAGACCTATAGTCTTTTGACACAGTGAGTCACCAGGCCACACAAGTGATGGTAATTCAGCTTGGCAGAATATTGACTGTTTTTTCAATGTGTCTTGCCCTAAATGTGACTTTATTTATTTATTTTTAAAGATTTTATTTATTTATTTGACAGAGAGAGATTACAAGTAGGCAGACAGGCAGGTAGAGAGAGAGGAGGGAAGCAGGCTCCCCGCTGAGCAGACAGCCTGATGCGGGGCTCCATCCCAGGACCCTGAGATCAAGACCTGAGCTGAAGGCAGAGGCATTAACCCACTGAGCCACCCAGGCACCCTTAAATGTGACTTTAAAGAGAAGACTGACTCTCTCCTTTTTAGGCTGTGACTTACTAGACCTTTTATATGTCAGGTCCTCTGGTAAATTAATCAGGTTCTTAACCTTTGATCTCATGAATCTATTGATACTACGGCCTTTATATATATTTTATACCTTATTAAACTTTGGATATGTAATCTTTGCTACCACTTTCATTAAATATTAAAAATACACATATTGACAATATGATTTCCCATAGTTTTGCCTTGTGTAGTTTTCCTGCTGTTTGTATAGATCTTGTTTCCGTTAAATTATATGTTTCAAGTGTTTAGTAGTAAATACTATAACCATTAAGAATAGTTTGGAGTTATTTTTATCTTCTCTACAAAATGTAGTTGGAAATGAATAATTTTTTTTTCTCAAAGGTTATCTGATGACAGCTGTTCTTTTTTGCTTGTTTTTATCTTATTTAAATTCAATTAATTAACATATAGTGTATCATTAGTTTTAGACATAGAGTTCACTTACTCATCAATTGCATACAACATCCAGTGCTCATTACATCACTTATTCATGTTAGTTATATCTTTAAAGCCACTAGATGGGGCACTGGATAGTGCAGTCAGTTGAGTGTATGACTCTTGATTTCAGCTCAGGTCATGATCTCAGGGTTGTGGGATTCAGCCCCAAGCTCGGCACTGGGCTCTGAGCTGAGCATGAATCCTGCTGGGATTCTTCCTCTCCCTCTCCCTCTGCCTCTTCTCCACCTCACTCAAGCTCTCTCTCAATCACTGTTAAAAAAAAAAAAAAAAAAAAAGAACAAAGCAAAACAAAACACTAAAAGCTTATTTACATTTATAGCTTTATTCTTTTGACCTTATAGTAAACTTACATCATTAGGGTTGGTTTTTATTTGTTTTGAGAGAGAGAGAGAGAGAGCGCACACACCCAGGAGCAGAGGGGAGGGGCAGAAGAAGAGGGAGAAGCAGACATCCCCCTGAGCAGGGAGCCCGATGCAGGGCTCAATCCCAGGACCCGGAGATTATGACCTGAGCTGAAGGCAGATGCTTAACTGACTGTGCCACCCAGGTGCCCTGTTAGGGTTTTTATACAAAATATTGTCTAGTTATCAATTCCTGATAGGATGTTTTACGACCTCCTAGCAAAACACAAAGTTAAAACCAGAAAACCTCGAAATATTGAAAAAATAAAAATAAGATAGAGAAATTAGGTTTGTGATCTTTAGATATCCTTCTGAATCAATTTTTCTGTTATATGAATGTTT
This sequence comes from Potos flavus, assembly GCA_028534135.1. NCBI lineage: Eukaryota > Metazoa > Chordata > Mammalia > Carnivora > Procyonidae > Potos > Potos flavus. Next base: position 126,707,525 of record CM052899.1, on the reverse strand, counting down.
AATGATCTAACAACACTGACATTTCTTAGGGCTGCATTTAACCTCCATTGAGAGCCATTATGATCCTTTGAAAAAATTTCAGCTGTTATTTGGTGGACTTGTAAATCAATTTGACTTAGGTCATTTTCTTAAAAACTTTGATATATACATTCTAAAAATGTGTATGTGTGTAATTTCAAGCATTTCTGTGAAATTTTAAGCTGTGGGTATTATTAGGTATTATATTAACAGGATTTATCCAAATAACTTTCAATAACAAAGCGGTATGGTGTGTTCACATTACTAATGTTCATCTAAGTATAAGCTTATGAGTAAGAAATGTTTAGAGTTTATATGCATGATCCTCTGAGTCAAAGCAACCAAAGTAGACTTAATACTTGGGGATTTCCTTCTGTACTATAATTTGAATGCATTTAGACATAATATGATTTCTGAGGAAGCTATTATGAAATATAGCATTAAAATTTCACCAGCTTTCTGCTTCCAATCAAATAGGATACATTGGTATAGAAATTATTCTTCTATGTAAAACAACTAAAAGACTGGATGAAATAAGACAGCTATTTTCAGACTTCGGGCAACAGGCAGTGTAAGACTGTGCTCACTGAAAGAAGGGGAATAAGTAAGGTGAGTTCTACACTAACCCTAGCTTTCTGGATAAAAAATTTTTTTGGCCTGCAGGAGGATATGGAAAGGGCTACACCTGAAAGTTAACTATACCTTTCAAAGCAAGTGCTTTCATGAAAAGAGATGAGTGGCATACCTCCATGACTACCACCGTCCACACCTTAGACATTATAATTACACTTTTCCATAGATGCTCATGGAGCAGCTCCACATAGGTCTTTCTTCTTGAGGGGGAACTTAGAAAAGAGGGCTTAGTGAACTTACTGTAGATTGTCCTTGAGGTTGGTTTTGGGGCCCACACCTGTACTCACTGTCTTCCTCCACTGCTATCCATTCTAAATCTACCTCAATCCTAGGTTTTATCTGCTTACCTGCTGGTATGACCCAAACTGTCCCTCCTGAAGAATTTCAGTCCTTGAAAGCTACCCATGTTTTAGGCATGTATCCATTCAGTTATAAATGGGCAAGGGAGTTCCAAGAGATACCCAAGTGGATCAACTGAGTTTTACACATTCTTTCCCATTTTGTAAAAGCATCCCTACCTCTTCTTTGTGATCAAGGCAAATTATTCCTTCCAAGACTTCAACTCCTTTTCTCATTTGCTAATTTCCAAGCAAGAGAAGTTCAAAATGCCCACAGCTTATAGTTCAAAAAGACCCTCACTATGTCTTTTGGCAAGGGTTCACCCCCCTTTAGGGATCAGAACCTGTAATTGTACAGAAAGCAGAGAAGTGGGATGAGAAACACAAATTCCCCCAGTGAGTCATGGAGAGCAATGGTGAGAGGAACTACTGGTACTTCCACCCTTTGGTTCCTGGACCCACAGTGTCTTTCTTCTAGAGAAACAGCCACATAGAGATTTTAGCCGTAGTTCGTATACTGTATTCTGAAGGGTAGTCTACTGTTCTTGAAGCTATTGCCTCTGAGCAGGAGCTTTAGCTGCAGGTTCAGCAGGATCACTCCAGTGTTTATTACAGCAACTGGTATGGTATGTCACAAAGCCAGTGGCTCTTATAAATGTGAGCCCACTTATTCAACTCTTTCATTGTGAAGTGGGTGCCCTAGTCAAATGCTTTGTGTTGTGGGACTCTAAGCTTGTGAATTAGGCACTCTGTAAACCCATTGATAATGGTCCTGGCTCAAGTTCTACACGCAGAGACAGTGAGCCTATACCTGCAATTGTATTTTTTGTGAGGAAGAATTGCTTTCTCATGGGAGAGGCCAAAAAGAATAAGCTTCACACCAAACAGTGAGTTGGCCTTCGTGAGGAAAAGTGACATATAGGGGACTCAGTTTTAGTGTTTGTTGGTGACAAGCTGTACATTGAGATGCAGCAGCTAATTGGCTATATTAAATGGGGTTCATGGTGGTGGTCCAATATGAAACCTATGTTTCTACCACTGTGGCAAATCTGTTCATGTATACCCATCATGCTAGTTCTGGGGTGGCCAATGGGAAAATGTGGCTCACATCAACTGGTAAGTTGATTGTTCAGTGGCCCTTCCATGACAGGTGCTTTCTAAAATATGTTAATATGTGATAGTAAACTCTTGACACTTTGGGCACTTTACCATATGTCCACCCATATGTTTCCACTTCAGAAGTCTTTGTGTCCAATATTCCAGTGACTTCCTTCCACATTCCTGGCCAGCTGGCCAGGCTTCTGGTCAATTTCCAGAAATGTATGTATAGTTTTCATCTCTCAAAGCCACCCTTGCATTTGGCTGTAATTCAGCTGCCGTTCATTTTTGGCTTACACTTACATACTCACTTGAACTATCTGAAATCCAGGCTCAGCATTTTTCCTTCTTTTTTCATCTGGACTTCTAGAACACAGCCACCCTCATGCCTATAGATAGGAGCTAATCGTGGAGTGCTGGTACAACTCTGGGGTAAAATGGGGTCTGGGCTATCTACTCATATATTCTTTTATTTGACTACTGCTTACAATATCCATATTTATGACTTGGTTCGTTTACTCCCCTGCTTTGGTGCAATGCAGCATCCAGAAGCTTCAAGAACAAGTGCAAAGAAAAATTTTTGAGGAATTTCATGTATAATTTGATGCCTTTATTGTCTCCTTGTGTTCGATTGATATTTTGACTAGAATGGCATTCTAAACTGGAAATCATTTTCCTTTAGAATTTGGAGGCATACATCTCTTGTGTGTGTATTTCTCTGATGATCAGTAACGTTGAACACCTTTTCATGTTCCTGTTGGTCATCTGTATGTCTTCTTAGGAATAATGTCTATTCAAATCCTCTGCCCATTTTTAATTGGATGCTCTTGGCTATTGAATTATAGGAATTCTTTATATATTTTGATATAAACCTCTTATCAGGTATATGATTTG
>CM052899.1:126655789-126704044 GCA_028534135.1 Potos flavus | reverse complement strand
GAGATGAAATGAATGAGATCAAAACTAGAGATTTAAATCACATGTGATTAGTGCAAAAATTCCGTAGTCCTATAGAGGCATGGAGAGTGTTTCCAGCTTTACTTAACAGTGAAGATTTAATGGAAGAATTGGTTGGCTCTTGGGAAGCAGTTAGAACTGAAGAGAAAAATTCCTTCCAGAGATTGCACTGTAGCAGTGAAGGCAGGGCATGGTAAAAAGAGGTACTTTAACAATATTTAACTGGCAATAGATTGAAAACTGTTTTGATAAAAGTGGTTGCAAACACAGCTGTTATGTAAAATAAGGAGAGAGCATCAGCAGGAACAGAAATGTTGAATTGTGTTAGAATCCAAAATTAGAATTAGAATTTACAGTTTAATGGTTATACCTGTTGACAGAGAAAATGGACTTACTAGCAGCAGATTTAAGACTCAGGTTCAGATGTATTCAGATATATTCAGCAGATTCAGACTCAAATTCTTAAGTATCTGGGAGTGTGGTTGAACCATCAACAAAAATAAGGTAAAGATTTATATTGGGACAGAAGATGAGTCCAAGTATACCAAATTCTTACAGGGAGAACATCTCAGAGATAGGAGTAAAGGAAAAGTGGATTGTGTGTTCTGAAATGCAGAGGAGGAAATGGGATGAGGTTTTGGTCAGATGAATTAAGTCTTATTAGTAAGACTGTGGCAAAGTCATCTCAGAGTGGATGGTGATAAACAGGTTTAACCCTGTATCAGTATTACCAATTTTTCTTTTGGCCTCAGACATCAATATGGCTTGGTTTGGCATTTTTACTGATTTTGTCTTTATTTAAGTGTTGTTAATTCTGTTCACCATTGGATTTTCAGAATTAATTTTGATGTTTTTAAAAATAATGCATTAAAATACTACTTATCATAATCACTGAGTTCTTTGACACTTCATTAAATTTTGCATCTAAGGCACTTACCTTTACCCCAGTTCCAGCCTGGATAAAAGGCATGATTTCAGCATTGGAATGGATAGCAATTCATGCATAATAAATTAGCATATTATATGAGCACATGTTCCAAATGAACTTAAGGTAGAATAGGTAGAATTTTATAGTTTATGGTTTTTTCATTTAGATTTTTAACCATTTTGAGTTAATTTTAGTATATAGCTTAAGTCCAAGTTTGTTTTGGTTATTTTTGGATGTGGATATCCAGTTTTCCCAACATCCTTTGTAGAAAAGACTATTCTTTTCCCACTATGTAGTCTTGGCACATTTTGTCAAAAATTAGGTGACTATATACACAAGTGTTTGTCTCTCAGCTTTCTGTTCTTTTCCATTGGTCTATATGTCTTTATGCTAGTACCACACTTTTTTAATGTGTGGCTTTGTTAACATTTTTTGGAATCAGGAATTCAGGAAGTGTAAGACCTCCAACTTTGTTCTTTTTAACGCTTGTTTTGGTCCCTTGCAATTCCATATGAATTTTAGAATAGATTTTTCTGTTCAAAAAAATTTGATAGGTGTTACATTGATTCTGTAGCTCACTTTGGTTAATATGGATACCTTTGTTTTCTTTAATTTATTTAAAATCAATTAACATATAGTGTATTACTAGTTTCAGAGGTAGAGTTTAGTGACTCATCAGCTGCATATAACACCCAGTACTCATTACATCAAGTGCCCTCCTTAATGCCTATCACCTGGTTACCCAATCCTAACCACCCCCCCAACCTCCAACAATCCTCAGTTTGTTCCCTAATAGTTAAGAGTCTCTTAGGATTTGCCTCCCTCTCTGTTTTTATCTTATTTTTCTTTCCCTTCCCCTGTGTTCATCTGTTTTGGTTCTTAAATTCCACATATGAATGAAGTCATATGATATTTGTCTTTCTATGACTTATTTCACTTAGCATAATACCCTCTAGTTCCATCCATGTCATTGCAAATGACAAGATTTCATTTTTTGATGGCTGAGTAATATTCCATTGTGTATATGTGTGTGTATATGTATGTATGTGTGTGTGTGTGTGTGTGTGTGTGTGTGTGTGTGTGTGTGTATATATATATATATATATATATATATATATATATATATATATCACATCTTTATCCATTCATCTGTCGGTGGACATCTGGGCTCTTTCCATAGTTTTTGTCGATGTATGATATCACATTGATTTGTGAATATTGAACCATCCTTGCACTTCTGGAATAAATCCCATTTGATTGTGATGCATGACACTTTTAATGTATTGTTGTATGCAGTTTGCTAATATTTGGTTGGGGATTTTGCATCTACATTCATCAGAGACACTGGGCTAAAATTTTCTTTTTGGTGTGGTGTCTTTGGTTTTGGTATTAGGGCAATGCTGGCCTTGTAGAGGTATTTGGAAGCTTTCCTTCCTCTTCTTTTTTTTTTTTTTTTTTTTTTGGAATACTTAGAGAATAGATATTAACTCTTCCTTAAATGTTTGGTAGAATTCACTTGTGAATCTATCTGGCCTGGACTTTCATTGTTTGATAGTTTTCTGATTATTATTTCAATTTAATTTTAATCAGTTTGTTCAGATTTTCTATTTCTTCCTTATCCAATTTTGGAAGATTATATGTTTCTAGGAATTTATCCATTTCTTTCAGGATGTGCAATTTGTTGGCATACAATTTTTCACACTATTCTCTTATGATCCTTTGTATTTTTGTGATATCAGTTGTTACTTCTCTCTCATTTCTGATTTTATTTGGGTCCTTTCTCTTTTTTCTTTATGAGTGTGGTTTATCAATTTTGTTTATCTTTTCAGATAAAGGCATATTTTATTTTGGATATCAAAGTAATTTTTAGGAGGTTCTTTCCTGCAATGATTATGAGTACAAATTTATATGTGCATGTAAAATATAATAAGAAAACAATTGTCTGAAAAGTAGTGTTTCAAATGGAAAATTTAAGGTTTCTAGTCTCTATTAGCCAAAGCCTATAATGTTAGGTTTTATTTATTTTCGGACTGGTTAGAAAAAAAATGAAATTTTATTTCTTTTACTGTGATATAGGTTTTCAAAAAACTTTCAAATGGTCAGTTCAATTTCACATTCATTTGGGTAATCATCTTGTTCTAAGTATAAAAGTAAAAGGCAAAGAGAAACAGCTCATATGGTAATTACTTTGTGATATTACTATGGGCAACAGGCTATTGGTTTATCACTATCATGATTTGGAGTTATTTAGCTTATAAAATGTTGATGTTTACTTCTGTATGGCAGCTGAGTAGTAATGTATAATAAAATCCTGAAATACTGCAATACTTACTCATATTCCACTATTTGTGGTTTAAGAAATAAAAATTATGGCTTAGTGATTCTGCCTGAAATATTCACATAAACACTCTTCTCCCCAGTTCCATTCTTCCCTTCCTGGCACCCATGAAAGCTGTGTTGCCTTTACAGCTGGTGATTTTAAGAATGTGCTGGGGAGAGGAGCAGGGGAATAAAAGAGAACATTTTGTCTGTTCAGCCTGAGCAGATGTCTAGAGTTCATGCCCAGTGAACTTATACTCAGTGTAGGGAAATATCTCATCAAGAGGATAATTTTGTATTAGAAATCTAATAAATGTAGAGGAAAAAGCCATCTGCATGCTCTTTTTGCTGTGAAAGAGTAGAATCTGCTTTATTGATGTTTAGACATTTTAGTGGTGGCCACCACAGTTACCAGATCTTTTTTTCTTTCCTATTTCCTCATTGAGTTCCCTACTTCTGGCAGCTTGTTGTGATACTGAGGGTGGGCTTTACTGGCCAGCAGGTCTCCATTGTATCTTATGAATGTCTTGTGTCTTCAGACACAGTGGCATAGTGGACTCCTCTTGCTACACAGTAGCTTGCTTAGACCTGTGAAACCTGATCGCTTGAGAAGATTTCCTTCCCGCTCCCACATTTCTTCCAACTGGAGATCTTCCCAAACTTCACCAGAATCCTGAACTGCAGTTACAGCTACACCGAAGTATCTGAAGCCTTAGGTACTATTCGAGGACCAATAATTCTTCCATGTTCTTCTCACACACTGTTTTCTTGGATGTGTTTACATTTCAGGTCCTTAATCTACGTATTTAGGGCACGTGTTTTCTGCATTGTTTACTTAACTGATTTTGTTTTGTTTGGTTTGGTTTTGCTAACCCCTTCTGCTGTTCCCCATTACTTCTGTTATTTGTGAGAGGGCTCAGTTGAATTTCTAATACTTTGATATGCTTCTTAAGTTGGTGTCTTTCTTTTTCTAACACTTTTGAGGAAGCTGCTATTTTCTAGAATTTAGTGCTTTCTTTTTTCTTTTCTTGCATGCCTAATGTTTCTCTTCTAAAATCTCTCATAGTGAGTGACATAAATCAATATGTTCCCCAGTTCAGGCATATATTCTGCTATAGATGGCTATTTGGGTCTTTTTTCAATTTAGAGCTATTAATGGTGCTGCAAATTATTCTTGAATATTTTGTACACATTTGTATTGGTTATATACTGGGAGTGGAGCTACTGGGTCAAAGAGTATGCAGGTGTTTTGTCTTTTGTAGATATGGGTAAAATGCTTAACAATTTTGTTTCACAATTTTTTTTCACTTCTTCCTGTACATGTTCAAGACTTACAGCAAGGACTGGAGAGTTTTGAGCAGAGGATTGTCATGATATGCTTTCAAAGCTTCAGTCTGGCTCCTCTGCTAAGGAGGAATTATGTGGGTGTAAAGGTGGAAGCAGGAAAAGCATTTAGGAGCAACTGTAGTCATCCAGGCTTTGACCAGAATGGCAGCAGTGGAGATGAAGAGAAGTGGCTAGATTCTAGACACATTTTGAATGCACAGTCAATAGGCCTTGTTGAGAGATTGGATATAGGGTATAAAAGAAGAGCTGAAGCTGTATGTAATGATTTTGTCTGATAAACTAACAATGATGAAGACCGAGTGTGGCATTACAGGCATTGATGTGATGGGATATTCTGTTTAGGAGATGTTAAAAGTGAGATGCCTATTTGCTAGCCAAGGGAAATAAAAGTAGCCCACTTGATATAAATCTAGTGTTCAAGGAAGTGATCCAAATAGAGATATAAATTCCATTTGCAATGACTGCATTACTTTAAAAACTTATCTAATTATACCTTGAGAACGTTATGCTGATATCCTTTTCCTTTCACAGATCTGCTCGATGTTTTATAACCTCTTATTATGACTTCCTCAGGCTTTGAAGGATATCTTCCTCTAGAACTTGTACTATGGGCTCTATTTGTGACTCCAAGAAGGCAATTTTCATTGTGTTCATGATTCTCACAGATGCTCTCAGATTTTGCTTCTTACCCTCTCTTAAACTTATTTAGGCCTCCAATTAGTTACTGGTTTAATAAAAGAAAAAATAGTCTCTTTTACTAAAAGCTTAATTAAGACCAGTTTTTCCTAGTGCATTTCCTCTTCCCTGTTATATTTGCCTATCAGGTCTATCCTGGCATCCCACAACCTCATTGCCATCATCTAATCTGTTCCTTAAAATCTGTCTTTTTCCTAAAGAAAGATTTTCCTTTCTTTACATGTTTCGTCTTTGAAAATGTCTTTTCACAGCGATGTATATTGTCAAAGAGTGCTCTCAGAAGGTGATCATATAATTTCCACTGAAAATATTCATTTGGAAGCCTGAATTTAAGAATTCTGTTAGCTGCTTCTCATGATATTTTCCTTTTAGCATATTATTCCATTGCAGACCAATCACTTCCAACTGAGGGTTAGGTGAAAGCTCTTCAACTGTACAGTTACATGGATTTTTTGAAAAAAGTTTGATTCTAAACTTTATTTTTTTAGAGTAATTTTAGGTTCACAACAAAATCGAATGGGAAGTACAAAAAGTTCCCATAAACCCCTGCTCCCCCTCACACACACGCACTGCCTAACCCCTCACTATCAACTTCATGCCAGAGTAATACACTTGTTATAATCATGAACCTACACTCTAAGGCCATAGTTTGCATTAGGGTTCTGCCTGTGGCTTTACACAAATATATTGGCATGTATCCATGATTATAGTAACACATACAGTAACACATATAGTAACAACTGTTACGTTACCCTAGAAAATCCTCTTTGCCCTACCAATTAATTGCTTCCTTGCCCCTAATTTCTGGAAACCACAGATATTTTTACTGTCAGAATGTCATACGATATGTAGCCTTTTGGAGTCTTTTGGCTTTTTTCACTTAGTAATATGCATTTAAATTCCCTCTATGTCTTTCCATGGCTTGATAACTCATTTTTAGTGCTGTATAATATTCTATCATCTGGATATACCACAGTTTATTTATTCATTCACATACTGAAAGACATCTTGGTTCCTTCCAAGTTTTGGCAATTGTGAAAAAAAGCTGCTATAAACATACTTGTGAAGGTTTTTGCTTGGATATGAGTTTTCAACTCCTTTGAGTAAATACTAAAGAATGTAATTGCAGGATCATATGGTAACATTATGTTTTGTTTTGTCAGAACTGCTAAGCAATCTCTCAAAGTGGCTGTACCATTTTGTCAGCAAATTATTACTCCCAGCAATGAATGAGGTCCCTGTTGTTCCATATCCTTGCTTGCATTTGGTATTAGTGTTTTTGATTTTGACCATTCTAATAGGCATGTAGTTGTGTCTCATTGGTTTTTTTTAATTATTTATTTTTTAATTTTTTCAGTGTTCCAAGATTCATTGTTTATGCACCACACCCAGTGCTCCATGCAATACATGCCCTCCTTAATACCCACCACCAGACTAGCCCTCCCCCCCACCCCATCCCTTCCCAAACCCTCAGTTTGTTTTTCAGAGTCCACAGTCTCTCATGCTTTGTCTCCTCCTCTGATTTCCCCTAATTCACTCTTCCTTTCCTTCTCCTAATGTTCTCCATATTATTCCTTATGCTCCAGAAGTAAGTGAAACCGTATGATAATTAACTTTCTCTGCTTGACTTATTTCACTCAGCATAATCTCCTCCAGTCCCAACCATGTTGATACAAAAGTTGGGTATTCATCCTTTCTGATGGAGGCATCGTAATATTCCATTGCATTTATGGACCACATCTTCTTTATCCATTCGTCTGTTGAAGGGCATCTTGGCTCTTGCCACAGTTTGGCGATTGTGGCCATTGCTGCTATGAACATTGGGGGTACATATGGCCCTTTTTTTCACTACATCTGTATCTTTGGGGTAAATACCCAGTAGTACAATTGCAGGGTCATAGGGTAGCTCTGTTTTTTATTTCTTCAGGAATCTCCACACTGTTTTCCAAAGTGGCTGCACCAACTGGCATTCCTACCAACAGTGTAAAAGGGTTCCCCTTTCTCCACATCCTCTCCAACACTTGTTTCCTGTCCTGTTAATGTTGGCCATTCTAACTGGTGTAAGGTGGTATCTCAATGAGGTTTTGATTTGAATCTCCCTGATGGCTAATGATGATGAACATTTTTTCATGTGTCTGTTAGCCATTTGTAGTCTTCTTTGGAGAAATGTCTGTTCATGTCTTCTGCCCATTTTTTGACACAATTATCTGTTTTTTGGGTGTTGAATTTAAGGAGTTCTTTATAGATCTTAGATATCAGCCCTTTGTCTGTAGTGTCATTTGAGAATATCTTCTCCCATTCTGTGAGTTGCCTCTTTGGTTTGGTAACTGTTTCCTTTGCTGTGCAGAAGCTTTTCATCTTGGTGAAGTCCCAAAAGTTCATTTCTGCTTTTGTTTCCTTTGCCCTTGGAGATATGTCTTGAAAGAAGTTGCTGTGTCCAATGTCAAAGAGGTTACTGCCTATGTTCTCCTCTAGGATTTTGATAGATTCTTGCCTCACATTGAGGTCTTTCATTCATTTCGAGTTTATCTTTGTGAATGGTGTAAGAGAATGGTCAGTTTTATTCTTCTATACATAGCTGTCCAATTTTCCCAGCACCATTTATTGAAGAGATGGTCTTTTTTCCACTGGATATTTTTTCCTGCTTTGTCGAAGATTATTTGACCATAGAGTTGAGGGTCCATATCTGGACTCTCTACTTTGTTCCTTGGAACACAACAAGGATGCCCACTCTCACCACTATTGTTCAACATAGTACTAGAAGTCCTAGAAACAGCAATCATACAACAAAAAGAAATAAAATGTGTTCAAATTGGCAAAGAAGAAATCAAACTCTCTCCGCAGATGACATGATACTTTATGTGGAAAGCCCAAAAGTCTCCACCCCCAAACTACTAGAACTCATACAGCAATTCAATAATGTGGCAGGATACAAAGTCAATGCACAGAAACCAGTTGCTTTCTTATACACTAACAATGAAAATACAGAAAGGGAAATGAGAGAATTGACTCCCTTTACTATAGCACCAAGAACCATAAGATACCTTGGAATAAACCTAACCAAAGAGGTAAAGGATCTGTACTCAAGGAACTGCAGAACTCTCATGAAAGAAATTGAAGAAGACACAAAAAGATGGAAAAGCATTCCACGCTCATGGATTGGAAGAAAAAACATTGTTAAAATGTCTATACTGCCCAGAGCAATCTACACTTTCAGTGCCATCCCAGTCAAAATTTCACTGGCATTTTTCAAAGTGCTGGAACAAATAATCCTAAAATTTGTTTGGAACCAGAAAAGACCCCGAATTGCTAAGGAAGTGTTGAAAAAGAAAAGCAAAGCTGGAGGCATCATGTTGCCTGGTTTCAAGCTTTACTACAAAGCTGTGATCACCAAGGCGACATGGTACTGGTATCTCATTGTTTTAATTTACAATTCCTTAATGATATATAGTGTGGAATATATTTTCATATGCTTATTTGTCTTCTCTATATCTTCTTCCATGAGATGTCTGTTTGCGTCTTTTGCGCATCTTTTCATTGGGTTGGCTTCTTGTTGAGTTTTAAGAGTTCTTTGTATATTTTGGGTAACAGTCCTTTATCAGGTCTTTTGCAAATGTTTTCTCCCAGTCTGTGGCTTGTCTGTTCATTCTCCTGACATTGTCTTTCACAGAGAAAAATATTCTTAAATTTATTGAAGTCCTGGTTACCAATTATTTCTTCCATGAATCATGCCTTTGCTATTGTATCTAAAAAGTCATCACCATACCTGTTTGTCTAGATTTTCTTCTAGAACCTTTATGGTTTTCCATTTTAACATTTAGATCTATGATCCATTTTGAATTAATTTTTGTGAAGGCCGTAAGGTCTTTGTTTATATGTATTTGCATATAGATATTCAGTTCCAACATCATTTGTTGAAAAGATTGTCTCTTCATTATACTATCTTTGTTCTTTTGTCAAAGATGAAAGGACTGACTGTGGTTCTATTTCTGGGTTTTCTATTCTGTTCTACTGATCTTCTTGTCTATTCTTTCAATGAAACCACAATTTTAATACTTTAGCTTTATAGTAAATCTTGAAGTTGGGTAGTCCTCCAACTTTGTTCTTTTTCAATATTGTGTTGGGAAAAGTTTTGAAACACAGGAAATGGCTAGAGCATTTCTATATAAAGAGGAAATCTTATCATTATACTGGGTAAGGTTGAATAGAGAGGGCAAAACTTTATTTAAAACCTCCAATGTCTTTTTGTCAAAATAAGCACCATTATACATTTTCAGTCATTGTCATCATTACTATTAGACCTATTTATTTCCGTTTAGTGTTAGAGATTAAATATTTTTAATATTAATTCTAAGAAATTTTATAAAGGGAATATTTAATATATGTTAAAGTCATTTATGCAATCTTTTTAAGTGCTTTATACCAAATATCAAGTTTATTGGCAAATAAAACTAAAAATTATCAAAAATAAATTTCATTCCTGGTAATATTCTCATTATAATTTAGAACCTTGTTGCTCTTTTCTTGTTATTACCAAGAGTAAATTGAGTGATTAAATTATCCGTAACTTGATGTATTATACAGGGCAAGAAATAGCAAAGAGGCAATCCAGCAACAATTTTCTCCTCCGTTTTGAGGAGGTGTTGAAGAGAATGCAAAAAACAACAGTTAGCTTATAGAAATGAAAAATCTATAGTTTTGTACTTTTCTTCCTATATCAGGCAGTGTTGTCAGCGGAAAAAGGGTAATCTCATGTCAGGGAGAATAAGAATCATTTAAAAAATAATATCTGATAAAAGAAACCTTATATAGGATATACAAAACAGGTATAAATATGCAGTACATTATTTGATTTGGATATTAAATTTCACTGGTATACAGAGTGAGAATTTTTATAATGGTAGTATATATGTGTTAAAAATTGAGGTTTCAGGAAATCCAAGTTGTGTAATTCTGAATATGAGGCATTCTGCTTCACCCAGTCATAATTCTGAACACACATACACACTATATGATGATTACTCTCGTGAAATTGACTAAATTGAAATTTTTATAAGTATCGTCAGAAGCATGAGATCTGGGAATAGCAAATTATGATTAATATAATAACAAGTTATAATCTGATTGAGTGACATAGCACCTTGGAGGCAAAAGAATCATTAATAATCTTCCATTTCTTCTTCTCCCCAAAGATAGTATTTTAAAATAACAGTAGTATTAAGCAATAATTGGCATTTATTTGCTAAGGAAATGTAATCTTTTATTTAAAAAGTAAAAGCAAAAATTCAAGTAATACACTTTGGCTATTCTTAATAGTAATATAAGTTAAAAAGCTTTGCATCACAGCCAGGAAATTTTCTAATTTTAACTGAGGTTAATATGTCCTGCTACAGTTGGGGCTCCTGGGCAGCTCAGTCGGTTAAGCGTCTGACTCTTGGGTTTCAGCTCAGGTTGTGATCTCGGGGTTGTGAGATTGAGCCCTGTGTTGGGCTCTGCATTGGGCACAGAAACTGCTTGAGATTCTGTCTCCATCTCCCTCTGCCCCTCCCCGTGCTCGTGCTCTAAGTAAATAAACAAATAAATAAAATCTTAAAAAGTATATAATGTCCTGCTTCAGCTATCCAAACCGTGGTTGCTGCAAGTGTTTTTAATGAGTTCCAAATCCAGGCAAGTTGCTAATATTGCAGCATGAAAATACAAAAAAATCAACATAGCTGTGTGAAGAGATATGAGCAAGCTCATGAACTTTTAGTGTGTGATTACCATGAGTCAAGTGCTGTGTCACGTATTCTTATATGGCACCTATGTTATCTCATTTAATTCTTATAGATTATATTTAACAATATATTTTACCCTCATTTTATATATGAGTAAACTGAGGTTCAGATAATTTAACTATCAGTGTCATCCACTAGATAATTGAACCCAACTCTTTTGATTTAAAACCTAGTAAATACACTTTTCATTTCACTGTGGCTAATTTAAGCATGTTAATTACTTTGTAGGAAATGATCCCTGCTTACCCTCACACCCAAAGTCAATGGAAAAATTAATAGAGAGTTCCTCATTTTCTTTTTGAAGCCTTTTGTACCTGTAATATGGAGGGTCAATTTCTAAAAATGGGTTAGGGTTTTTTTTTTTTTTTGGGAAGCAGAAAACTTTAGAGCATTTTTTACTCAAGTTAAAAATGTTGGCTTCATGCAGCTTTAGAAAAGGATTTATTTGCTTGGACATGAAATACACTTAGGTTTTCCATTGTGCTTAATTTCTCCTGAAGGAGGGTAATGTTATGTTGCTGAAAAATGAACAGTTTTGCTCCTGCAAGTAGAATTTTTAAAGACTTTCATAGAGAACAGATATTTTTCTCCTGAACTGTGCCACAGGAAAATGGATGAGAAGATATTTTCTGTGATGGGAAGCCAAAGGCAGTTCTGGAGACAAAATACCTTTAAAGATACTACACAGTTAAGAGATTTATTTTTGAGTGAATTTAGAGAACTAAGAGGAAAAATAGGCAGGACACTTACTACATGCATTAAATTAAAGAATTAGAACTTTTTATGGTTAGTTTAAATCAGTCTCAATTCAAGTGGATTCTCATGATACGTATTTCTTCTCTATTTTCCCTTCAATATCTCTGAAATAGTGGTTATTGGGATATGTTTGATAGACAATAAGCTGAGAAGAAAGTTTTGGAAATAAAAGGAATTCTTAGAGTTAATAAAACTTATAATTTCTTCTTAAATGATTTCCTGGCCAGTTAAAACTAGGGTATAATCTCACTGACAGTATCACTATATCAGGATAAAAGATAACAGGTGTGACCAGTGATGAAAGCTTTAGAAAATGCAGGAACATGGAGAACAATATATGTGGTGATTGATTCAGAAGGATGGGGTATCAGCTACTCTATCAACTCACCTTGTGATAATGCGGGTTCACACATAGTATGTGTCAGCTATCACAACTGTTCCATCTACCTGGAAGTTCAGTTTCTCACTGTGATGGAGTAAGCTTACATTTCAGTTCATATACCTGCTTCCTTGAACACTGTCAGCATCCTTGACATTGGTTAAGTTTAGAGTACTGACAATATTGTCTTTATCAGCCTGTGAAGTTGAGAGCTATAACCTAGACCTTTGTAAATTCACCAAGGTAATTTCTAGAGCCTGACTGGACAGTTAGCTGTGCTCTCTGATGAACATTCCTTCAGCATCAGTAGGTGGGCGTATCATCATTCAGTAGATGAACACTTTTTCCTCTGGGAAGGTTTATACTGTGTGATCCATAAGAGCAAATATCACTGGTTTCCAGAATATTCTCTTACAGGCCAATATTTTGAGTCCTTTGAGAATCTTCTTTCCTCTGTCATCAGGGCTAAGCAATAAGTGTTGGACAAATCGTTCTTGAATTAATAAGTAAGTGAATGAATAAGAGACATAATTTAAACACTAAAAAATAACTAGGTAAGAAACGAGAAAAATTGCTAACTCTAAAACCAAAGATGCATCAACCTACTTATTTCATGCAATGATATACAAGTTACCTACTTACTAGCTTTCAGGACGATGATAGTATAATCTTAACTCTGATAATGATTACAATTAAAATCTAGCTTTAGTACCATCTCTCATTTCAGTTAGGCTGAGAAAGTTGGGTTACAGGCTTGTTGAAAGTGAAAAATGAGAGGAAGAAGTGTGTAGAGTTTTGGATCCAACCAATACCATGTAAGAATTTTAAGTGTTCCATTATTTTAAAAGGGAAGGCTTATTAAAACAGTTTTCGGTTCTTCCTGCTTCCTTGAAATCTTTTACATTTTAATTAATTTTCTTTCTCATTATTTCTTTCTTCTGTTCAAGAAGAGGAATATCAATTTAAGGCATTTGTCTGCATGAGATTGGGATGTTCCAGTTAAACACATTTGAAACTGATTTCTAGTTGAAACTATTATTTGAGGAAAAAGCAGACTGGTTAATATGTGAATTAGTAGGTGAGAAATTGCAGTTTGGCAGTAGCATTTACTGTCTAGATAACATACGTTTTATAGAGATTAAGAACTAATTCTCATTCTAAGAACAAAAAAGGAAGCAATGTTTAGTTCCTATTTAAATACTCCTATTTAAATATTTTATAGGCAATTAATGAATTTCCAACCAGGCACTTGACTTTGTAAATTCCTAAAATTCTGTTCCATTATGACAGCCCTAGAAGACTAATATTGATCTAAAAGCTTCTACCAAGAGTTGTGCCAGAAAGCTCTCAATAAAAATGGATTCTAGACGTAGATGACTCTCCAAAACTCCAAATAAATATAATAATAATACAGTGGGACAATATCACATTCTGAAGACTACCCAGATGGTTCAGTCACATTAAGACTATATTGTGATAGAAAACTGTAGAATTAACATAGTCCTGGGGCCAGCCCATGAATATGTATGTTTGTTCAGCCATGTTGATGAAAACTACATTTGAACCTCCTTTTTGATGAATTTATAAAAGAATGCATTTAACCAGATCAATAATTGAATACTACATCCCTGAATGTATATAAATAAACACGAATAAATGGACTATAACCACCCCAGCAGCTACAATTTGAGGTACGACTTGGTCAAATTTGCAGTGGTCCATTGTCATTTCCATGATGCTTTTTTTTTTCTTACCATAAGCCAGTAAAGTAAAATAGCCCTTATTTTACAAAGTAAGGAACCAGTGTGAGGTTCTGAAGAATATTAACTATGACCATTCCAATTATATTTTTGAGAACTGAGCCCTTGATATGTCCATGGACCTAGTAGAACCACTTTGAGACAAACCGGGGTCAGGATTCCCCCTGACCCCATGTCGTCATGTGCTTTATGTTCCTGGGAATCAGCATCATGAGCATTGTGTCCAACAGTCCTGCAGTTACATGACAGACCATAGGTCCCTTCAGGGAACGACTATAAGAATCAGTACTATATACATTGTTTTTTAGTTTTTACCAACTCTTAGTTTTTACCAACTCTTCCATGGGTGCCCGGCCTTTCCTCCAGTCTTTGGATCTGCTCTCAAACCTGATTCGGATCTGAAAAGTAGGCAAAACACTTTCTATAGGGCAGTGAACCTCTGTCTTTTAGACATATTTATTAAGCAGTATTCTTACTGGATGTTCATCTGCCTTGCTACTGTGAACACCTTGCTCTATTAGCCATCTCCATAGGTCCTATAGATCAGCACCCAACTGCCATTCCAATCTTGTTGCCCAATATGCTTATCCTGTTTCTGACAAGATCCTAGGTGCCTTGGGAGCCTGGTTTTTGAAAAAAGCATTGCAAATCATTAGCTTTAACCTACAGAGGATATCCACCTCTGAGCTTTGCAGTGATGTCAGGGCTCCCTCAACACTTCATTCCTTATTGTCCTGATAAATGAACTAATTCCCCTGAAGAACATAGTAAGCTGGTGAATTTCTGGTGTTATAGAGTCCATTCATTCTCGTATGCCCACTTCTAAGACATTTGATTCCTTTTTTCCATGGTCTGTGACAGCTGTTTTGGTGTCTTTACTTCTCCAAGATCCTAAGGGCCATTCTATCAGTGCATTAGATCTGTCTTGATGTTCTTGCCGGGTGCTAAATTTGGTTTCTTACAAGACTGTCCTATATCAATAATCTTTCCTTTATTCATATTTATATCCTATCCTCTCAATCCAGAGCTCTCATGATTCACTTGCAGACATCCTCCCACTTCTCACTGGCACAGAGTAGCTAGATTCAGTAGTTTCTTTGCTGTCCAATTATTTTCCTAACATTAGAGGCCTGACACTTTCTTATTAGGGTGATACAGATATTTGACCCTAATTATGAGTCTGATGGCTAGAGGGGGAGACAAGAACCCCTCTGAGGGGTGAACATTCATTACAAGGCACCTGCATAATTTGAAGACTGCAAATTTTTCAAGCAGAGTAAATGGGGAGGGGACTCTACCTTTCCACAGAGGGAAATGGACCACTACTGCAGGCTTTGACGGTTTAAAGACATCTGAGGATTGATAGTTCTCAAATGTATCTACCCTGTTAGACTCATTCTAAGTCTCTGGTTCCTATTCATTCTATATCAGGGCCCTGACTTTGGCTTTAGTCTCGCCTGGGCTGAGAATTTCAGCATTCTTTAAGGTTCTGTTGCCATTATGTTCTGGTCTTGAGCTCTTCAGCTCTACCTACCCTCTAGCTACGGAAGATGAATGTCTCTTTAAATACTCCTGAGATAGCCATCTCCATCTCATACTTTATTTTTTTGATTACTAGGTTTGAGTATCATTTTCTGTCTTAATGAATAATAACAGCCAATAGCTATCTAAATCTATAATCCTTGGAGTTCCCCCTTTTTGCCCCAGCATGTCAGGAGCTATAAATAATTCCTCTTCTCACCAGAGATAGGGTTTTAGGGAATGGTCTACCTCTAGAATCCATTTTTACTGAGAGCTTTCTGGCACCACTGTTGGTATGAACTTATATAACATTTGGAGATGTAAAAAAATAAATGATAGATCTATTTTTCAGAAAATAGCTTATTGCTGCTACACTTTTTTTTTTATCAAGTTTTCAAATCCACAGAGAAATTTAAAGACTTAAATGAAAAATATATGCATATCCTTCACATAAATTCACTTAGTTTATCAGTTTTGCCATTTTTTGTTCTCTTTCTCTGCATATACACACATATACACACCCCTTACAATTTTTGGTTGAATCATTTGAACTTGAGTTGCTGACATCATGATACTTCATCTTCAGTATTTATCTACAAATAATATAGCAGTCTTCTAAAATAACCTAATTATTACTAATATAAAAATATCATATACAGTTCATACAGATCATAGATTTCTCTAATTGCATGACATAGATTTTAGTAGTTATTTAATCATCCATTATTCATTCATTTCTTTATTTGTTTTAGGTAATAAGATCCATGAGCTCTAACCGAAGTTTCTACACAGACTTTGGCTGTTATAGGTCTTTAGTTTCTTTTATATATAGCAGTAGAAAATCCCCAATCTACTCTTTTAATCTTGTTCTGTTTTTCATAGTATTGTTTTAAATGATCCAGGCCAGTTCTGTTGTAAAATGTGCCGAATTCTGGATTGGTTTGATAATCCCTGATGATTGTATTAAGTTCCTACATTTTAAGCAAGACTATACTACATTAGTGACATATATTTCTTACAAATCACAGCAAGAGGTATAAAATGTCACATTGTCATGCACTAGTCATGCTAAGATTGATTGTGCTTAAGTGGAAGAAAATATAATTTATAAATTTTCAATTGTCTTATATTGTTTAATCAGAGTATATAGCATTTTTCAGAGTACTAATATAGAATATATTGTTGGTTTTCTCTCCTTGATTGAGAAGCATATAAATTTAGAACTCATTCAAATTTTGAATCTGAATATTAGGTGTTACAGCTTTGTGGCATCAAATCAATTATTTCTTTTTTGCACATAAGTTATTATCCTGAAAAGCATAGAAAGGTGACTTTCAATGATAAGTGTACATAAAATAGATTTGGTTGCAAGATTTTATTTTTATTTTTTAAATTTTTTAAAATTTTTTATTTATTTGATAGAGAGCACAAGCAGGGAAAGCAGCAGAGGGAGAAAGAGAAGCAGACTCCCCGCTGTGCAGGGAGCCCTAAAATGTGGGGTTCCATCCCAGGATGCTGGGTTCATGACCTGAGCCGAAAGTAGATGCTTAACCGACTGAGCCACCCAGGTGCCCCCAAAACTTTATTTTTAATGATAAAATGACCAATTAATCTCATAAGCATGAATAAGACAGTGTGCTTATCATTTATAGTTAGTGCCATAAAACTAATTTTTTATAAAATTTCATTATCATGATTTTAAATGAGCCAGAGTCATTTAAACAGGAGGATATGATTATGTTAAAGTCTTTTAATGAACAATCATTACTAGATATGAAAGCAACCTAATATTCTGCAAGTTTTGATAAATTGTCATGGAAACTTTCTGTCAGTAATAAATTAACAATGAAATACTATTACCTACTTTTTGCAAACCTACCTCTTCCTTACTCTTACTGCATGTGCCTGAAATACAAGCATTTGTAAGTAACTGAAGCACTCTATTGAAATGTAATTCTATGATCAGAAAAGATAGACTGGCAGGACTACGTTGGCATTAGGATTAGCTGAGGGGTAAGGAGAGCTGATTTTATTATTATGAGCTCTCTGAGTCATGGTTTGGAAATAATATTTTTCAGTTCTTCCTTCTGGAGTAAATATAAAAAAGAATTCATTGCCTGTCTACTTCTTTCCATTTATTGATTCTATAATTACTTATTCAGTAGCTACCAGATGCTGCATTATGGTTGAACAGGCATAAAGAAATTTCTTGTGAAGCTTACATTTTCATGAGAGAGAGAAATGATAAGCTGATTTATGTAATAAAATGAGACAATTACATTAAACATTAGGGATAAAGAATGATTAAAAATAAAAGGGCCTTTTATACAGAATGATTAGGGAAAACACCTCTGTTGACATTTTAGCAGAGACTGTTGAAGTGAGATGGAACCATGAATTGATTTGGGGGAATAGAATTTAAGGCACATGGAAGAGCAAGCATAAAGGCCTTGAAAAAGGAGAGATTGATGCATTCATAGAAAACCGAGGAGGCCAAGGATGCTCGAGTAGAATGAATAAGGACAGAACGAAGAGCCTATAGCAGTGACCACTCTCAGGACCCTGAGATCATGACCTGAGCCAAAATCAAGAATCAGAAGCTTAACCAACTGAGTCACCCAGGTGCTCTGAATATACCATATTCTTAACAGCATTTTTATTAACCAAGGTTATAATTGAATTCAGTTTGGGAATTACAGACTATATATCATAAGGACTATTTTTTTTTGTTTTCCTATCATAATAACACTGTCATAACAAATATTTATTTTTTTATTATCCCTTTTTCACATTTAAAAATGGAGAATTTTACCAATGTATATATAAGATTTAAAGTGCTTTTATCTGTATATATCTTGAAACTAAACTGTATAAACATTGTATTAAAATTCTTATCCCAAACACTTACCAGAACTTGAATGCTGCTCTCAACTATGGTTATTGTGGTATAATTTTAAACTTAAATGATCATTTCTTTTTTTTCTTTTTTTTTTAATTCAGTATAGTTGACACACAATGTTACATTAGTTTCAGGTGTACAATTTAGCGCTTTGACAAGTTTATACACTATGGTATGTTCACCACAAGTACAGCTACCATCTGTCCCATTACATCACTGTTAAAATTTCATTGACTGTATTCCTCATGTTCTGCTTTTTATTCCCATGACTTATTCATTCCATAATTGGAGGCCTGTATCTCCTGTCTCCTTCACCCATTTTGCCTAATCCTCCTCCCCTCTGATAATCATCAGTTCTCTGTATTTATAGTTCTGATTCTGCTTTTTGTTTTTTTGTTCATTTTTTTTAGATTTCACTTATAAGTGGAATCATATGGTATTTGTCTTTTTTAGTCTGACTTATGTCACTTAGCCTAATACCTACTATATCCATCCATGTTGTCTCAAATGACACAATCTCATCCTTTATGGCTGTATAATATTCATATATACACACACGCCACCTTTTTTTCAGCCATCTGTCTGTTGATAAACATTCAGTTTGCCTCCATGTCTCAGTATTGTAAATAATACTGCAGTAAACATAGGGATGCATATATCTTTTCAGTTTTTCCTTTTTCCCCCCTTGGTAAATACCAATAGTGTAGCTATCAGAACATGTAGAACTTTTATTTTTAATTTTTTGAGGAACATCTTTCGTGTTTTCCACAGTGGCTGTACCAATTTATATTCCTATCAACAGTGCATGAAGGTTTCTATTTCTCAACATCATTACCAACATATGTTTTTTGTGGTTTTGATTTTAGCCATTCTGACAGGTGTGAGGTGATATCTCACGGTGGTTTTGATTTGTGTTTCCTTGATGATGAGTGATGTTGAGCATCTTTTTGTGTGTCTGTTGGCCATCTGTATGTTTTCTTTGGGAAAATATCTATTCAGGTCTTCTGCCCATTTTTTAAACAGATTGTTTGGTGTTGTATCAGTTCTTGATATATTTTGGATACTAACCTTTTATCAGTTATATGATTTGCAAATATCTTTTCTCATTCAGTAGATTGTCCTTTTCTTTCTTTCTTTCTTTCTTTTTTTTTTTTTTTTACAGTGGGGGAAAATATCTTTTCAAGTATTTTTTATTATTATGTTGAGTTAGCCACCATACAATACATCATTAGTTTTTAATGAAGTGTTCAGTGATTCATTAGTTGTGTATAACACTCAGTGCTCATCATAACATGTGCCTTCCTTAATACCCATCATCCTGTTATCCCATCCCCCCTGGGAATGCGAGCTGGTACAGCCACTTTGGAAAACAGTATGGAGGTTCCTCAAAAAGTTAAAAATAGAGCTATCCTACAACTCAGCAATTGCATTACTAGCTATTAACCCCAAAGATACAGATGTAGTGAAAAGAAGGGACATTTGCACCCCAATGTTCATAGCAGCAATGTCCACAATAGCCAAATCGTGGAAGGAGCCAAGATGCCCTTCAACAGATGTCTTTTTGTTTTCTTGATGGTTTCCTTTGCTGTGCAAAACTTTTTATTTTAATGTAGTCCCAATAGTTTATTTTTGCCTTTGTTTCCCTTGCCTTAGGAAACATACTTAAAAAATAATGCTATGACATGTCAGAGAAATCACTGCCTGTGCTCTCTTAGGATTTTTATGGTTTCAGGTTTCACATTTCAGTCTTTAATCCATTTTAAGTTTATGTTTTTGTATGGTGTTAGAAAGTAATCTAATTTCATTCTTTTACATGGAGCCGTCCAGTTCTTTCAGCAACATTTATTGAAAAGACAATATTTCTTCATTGTATACTCTTGCCTCCTTTGTCATAGACTAATTGACCATACAATTGTGGATTTGTTTCTGAGCTCTCTATTCTGATCCATTGATATATGTCAATTTTTGTGCCAACACCATATTGTTTTGATTACTACAGCTTTGTAGTATATCTTGAAATCTGGAATTGTGATACATCCAGCTTTGTTGTTACTCAGGGTTGCTTTGGCTGTTTGGAGTCTTTTGTGGTTCCATACAAATTTTAGTATTGTTTGTTCAACTTTTGTGAAAATTGCTGTTGGTATTTTGATAGGAGTTGCATTGAATCTGCAGATTGCTCTAGGTAATGTGGACATTTTAACAGTGTCTGTTCTTCCAATGCATGAGCATGGAATATCTTTCCATTTGTGTTGTCTTCAATTTCTTTCATTGGTGTTTAAAGTTTTCAGAGTACAGGTCTATCAGCACTTTGGTTAAGTTTATTCCTAGGTATTTTATTCTTTTTCAGACAATTACAAATGATGGTTTTAAAATTTTTTTTCTCTTTCTGCAACTTTGTTTTCTTGTATAGAAATGCTACTGATTTGTGGGTATTAATTTTGTATCCTGTCACTTGGCTGAATTCATTTATTACTTCTAGTAGTTTTATGGTAGAGTCCATGGGGTTTTCTATGTATACTATCATGACTTTTGCAAATGGTGACAGTTCAACTTCTTTATCAATATAGATGCCACTTATTCCTTTTTCTTGCCTCATTGCTGGCTGGAATTTCCAGTACAATGTTGAATAAAAGTGGTGAGACTGGACATCCTTGCCTTGTTTCCAATCTTAGAGAAAAAGCTCTTAGTTTTCCCCCATTGAGTATGATGTTAACTGTGGATTTTTCATATATGGCCTATATTATGTTGAACTATGTCCCCTCTAAACCCACATTGTTGAGATTTTTTTTTTTTACCATGAAAAGATATTGAATCTTGTCAGTGTTTTTTCTGAATCTGTTGAGATGGTCATATGATTTTTATCCTTTGTTTTATTGATGTTTGAATATTGAACCATCCTTGTACGTCTGGAATAAATCCCACTTGATTATAGCAAATGATCTTTTTAAGGTATTGTCGTATGCTGTTTGCTAATACTTTTGTTGAAGATCTATGTTCATCAGAGATATTGTCCTGTAGGTATTTTTTGTGGAATCTTTCTGGTTTTGGTATCGAGGCAATGTTGGCCTCATAGAATGTACGTGGAAGTTTTTCCTTTTTTGTGTTTTTGGAACAGTTTGAGGAGAGGGGCACCTAGGTGGTTCAGTTGGTTAAGCGTCTGCCTTTGGCTCCGGTCAAGCTCCCAGGGTCCTGGGATCAAGCCCTGCATCAGGCTCCTTGCTCAGCAGGGAGCCTGCTTCTCCCTGTGCCTGCTGCTCCCCCTGCTTATGCTCTCTCTCCTTGCTCGCTCTCTGTCAAATAAAGAAATAAAATCTTTAAAGGCTAAAATAATAAAAAAAAAATTAAAAAAAGGAGTAGTTTGAGGAGAATAGGTAATAACTCTTCTTTAAATGGGAGAATTCACCTGTGAAGCCATCTGGTCCTGGACCTGTATTTTTTGGTAGGTTTTTCATTCCTCATTCAATTTCATTACTTGTAATTGGTCTGTTCAGATATTCTAGTTCTTCCTGGTTCAGTTTTGGAAGATTGTATGTTTCTAGGAATTGATCCATTTCTTCTGGGCTGTCTAGTTTATTAGCATATCATTTTTCATAGTATTCTCTTATAATCCTTTGTATGTCTACAGTGTTATTTTTATTGCTCTCCTCTCTCATTTCTGAATTTATTTGAGTCCTTTTTTTTCTTGATAAGTCTGGGTAAGAGTTTGTCATTTTCATTTATCTTTTCAGAGAACCAGCTCTTGGTTTCATTGAAGGGTTCTATTGATTTTTTTTTTTTTTATCTCTGTCATTTGTTTCTGCTCTGATCTTTATTATTTCCTTTTTTCTATTCACTTTGGACTTTGTTATTTCTTTTTCTAATTTCTTTAGGTGTAAAGTTAGATTTTTGAGTTTTTTCTTTTTCTTTTTTTCTTTTTTTTTTAAGATTTACTTATTTTAGAGAGAGTTGGGGGAGTAGGAGAGGGACAGACTCTTTAAGCAGACTTGCTGCTGAGTGCAGAGACCAATATGGGGCTCAGTCTCATGACCCATGAGATCATGGACCTGAGCTGAAATCACAAGTTGGAAGCTCAACCAACTGAGCTACCCAGGCACCCCATTTTTTTCTTGTTTCTTGAGATAGGCCTGTATTGCTATATACTTCCCTCTTAGAGATGCTTTCACTGTGTTCCAGAGATTTTGAACTGTTGTTTCATTTTCTCTTGTCTCCACGTATTTTTTAAAATTTCTTCATTGATTGCTTCATTGACACATTTGTTGTTTAGTATCGTGTTTTTTAGGCTTCACTTGTTTGTATTTTTTCTAGTGACTTATTTTAATTTCATATTGTGTCAGAAAAGATGCATGGCATGATTTCAATCTTCTTAAATTTACTGAAGCTATTTAATGGCCTAATATGTGATCCATTTCAGAAAATGTTCCATGTGCACTTGAAAAAAAAAGTGTCTTCTTTCTTCTCCTTCTCCTTTCCTCCTCCCCCCTTTTTTTGGGGGGGGGATGGAATCGTCTGATTGTATTTACATCTGTCTGGTCAAAGACATTGTTTCCTTATTGATTTCTGTCTGGATGATCTATCCAGTGATATAAGTAGAGTGTTAAACTCCCCTACTATTTATGATATTACCACCAATTTCTCTCTTCATGTCCATTAATATTTGCTTTATGTATTTAGGTGCTTCAGTGTTGGATGCATAGATATTTATAATTGTTGTATCCTCTTGTTGGGTGAATCCCTTTATCATCATGTAATGCCCTTCTTTGTCTCTTGTTACAGTCTTCATTTTAAAGTCCATTTTATCTGCCGTATTCTTCCCCAGCTTTTTTTTTTTTTTTTTTTTTTTTTTTTTTTACTTTCATTTGTTTTTCTCCATCCCTTCACTTTTAGTCTATATGTGTTTTGGGATCTGAGGTAATCTTTTGTAGGCAGCATATACATGGGTATTATATTCATTCTGCCAATCTATGTCTTTTGATTGGAGCATTTAAGTCATTTGCATTTAAAGTAATTATTGATAGGTATGTACTTACTGCCATTTAAAAAATTTGTTTTCTGGTTGTTTTTGTAGTTCTTTTTGTTCTCTTTCTTTGTGATTGATGTGTATTACAGTGTTGGGTTTTTTGTTTTTGTTTTCTTTCTCTTTATTTTTTATGTATCTATCATAAGTTATGGGTTTGTGGTTACCATGAGATTTTTATAACATCCTATAGCATTCTACATCAATTTGATGGTCATATAAGTTCAAACACATTCTGAAAAGAAAAAGAAAAAAGGCTTTTTCTTTTTTCTTTTTTCTTTTTCCCCTTCTCTTCTTTTTACTCCTTTAAATTTTATGTATATATTGTCATAATTTACATATTCATATTTGTTTTATGTCTAATTATGGCCATTTCTTTTGCACTGGAAGAAGTGCCTTTAATATTTCTTGTGAGGCTAGTTTACTGGTGATAAACTCCTTTGTCTTTTATTTCTCTGAAAAACTATTTCTCCTTCAAATCTGAATGTTAACCTTGCTGCATAGAGTATTCTTGGTTGTAGGTTTTTTTTCCTTTCAGCACTTTGAATATACCCTGCCTTCTGGCCTACAAAGTTTCTGCTGAAAAGGTAGCCATAAACCTTCTAGGTTTTCCCTTGTAGGTAACTTTCTGTTTCTCTCTTGCTTCTTTTAAGATTCTTTATCTTTAACCTTCAACATTTTAATTATTACGTGCCATGGTATGGACCTCCTTGGGTTTATCTTGTTTAGAACTCTCAGTGATTCTTGGACTTGGATGTCAATTTTTCTTTCTAGGTTAAGGACAGTTTTCAGTTATTATTTCTTCAAATAAGTTTTCTACCTCTTCTTTCTTCTTCTCCTGGTACCCTTATAATATGAATGTTGGTTTACTTGATGTTGTTTAAGAGATCCCTTAATCTATCCTCTTTTTAAAAAATTCTTTTCTCTTTTTGTTGTTCAGCTTGTGTGCTTTCCATTACTGTCTTCCTGATTGCTGGTAAGTTCCTCTGTATCATCTAATCTACCACTGATTCCCTCTAGTGTGTTTTTTATTTGTTACTGTGTGTTCCAACTCTTATTTTTTTGGAATATTTTCTTTTTTTTTTTTTTTTTTAAGATTTTATTTTAGAGAGAGAGTGCATGAGCAGGACATGGGGCAGAGAGAGAGAGAGAATCTCAAGCAGACTCCATGCTGAGTACGGAGCCTGTTGTGGGGCTCAATCCCATGCCCCTGAGATCATGACCTGAACCAAAACCAAGAGTTGGACACTTAACTGACTGAACCACCCAGGTGCCCCTTGAATATTTTCTATCTCTTTATTGAAGGCCTCACTGAGTTCTTCCACTCTATTTTCCAGCCCAGTGAATATCTTTATACTCTGTTCTGTCAGGCATATTACTTACTTCTGTTTCATTTAGTCTATTTCCTGAAGTTTTTTCTTGTTCTTTCTTTTGGAGCATATTCCTCTGCCTCTTAATTTTGCTTGACTTTCTGTGTTAGTTTCTATGGATCCTATGGATTCCCTTCCCCCCACCTGTGGATTTGTTTTTATGTATCAAGCAAAACAGCTACTTCTGACATTGAAGAAGTGATCTCATGTATGGTGTCCCCCATGCAGAATGTGTGTGTTTGGTGACTTTTGCTTGCTGTTTGGAGGTGTAGCTTTATACACTAGTTAAACCATGGTGTGTCTTCATCTCTCTGGCTGTTTTCTTGCCATTCTATCTTCGGTTCTTCAGAAGCTGTTCAGTCAACCTCAGTTCTTCAGGAAGAATTGTTCTGTTAATAGTGTAACTTGGTGTGTGGAATGGAGGAGATGAGTTCAGAGTCTTCCTATGTCACCATCTTGAACTGGAACCCAGGTTATTCAGTTAACTGAAATGGTTATTTCTTCACAGATGAGAGTTACTTGAGTGGGTTCACACTGTGATAACTCGATGAGCTGTACATTTATGATTTGTGGGCTTTTCTATATATAGTTCTTATTCTTCTGCAGACACAATTATTTTATAAAGGATTGACTAGCTTTCTTTTTCACGGGCTCTTTTATTTAATGCTTTTTTTGTTTGTTTTTGTTCTTCTATGAAAAGTCACATAATTTGGGCAAGCGGTTAGGTGTAGGAGCCATGGAAATATACTTGATAGCCAGAACAACACATTCTGGTGCTAGAGGTAAAATAAGCATGCGCATCTGAATAGCACCTTCTCTTTAAAGCAAGCCCTGCCTCACCAGTCATTAGGAACACAGATTATGGTAGATCATTATTGAATATCAATAATACATGCTATTAGGCTCTGTGTAAAACTGTGAGAATCCAAGTCCAAATTCAGATTTATCCTCAGAGAAGACCAAAAAAGGAATCACCTTCAGAGCAAATATTGCAAAAGCAGGAAAATTAGAATGAAATATATGTATATGTTTATGTTTATATTTATATACACACAGTCTATATAGAAATTTATGTATACAAAATTTTTATATGTGAATATATATTTATATTTTGGGCCAATAGTATTTTATGTTGTCATTTTCAAATGATAACAAGGCACTTATATCATCTATTAAAATGACTAGTTATAAAAACTTATATTAAAAGAATATTTGGAATGAAGTAACCTAGAAAAAATTCACCAAATATATACCAAAACACACCAAAAACTTCAATGTACTTTGAAAGTTTCTTTTTTTGTTTTTTGTTTTTTTTCTTTTACTGTGATATGTTAGTCACTATAAAATACATCATCGGTTTTTGATGCAGTGTTCCAAGATTCATTGTTTATATACAACACCCAGTGCTCCATGCAATACGTGCCCTCCTTAATACCCACCACCAGGCTCACCCATCCCCCCACCCCATCCCCCTCTAAAACCCTCAGTTTGTTTCTCAGAGTCCACAGCCTCTCATGGTTCGTCTCCCCCTCTGATTTGCCCCAATTTACTTTTCCTTTCCTTCTCCTAATGTCCTCTATGTTATTCCTTATGTTCCACAAGTAAGTGAAACCATATGATAATTGACTTTCTCTGCTTGACTTATTTCACTCAGCATAATCTCCTCCAGTCCCATCCATGCTGATGAAAATTTCACTAGGATTTGATAAAGATAAATTAACAGTGATTCACATAGTCATTTAAATTGCTTAATGAATGGATTTGAAATTAAAATTAGTTTAATTTCATTAAATATCATCTATTTCTATTCCAACTGAAGCTGGAGCTCATTGCTTAGATGTTTATCATAAATATTAACAGTAAAAATTCTAGGTCACTAGGTAATATAGGAATTTTCCAGTCTTTTGATTTTATTGTCTATGCCCTTGGTGGAAACAGGACTATTTATCAGCAAGGTAGAAAATCTGACAGGATAATCAAATTGAAGAATTTTTCCGAAGTATTGTTTACACTACATCATCTAAATGTGACTACTCCAACCTTAGTTTGTATATTACTTCTGTTCTTCTAAATTTGACTTGTTTCTATATACTCAGACTTTTCCATTTTTACTTTTTTTTTTTTTTAAACTCTGCCTTAAGGGAAAATCTTCCCACTTTTAGGCTCATTTCTAAAAATAGCCATTGATTCATATGCAAAAGTAAAATCCAAAATATTCATGGCCTGTAGTTTCAAACTATTTTAGTAGTCAGGATAAATTTTTCTTTTCTTTTTAAGAGAGAGAAAGGGAGAGAGAGCACACATAGGGAACAGGGAGGAGCAAAGAGAGAGGGAAAGAGGGAATCACAAGCAGGCTCCATCCCCAATGTGAGGCCCAATGCAGGCTCTATCGCACAACCCTGAGATCATGACCTGAGCTGAAATCAAGAGTTGGATGATCAACTGACCGAGCCACCCTGGAGCCCATTTATTCATTTTTTATTAACTTTTAAAAGAAGTTTTAGGTTTATAGCAATACTGAACAGAAAGTACGGAGTTCTCATATACTCCCAATGCCCACATACACATAGCCTCCCCCTCTGTCAAATCTCCTGCCAGAGTGGTACATTTGCTGCAGTCAGTGAACTTATATTGCCACATCATTATTGCAATATAGTATTTTTAACTGACATTTTCTAAGAACTTTGGTGTTATCTATTTCTTCAGGCAGTTTAAATGTTTGAGAGAGCATACTATATTGACTCAGAATCTCTGAAAACACCTCTGATTCAATGAGGCATAGTTTGCAAACCAGGGTTCTAAATAATAGTTCTAAGTTGTAAAGCCTTAGGTATCACACTTGTTCATCAATTAATAAGAAATCAACAAAACTTTATAAATTAATATTTTTTCTTTCTGCATTTCTTTTATTTTTGTTTTTTAAATATTAAACAATTTTTGCCATACACTGAACATTTCTTAGTTACTGTCCAATATCTGTATAAGTGGTATTTATAGCTTATATTTGCATAATATCCTTTGTTTACAAAATACAATGTTACCTCATCTTAAGTATGAATGATCTTCACAATCACAGACCTGAAACTCCTTGGTATCCTAAGTAATCAAAGAAAGCCCAGTTATAACCCTTCTACTATATTTTCAAATCCAGAGAAATGTAGGGGTTTTTTGTTTGTTTTTTTGTTTTCTTAAGCCTTATGTAGTGATTTGAAAGAAAAACAACATTGGTAACAGCAGCAACAAAATAATCATGTATCCTGGCTATTATTATTTATGCAAACACTGCAATTATGTTACATCCTTTCATATGCTTATATTTTACTGTTTAAAATGTACTTTATTATATAATTTCTCCCTTATTCTTTCTCTTGAATTTTTGCTTACAAAATTAAAGTAGATAGTCGATAGAGATTAAAGGCTTCAAGATATAAAGCATATATAAAATATATAAAATATTAATATATATTAATATGCATTAATATTATTAATATATTTATATTAATATATAATATATTATATTAATATAATTAATATAATTAATATATTTAAAATATTATAAAATAATATAATTAATATATTTATATAAATATATTATATATTAATATAATTAATATATTAATATATAATATATATTTATATATAAATATATAAAATATATAAAATATAAGATATAAAGCATATATAAAGCATATATATCATTATATTGATTAGGCTGGACTAATCGATATAATGGATTAATCCGAAGGATTAATCTGAAGATTTTTGGCAATGATATGATTCTTTATCATTCCCTAAATCTGATATGGTGGCAACTTTAACTTCATTTTACTAATCAGCTAATAAAGGCTATATATTGAAGCAAGGGTTTTATTTTATTTTATTTTATTATTTTTAAGACTATTTATTTATTTGGCAGAGAGGGAACAGAAGCAGGGGGAGTGGGAGAGGGAAAAGCAGGACTCCTGCTGAGCAAGAAGCCCAATCCGGGGCTCAATCCCAGGACCCTGGGATCGTGACCTGAGCCGAAGGCAGTTGCCCAACCAACTGAGTGATCCAGGTGCCCCGAAGCAAGGGTTTTAAATAAATACAAAGAAACTGACAGCACACTGCAATCAGGATAAAAACCTGAATCCTTGGAAGCATCTATGCCCAGTAAAGATGATGTAGAGCACAAACGACTAGTAATCAACAACATAGGACAGCGAAGATCAGGAAATTTGAACAGGGCTGATATTCCTTAGCCTCACCTGGGAAAGTCCATACTAACTAGTCAGAAAGGGTAGGAAGATACCACCTGGCAGTTTTGGTTTGTATGCTATTTTGCTTTATTGTCTCCCTCTGTGTTCATGGTTATGTTACCTATGGTAGTAGTCAGGGCATGTTTTAACCAGAGATCTCTACATCATAGAGCCTTCGGCTAGGATGAAAGCGCTGTTTTCTTTTGGACTTTGCAAACCCAAGGCACCAAAGTGGGAGAGGTGAAAGTGAGGCAAGGAAAAATGGTAAGCCTTAGGAAGTTATACTTGAACTTGTGGGCTGCCACTCCACCATGTGCCATTAAGCAACACAGCATATTTTTGGGAGGTACTTGTTCTTAACTTGGGAGATTTTTGTCAGTGCTTGGAAAAACCATGGAAGAGAGGGAATTAATTTGCCTAGCTCCCTCCATTCTCCCATTTCCCATTGGTCGACTACCTTCAACTTCCGGATTTCATTTCATTATTTCGTTCCTTTTGTGGTCATCTGGGATGCCATATTTCAATCTCCGTCATATGGTGTTTCACTGAAGTTCAGAAGTGGTGGCAGGAATCAGAAATTCTAGGTATGTGGCTGGTCAGCCTAACTGTTCCAAAGGGAAAAGCTCCATAGTACCCCGCCCCCCCCAACTCTCCTAGGGTAGGTGATTGGTTGGTCATAGGCAGCAGAGGTCCTAGGATTGAGATGGTTGGGTATGGAGGGAACTGAGGAAGAGAGCAAGCAGCTCAGGGTTTAGGGAATCTGAGAAGGTACATGAGTCTTCTGCAAAGTCCCAGTAAACACATAAAACACAGCAGTTTGGTTAATTCGGGAGAGTTAATTGCCAAAGTTGTTTATTTGAAGAGCTTATTCTACAAAGGGGTGAGTGAGTTGTATAGGAGCTGTAGGCAATAGTATAACAGTACATAGTATAGTACAGTAGCGGGGAAGCTGCAACTACCCCAAGGCCCAAGGGGGAACCGGGGAGGGAGCTTCTACTAGGACCTGGAAGAAGAGAACCTTGGAGCAAGAACACCTTGAGAAGAGAAAGGCTTTGATCAAAGGACACAGGCAGCCCTCAGCAACCCCACAGAGAGGGAACCAAATAAACTGAGCTCATTACCTTTTCTCTTTTCATTGTCCTTCTGGAGCTTCCCATGAGCTGAATACAAGAAGGAGCCAGGAGTCCTTTGATGCTAATCAAAACAGCTTTTCCTTCCCAGGGCACAGAACAGGGTAGAAGAGTGGAGTGGATCAGAAGGGACAAATAAAAGCTCTGGCACGCCATTTAATAAATGGAATTTGTTAATTTATAATATGAAATTATTGAATTTTCCAAGTAAAAGAATCTCTTCAGGCCTTTCTGTGGTGCACTCTGCCTCCTGCTTTTAAACGAGTCTCACCTAGTAATCCAGTGGTTCTTAAATTTTAGTAAACATCAGAATCGCATGGAGGGCTTATTGCAGCACAGACTGCAGGCCATTGACCAGAGGCCCAGTTTCCGACTGAGTAGTTCTGAGACTGGCCCAAGAATTTACGTGTCTAACAAGTCCCGGGTGATCCCATTGCTGCTGGTCTGGGACCACACTTTGAGAACCACTGCACTTGACTATCATAAAAGCAAGCCTCAAATGCAAACATTGTCTGAAGCAAGTGTTCAGGCTTCCCCTTTGCCTTTCACCATTTCTTGCCTGGCAATCTGTTGCCCACTACACCTGCTGCACTTTCTCTCTTACCCCTGCCCGTGCACAAAGTTTTGATCCTTATTTATTTTTGCTTGAGATAGTTAAAAATTCATGGCTTTAATGAATTCACTGACTTTAATCTTTGCCTTCTTCCCTTTCCAGACTAGCCTCTTAACCATTCCCCTGCACTTGGATTATCACTCTCCTACACTATTTCCAGTTTAGCTCCACTGGCAAGGCTTTCCATCTCCTATTCTTTTTTTTTTTTTTTTTTTTAAGATTTGATTTAAGAGG
This sequence comes from Potos flavus, assembly GCA_028534135.1. Taxonomy (NCBI): domain Eukaryota; kingdom Metazoa; phylum Chordata; class Mammalia; order Carnivora; family Procyonidae; genus Potos; species Potos flavus. The sequence goes on along the minus strand of CM052899.1, from coordinate 126,673,045 downwards.
GAGAGAGCACACACAAGCAGGGGGAGGGGCTGAGGGAAAGGGAGAAACAGACTCCCCTGCAAGTAGGGAGCCCGACTCCAGACTTGATTCCAGGACCGCAGGATCATGACCTGAGCCCAAGACAGACAGTTAACCAACTGAGCCACCCAGGCGCCCTGTCCATCTCCTATTCTTTGCCGTAATAGCTCCCCTTGCTTCTGATCTTTGGGAGGATTCCAGTTTCCAGACTTTCAAAACCCCATTTTTGTTCATTCTAGAGTTTCCAGATATTCTAGAGTGTCTTCCCCGCCTCTGGGACAGGTAGCTGTGAAACAGTCAACAACTGGGACTCTGACCCTGATCAACAAATGCGATCACAATTTTAGTACCCAGAATGGGAAGGCAAAAATGTAATATATCCTGCAATATAATAGAGATGGAAATGATATTTTTCTCTAAGTTTAGGGGTTTTACACAGTATATAAACAGTTTTCTCTGCTTACTTTTTTGGGTAGATTAAGATGGAAGAGTATGCAGGATGGATGGGAAAAGTGAAGAGCCAAAAGCGCTCTTTAAAGATTTAGAAAGAGAAATATCTTCTAGCGAGAACATTTAACATATCTTTAGTTTGTGTGATGACATACTCTTTGGAATCAGGGGAACAAAGGCAGAAAAAGTCATTACTTTGTATACTAAGATTAAGTTTTCCAGTAGAAGAGATTTTAGTCTACATAACAGTCTTGTTGATAGCTAATATTGGACCCCCTCTTAGGAAGCAGTTTTAAGGCACCCATTCTGCTTTCCCTCTCAGAGTGTTGATTGAGATCATACACAACCTCTATTACTGTGCATAGCCTTCCCCCCTACTCTTTCCCACATGAGGTTGGTCCTTGCTGTCCTGGACATGATAGTAAAGTTCATTTATTTTCTCTTAATTTGGGGGAAACCACAACCATTCTGATTAAATCATGTTGTTAAACTTCCCATGGCTTATAACAAAGTAATGATGACATTCCTAGTGATGCTGGAATTAATTCTGAGAGTAAAATCAACATCTAGTCTTTGTTGCCAAAATTTTAGCCTCCTGAGAAAGAAAACATACCTTAAATTTTGTGTTTAAGTTCATGGACACCTAACACAAAAACCTCTGAATTAAATATATAAATAGTGTATTCTGACTCCTTGTTGGTTAAAAGGCTGTATGCCTACTTTTGTATACTTAAATCTCTAATTTGGCATTGGTGTTGATTTATTTTTAACTGTGGTTCCCTAGAATTAACTTTATCTTCCATTTTTGGGGGCATAAAGAATTCTTTCTTCTGAAAAAACTCCAAGATTTTCCAACAAGAATTCTGGGAAGATAATGACATTAAGCACAGCAGGGAAGAAGTTCTTTCTCTAAGTGCCTTGTCTTGATTTGGTTATGGTGGGTCACAACCTAACCCACTCAGCTTCTCAACTGAATGCTTGAGCTAGAAATTCATGGAGGGTATAATATTTCTTCAATCTTAAACTTAAAAATTTGGCAAAACTGGAACAACTTATAACTTTAGCTTACATGCCATCAAATAAACTGTTTGCATCTTATTCTTCCTGAGGTGCTCTGCCCATCAAAACCACTCACACAATTTCTCCCTTTCAAAATGCTGCTTAATCTCAGATATTCAATATGTTTGGCCATACTGAAAATTCATAATGTTCAACTGGTTCTCTGATCACTGAGTTCCTGTGCTTTTTCCCATTTCAAAGAAATAGCAGAAGAGCAAAGTTTTTTCCAAAACTTCTGTTTCAAGATTTTATATTAAGCTAAGCAAAGTTTTTGACATTTGTTTTCCACAATGAGGTGACTGAGCCCTTTTGAGGAAACATAATTCAAGAAAGTTTCACAGTTGATTAAAGAACACAAAGTGCATGAAGTAAAACTGCTTATGAAGAGAAATTTAATCCTGAATAATAGAAGTGGGAAAACACATTTTAAAAAATGAGAGTAAGAAGTGAGTAAAAAGTTCTCTGTCCCAAATAACTATATTTCCCAGACTTCATTCCCCCTTTGGCTTCTAGGTAGGTTGGTTAATGGGAGGCCCTGGCCAAAGACTAGAAAGTAGAAGGGGAGAAGTAGCCAGAATATTTGTTCTCTTTTCTTTCTGTACCATCTGACTTTTTTTCATGGTTTCAATCTAGTTTCCCACCAGATTGTCCTTCTTTCTGTGGTCCCAGCTCCCTCTGGACAGTCCTGCTATTCTTCTAGCTTCTTCTGGGGGCCAACTCATGAGCTCAGCTAATGCCACCTCCCCTCCTTGACCCTCCAGCCCTCAGAGTGGTAGCAGCTTCCACTTCTTTTGTCTCTGGTTTCTTAGCTCTTCCATCTCTTGTAAAACCAATTCTTGATATTAAATTTTTTTTGATTGCAATATCTCAAGTCATTTCAATTATCACAATGTATATAGTGAGTGATATCTTTCTACTGACTTAAAATAAATTTTGTATTTTAGAACAGCTATGGATTTACAGAGAATTTATGAATATAGAGTCCTTGTATATACCCTGCACCTAGTTTCTCCCATTATTAACATCTTACATTTATTTGGTACATTCATAATGATTAATGAATCACTATTAATGTTATTATTTATTAAAGTCTATATTCAGATTTCTTTTGTTTTTACCAGATATCCTTTTCCTAGTCTAGGATCTTATCCAGGATACCACATTACGTTCAGTTGTCTTCCAGAATCCTCTTGGCTGTGATATCTTCTTAAACTTTGCTTGTTTTGGATAATCCTGACAGTTTTGAGAAGTACTAGTCAGGTAGAATTTTGTAGAATGTACTCTATTTGGAATTATCTGATTTTTTCTCATGATTGAGAAAACTGAGTTTTGGGGAGGAAGATTAGAAAGGTAAAATGCCATTTTTATCTTCTCATATCAAGGATACATACTATCAACATGATTGATTACTATTAAAGTTGTCCTTAGTCACTTGTCTATGGCAGTGTTTGTCAATTTTCTCTGTTGTAAAGTTGCTCTCTCCCCTCCTGTTTTCACACTGTATTTTTTGGAAGAAGATCACTATGGGTGCTCTATCAATTTAAAAGCCTTTATCTTGTAACTCTATAGGATTAGTAATGTTACTTAATTGTACAATAGGATGGCTGGCCTCAGTCTGCCCTAGATAGTTACCTATGTCCATTTTAGTGAGCTATTTCTTTCATTTAATATGTTAAAAGTATGTGGGTTATATCACAACACCTTTATACTAAAAGTAGTTGCCACTTTCTCTACTTCAAATTAAAAAATCCTAAGTCAGCCAAAGCTCTCTTATTCTATTATTAAAAAAATATTCTTTGTATTACACAGCTCAAAGTAGGATACCAGAGCCATACAAAGTTTAAAGCCTCAAAGATTCCCACTGGAAGGGCACTAGAAGGACAATTAGGTATTCATATGATAGAGTTGTCTTATTATCTTCACATGCATAGATAATAGAAAACATCTCAATGGCACACGTGTAAGAGACTCAGATGAAACAACTGTCAGTCACTGATCAAGCAAATAGCAATAAGGACCAAGTTCTCACTTAGTGGGGTAATATTTAGCTTCTTTGCTTTTAATAGCAAGCATGGCACAATTCTGCCACAGTGAACAGGTCATTAGTTTTGGAAATAAATAGCTTGAATCAGATGAATTAGTCATAATATTTTGAATGCAATATTCCTTTTGAGGGTATTTAAAAATTGTTCCTCTTAAAGGATTTCAACAACCTTAATTGCCAGATGCATTGGGTAGTGGTATAGTATTGTTCTGTGGATGTAAAAATCCCTCCTGTTAAGTTTTGCAAGTTACAACACTGGGCATTGGGTGAAAGTTCTCATTCACCTACTGAATATGTACAATGTACTAAGCACATCTAAGTTCTGCAGGATCCAGGGTAGTGCTACTGAAGGTGCTCGTCCTCAGTGAGATAAAGGGCTATGCCAGGATATAAACCAAGACACAGTTATCTTCATCAAGAGTCTTGTTATAATTTTTTCATAATCTTTTATAATCCTTTGAATTTTTGTGATGTCAGTTGTTTGTTCTCCTTCCTCCCTATTTTTAGTTATTCCTTTTTTAAAAATCTAGTCTAGTTAAAAGTTTGTCAATTTTGTTTATCTTGTCAAAGAACCAATTCCTGGTTTCATTGATCTGTTCTGATTTTAGTTTCTATTTCATTTATTTTTGTTCTCATCTTTTATTTCCTTTTTTCTACTGCTTTTGGGTTTTGTTTGTTCTTTTTCTAGTTCCTTTATCTGTAAGGTTAGGTAAAGATTTTTCTTGCTTCTTGAGGTAGGCCTGTATTGCTATAATTTTCCCTCTTAGAATAGCTTTTTCTGCATCCCAAATATTTTAGACCACTGTGTTTTCGTTTTCATTTGTCTCTGTGTTTTTGTTTATTTCATCTTGGATTTTTTGGTTGACTCATTCATTGTTTAGTAGCATACTGTTTACCCTCATGTATTTGTGTTCTTTCCAGATTTTTTCTTATGATTGATTTCTAGTTTCATACTGTTGTGGTCAGAAAAGATGCATAATATACTTTCAGAGTTGTTTTGTTGCCAACAATTGGACAATCTAGAAGAAATGGATAAATTGCTAGAAATGTATAACCTTCAAAACCTGAATTGGGAAGAAATAGAAAATTTGATCAGACTGACTACAAGTACAAATTGGTATAGCCACTGTAGAAAAATGGAGGTTCCTCAAACAATTAAAAATAGAATTACCATATGATCCAGTAATTCCACTATTGGATATTCAACCAAAGAAAACAAAAACACTAGTTTGCAAAGATATATGCATCCTATGTTTACTGCAGCATTATTTACAATAGCCAAGATATGGAAACAACCCAACTGTTCATCCACAGATCAATGAATAAAGAATATGTGTATTAAAAAAAGATGTGGTACCCTCCTCAATGTCCATAACCCAGCCACCCTGTCCCTACCCGGACATTGAGGAGGGTATGTGCTATGGTAAGTGCTGTGAAATGTGTAAGCCTGAGGATCCACAGACATGTACCCTGGGGCAAATAATACATTATGTGTTAATTAAAAAAATAATAAAAAAAAGATGTGGTATATATATAAATGGAATATTACTCAGCTATAAAAAAAAAGATTGAAATCTCACCATTTGCAGCAACATGAATGGACCTAGATGATGTAATGCTAGGTGACATAAACCAGTCAGAGAATGACAAATAATTTCACTCATATGCAGAATTTAAGAAATAAAACAAAGAAAAAAGAGACAAACCACAAGACCCAGACTCTTAACTATGGAGAACAAACTGGAGATTTCCAGGGGGAATGTGGGAAGGGTGGGTGAAATTGGCGAAGGGGATCAAGAGTACACTTATCATGATGACCACTGGGTAATGTATAGAATTGTTGAATCACTATATTGTATACCTAGAACTAACACCATATGCTAATTACTTCAATAAAAAAAGTCTTGTTACAAAGAAATGTCAGCTTAACTACACAATGTACTTAGCAACATAATTGACTTACATTCTGTCATGTGCTCTTCATTTTGTTCCTGACAAGTAACATTTCACAGATTTACACTTGTCCATGGACTGCCTTTTGTGGAGCCCTGGTCTAGGAAACAATATAAAATATCATAGTAGCTGTCTGGACTTTAGTGTTGCTCTTGGAGTATGGTTGAGACAGAGCTGTGTGACTTCAGTTATTCCCAAAATCAGTTTAGAGTTCTTTCTTATTATTTTGGGGATACTTTTTAATCTAAAATCAGGAAGGGTAGATCTCAGAGATGAGAAAAAGACAGAATCATTCAGGAAGCATGCAAAGGATTAGATTCTGAAGTCAGGACAATCACATCTGCCTACTCATAGAGTCCAGAGTAATGGAAGGATCTCATTGAGAATGCAGAGTATTTTTTATAAGACATAAAGGTCACATTAATACTTCTGTTTCCCTCATTAAGTTCAGTCCCCTAAAATGCCCACAGTCTCTCCTTTCCCACTGCCTCTGCTACAGGCAAGACTCTTATTTCTCCCATACAGTCATTCATAGCACCTTATATTTTTTGCTCATGTTTTGTGTACTCTATTTTATAAGCTTTTCTAACATATATTTTATATTAGGTTTCCATAATTCAGAAATATCAGAAGTACTTTGAGGATGCTTGAAAGTTGTTCTTCCAAGACTCACTTGATGACTTCCATAATTTTAGACTGTGAACTTTCATTTAGCCAATCTTAATCTAAGGGACTGCACGGTCTGGTTCTATAGAGATGTTTGTTTTCATTTCCATGAACTCAAGAGTTCTATTAATCTATCAGTTAACTCATTATCTTATGTACCAACCAGAGAGTAAAAGAACCAACCAGAGAGCAAAAGTTCAAATTCCAAACCTATCAAAAGGTAGAATTATGGTTTTAATTTATTAAGGGAATAAATTTCTCTACAGAACACAGACTGAGATAGGCATATTTCCCTGTCTTCCACCACTTTTTCTTTGACTCTTCCCTCACCCTTTATATTAAAAAATAACTTTTCAAGGATCCTGGCTTTGGTGGTGACTCAGTTCCAACTTATGTGCATGATCGTGTATCTTTGTCTTTTGTTTTCTTTGCAGTCATTAAAATACAAGAACTAGTATTGGCAAAGGCTCTCAAAGGAGAGCTGTAGCTTTAGCTATGTTTTTCCAACATCTTCATTTTTGATCCTAGGGATTTCCCTATTCTCTTGTACTTCCAAATAGGCATTTAAAACCATTGTTATTATATTATCCTCATCATTAATAATTTTTTTAAGTGGGAGTATGTTTTAGAATATCCAATTCACAAGCTCACCAAAATGGAAATTCACAGGCTTTCCCTTCTGATTTTCCTTTTATTTTTTAAATATCATGAAGAAAAGACATATGTTGCTGCTTTAAATCATATTCTTTTCTAATTTTATGGAGTATTGACTTACCAATTTTCTAATGCTTACTTAATAATGAGCAGATAATTTTACAGAGTATGATAAGACTTTAAAGCCTTAGTCAGTATTTGAAGTCCCTACTGTATCCTTTAAGAAACTGGGTCATATAGGTTATTGCTAGTCTTTTCTCTAGCTCTCAAAATTTTAATTTTCTGTCATTATTATATCTAAATTTATATATTTTTAGAATCAGCCTTCAGGGTGGAGTTTTTGTCCTTTATGCAAATTCTATTCTTTCCTACTTAAGTGATACTTCACTTTGTGCTTATTTGACAGCTTAATTGTTGGACAGTAATTAAATGTACATTAAAAAATCCCCATTTTTTCCAATTGAACAACTTAAGCCATTAAGTTATTCCACAGATATTCTTTCTTGAGAGGGGGGAACACCTTTATCTGAGCAAAGTCTCTTTTGAAATAGTTCTCCAAAAGGGGAACCCTCTTACACTGCTGGTGGGAATGCGAGCTGGTACAGCCACTTTGGAAAACAGTATGGAGGTTCCTCAAAAAGTTGAAAATAGAGCTACCCTACGACCCAGCAATTGCACTACTTGGTATTTATCCAAAGGATACAAACATAATGATCAAAGGGACACCTGCACCCCAATGCTTGTAGCAGCAGTGTCCACAACAGACAAATTATGGAAAGAGCAGAGATGTCCATTGACAGATGAATGGGTAAACAAGAGGTGGTATACATATATATGTACAATAGAACACTACTCAGTCATCAAAAAAAAAAAAAAAATCTTAACCATTTGCAATGATGTGGATAGAATTAGAGGGTATTATGCTAAGTGAAATAAGTCAGAGAAAGCAATTATCATATGATTTCACTCATGTGGAACTTAAGAAACAAAACAGAGGATCATAGGGGAAGGGAGGGAAAAATAAAATAAGATGAAATCAGAGAGGAAGACAAACCATAAAAAACTCTTAATTATAGGAAACAAACTGAGGGTTGCTGGAGGGGAAGTGGGTGGGGGGATGGCATAACTGTGTATGGGCATTAAGGAGGGCATTTGATGTAATGAGCACTGGGTGTTAAATGTAACTGATGAATCACTGAACTCTACCTCTGAAACTAATAATACTATAGGTTCATTAATTGAATTTCAGTCAAATTTAAAAAAAGAAACAGCTCTCCAAGTGTTAAAATAATAGCAAATAAATTAAGACAAATGGTCTAGTGATAACAATTTCATAATGATGTGAATTTTCTGTGTATATAGATTGATAGGTTTAAGTGAACACTGCTGTAATATGCCATTGAAATTCAGTGTTAAAATGTTTACTGTCTGGTCTAGCAGACTCTTGCTGTTCCCAAAAAAGTATTCATACATTTTTTCATAAAAAACAGACCTGAAAGATTATACAACTGCCTGGGTTTTTTGTAATGGTAGTATAATCATCTAATATCAGAAACATCCATCTGAAAAGTTTAATACTTTGGGACGCATTCAATGGATCTCTTTGTAGACAAAAATATTTAAATTTGTTTCTTCTCCAAATTGAAAATATTTACGTTTATCTGATTCTTTAAAACTTTTGAGGACTGATTTGTAACTCAGAGAAAAACACTTAGAGTATAAATAAATAGACTGACTAATCTATTTCACTGTTCTGTGTAGTCAAAATGGACCAATAGGTTATTTTTCAGTAATTTTCGTGCTTATATTTCATCAAAAATGTCAAAATAATGAATACATCCAATAAGTGGTAAATTCTTCAAATTTAGATACAGAGTACAATATTTTTTATTTAAAATGCATTAATAAATAATTTGACATAGAGCTAGTATTTTAATAGAACATCTAGATCTGTTACTGGGTCAGGCAGAATGACATTATTAAATGAATTTGTTGTCAAGAGGCACCCTCCACAGAATTAAATGTAAATTATGAATAAATTGCTAATCTAAACATGTTAAAACCTTAATCTAATTATAATTGCATTGAAATTTATCAACTTTATATATATTTTATCAACTTTATATTCTTATAGCCCACACCCATTTATAAACATGTAAAAAGAGAAATATTAGTTAATTGTTTTTTTACATCCTTTAAAGTGTCCAGATTTCTTCATTTGCATAACATTGGGAACTCTTCACGGGTATGAAAAGTGACACTAAACATAAATCCTCATATATTCTTTAGTTATAAAAAAATAAACTATAATATAACACATGTAATCAATATCTGTTAAAAATGATATAAACCTTATTCAAGTCTGCTGAGAAATTTGATCTTTGATGACTAGTAAGAAAATACTTTAAGAAAGCAAAAGTTCAGAAATAAAACATTTATTTTGAAACAAGCACAGATCTGTTACCTATCTTGCATTGATTTTTTAAATTATGTAATTGACTCCTATATCTGTATCAGTACATTTTAAAAGAGGGAAATGGGGATATATTTATCATCCAGCTATCTGGTAGACTGCTGTGAAGATTAATAGGATACTATTTACACTGTAGTGACAACCATTAAGTAGCATAAATTCTACTTCCCTCAGAGCTGGGTGATAAAGAGCATTTTTCATTATTAAGTGTATAACTTTTATTTTTCTCTTGGATCCTAAGAAAAGGGAAACAATCATCTTGAGAGAGAGAGAAAGTAAATTAATAGGAATTAGGAAATTAATAACTAATTGTTGGGGTCTCTAATGTGCCAGACATTGTTATACATTGTATATACCAACTTATTTATTGGTCTCAAATACCTTATGAATAGATAATACTATTATCCCCATTTTACAGGTAAAGAAACCAAATAACAGGTTAAATAACATGTCCAAAATTCACAAAGCTGATAGCTATGGAACTAAGATTCAGTTCCAGGTAGTCTTGTCCCAGAGCCATGCCCTCAACTATGATGCTCAATTGCTTTTATAACAAATATTACTTTTATGAAGTAACTATGTATTAATGACTTCTTAACTGTATTTCTAGTCCTGACTTCCTAAAGCAATTTATTAGTTCCAACCAACATGCTTATAACAACAATAACAATTTTAATCAAAAGTGATTAAATCAGGGCCCCCTTACTTGAGGCTAATATATGATAAAGAAGGCAGACAGGTAAATATAACCATAAAATGTGGTGAATTTTAATAGATGTATGCATGAAGTACTGAAAGGGCACCCTTTTTAGGGGAAGACCGAGATAATTGAGCATCATATGCAAATAGCCAGTATTGAAAGAGCAGGCCTTCTTGAGAGAGCCCAAGCTCAGAAGGGATGGAACATGAAGAGCAAGGGCAGACTGATGAGAAATAAGAATGTGAAGGAGGGAGAGCATAAACCAGAAAGCATACCGTGTCCAATTGTCTATTTGGTATTTTTCACTTTGAAAACATGTTTAAAACAGAGCTCATTTTCTTCTGGTAAAATGTGGTCCTTTTGTAGTGGTTCTCATTTTGGTTAATAATGCTCTAAACTACCCAATTGACCAAGGGAAAAATATCTGAGCTATTTTCATTGCTTCTTATCTTCTCATTTTATACCAACAAGCTGCCAAGTTCTGTCGATTCTGCATCCTACATATCTAGTCTTCATTCATCTCTCAATCTAGGCTGCTACCTCTCTGGTTCATTACTTCTTCTGTTTTTAATATCTTCTGAGGCACTCCCTTATGCTTGCTTTCCCTCCAATACACTGTATGTATATAGAAAGCAATCATTCTAAAATATCAATCAGTCATTACTCTGCTTAAATCTTCAACAGCTCCCTATTACCCTCAGGAGAAATCTCCAAATTCTTAGCACACTCAGCTCTTTACTTTCTGCTGCAATTTGTCTTTCTAGTGGTTTCTTTACTACCTAATGCAGGCACACTGGGGTCCAGCTTTCCTGAACTACTTACAGTTATTCTAATGCAGATATAGAATAGTTTAGTGGTTAAGCTTGTGACCTACCTGCTCAGTCTGACTTGATTTCAAATCCTGACAATTCAGTTGTTAGTTGTGTGGTTTTAAGAAAGTTATTTAACTTCTCTGAGACTACATATTCTTAGCTACAGAAGAAAAAATACACAGAATTTTTGTAAGAAGCAAATAAGCTCATGCACTTTACAAAATTCCTGGCATTAAAATAGTGTTTAATAACTTTGTGTTTTTTTTCTTTTCTTTTTTCTCCTTGGTACCTGCAAATATGCTGTTCTGTCTTCTTGGAATACCCTCTTTCTGATAATCTTTTCCTCATACTTCAATATTATTTGAGGTGCCAAAGTACTCCAATAGCAAACAGATGAACTGTTGCCTCTCCCAGGGGATCTTGCCTGGAGTCCTGAAGGAGGATCTAGAGAATTTTATTAAATCTCCCCATAGTGCCTCTATTACAGTAGTTATCACACAAATGTAATGATTCATTTGCCTGCTTCTGAGCTCTGGGAAAGGGACACTCTTTGTACATACTGTGCTCTGGAAATATGGTACGTGCACAATTGTTGACTGAGTATTGTCAACCCACTCAGGTAGATGTTTTGTTGGCTTGACTGTTGCCATCTTACCAATTTCTGCTATTTTCTCAAGATAATTTTAAGACTAACAAAAATCAGATCTTTGCACATTTATTAATTTATTAAATATTCATTGGGATTCTGTGCTAGGGCACTTTGCTAGGTTCAGAGATAAAAGCAACAACAACATCAAAAAAATATTTGGGTCATACTGTTGATATCTGAAGTTAAGATTTGATGTGTTAATAACCTCTGAGCCTGAAATAATGCTATAACTACCAGTTAACAAACCATCCAGTTAAAAATTGATTTATTGATCTTTGTAAAATCTATCAACCTTGCAGACCCTTGCACAACCACTGTTCTTTACGTACATGTACATATGCTTGATATACATATTGTGTTACTAAAAGACCAAGTTTACCAAAATAACACAGTAAATAGCTTTTGCATGCCTTTGTATATGATTTGGGCCAAATTTAGCATGTAATTTTGACATTAGAAATACTTACAAGTCTGCACCTGCATCCATAGGTTGGAATAGGACATCCTCAGGTATAGTTGAATAGATGCAAGCATAAAGTATACAGATGAGATGCTTAGGCCTAGGTCCTAGATTTGGTTTTGAGAAAAACACTTAGTTTCTTTTTCCCTTGCTCTTCTCAACTGGAAAAAGAGAAAACTGAACTATTTGATCTCTTAGATCTCTCTACAGTTCTCCAGTCTATGGGTTCCAGACCCATAACTTTATGCGCTTGCCCCCCACCCTTTGTCACTGAAATCCTCCAATGAACTTTTCTCAGTGCTCTTTCTCTTGACTTCTCTAGGCATCTGGTGTTACTGTGTCCTTGTTGAAACTTGCCTGCTTTGATTTGATTTCCATGATGCTGGACACATTCTTTTCACACCTTTTGAATTTATCCTCATTTATTTCCCAGGACTATCCTGCTTTTTTCTATCTTTCAGATATCTCTTAAAGTTCTTTATTCAAGCTGTTTCTCTTTTCAGTTTTTCCCTGCTGTGTCAACTTGCTCCTACTGCTTTAACTGTCACCTCCATGTGGATGACTCCCAAAATCTATATCGGAAACCTAATCTCTCTGGCATACTCCAATTCCATATTTCAGCTGCTTATTTGGTATCACCATCTGGGTCTCCTGGATTCACCTTAAATTCAGTGTCTAAAACTGAAGCAGCAGCATCTCCAGGGTGAACATCTTTCTCTGGACTTGTTTACATGAACTGTATTAGCACCCTCTGGTTCCTGAAATTCCAAACCTAGTATAGGAGTCACCTAGGTTACATAGCAAGTTCCTCAGCATGTACCTACATCCAGAATCCTCCCCTATCCCTTCTTTTCCATTTCCCTGACTCTTTAATGCAGTTCTCTCACCAAGATTACATAAAAATCCCTGCCCACATACTCTCCCTGCTTACTGCCACTCTCAACTTTGTTCTCTCCCTAGAATTTGGTGTACTCAAAGTTCAGGTAAGGTACTCCTCCTCAGCTAGCCATGGCTGTAGGGATCCATGCAGGCCCAGCTAGCCACACTCCCATCCCAGGTCCCTAGCCATAGTTCTCAAACCATGGGAGTGAAGACAACACAAATCATCCTGAATTATAGATAACCTAATGCACGGAATATACAGTACAGATGCTGAAAGTAATTATTAAGATATTTTTAGATATGGTTCTTTTATAGAAAATTCTTTTCCTATTCATTCTAGGGATTCGAGAAATATATCTCAAATCAATTGTAATCAAATCAAATGCATACAAATTACAATATATTGATCACCGATAGCACTGTTGATCATATTCTCTTTTCCACTTCCCTATTCCCTCAAGTTTCTACTTTGGGACATTTGTCAAAGGAATAGCTTAGTCTAGCAGCTTAAAATGTTAAGAGGAATGGGTGCTGCAGTTGCTTGGGTGTCCAACTCTTGGTTTCGGCTGGGGTCGTGATCTCAGTGTTGTAGGATTGAGCCCCACGTGGGGCTCTGTGCTCAGAGCAGAATCTACCTCAGATTCTCTCTCCTTCTGCCCCTCCTGCTCATGCTTTCTCTCTCTCTCTCTCTCTCAAATAAATAAATAAATAAATAAATAAATAAATAAATAAATCTTTTAAAAAAATGTTAAGGGAAAGAAAAGCATTAGATCTGGAACCAGAAAATGTCTTCTATTTTCCTTTCGACATCATGGTCAGTTCTGTGACCTCGGGTCAACTTTCTGAGTGGGTGTGTGGCTGCTTTCTTTCACATTCATTTAATATAGAAATAATGCCTGTCCTGATTACTTCTCAGAGTTATTGGGAAGCTCTAATTAGATGTAAAAAGATCTTCAGAGACTCCCTAACCTCTGGGAATTTGGCTCATCATCTAAATCAACTGAGAGAGTTTCCTAAGGCTCTGTCCCCAGAAATCTCACCTTTAAAGGCTGTCCGTGTGATCTGCCATTTGAAAACCTTATTATACAAAATTGTAACAGTGAGTAATATAACTTCTGGAGTCTAACATTTGTCTTTCTACATCTTTCGCCATTATCATTTCTGAGTTCAGTAGCATCGAGATCATCTTTGGACTGCTTTTAGTTCTAAACTTTATATATGTAATCATTCTGAGTTAAAGCTCAAAAATTTTTGATAAGGACAAGTTTTGGCCTTTACCAGAAAGGAAATTTTTCCTTCTGGTAGAAGGCTGATAAATGGATTCAGTCATTTCTGATGATTAGAGCACTTTACAGTCTAAGCTGACAACATAAATCCACTCTTCCATATAATGAATTAAGCTAAATTCTCTAAAGTTATGGGTACTTCAGAAAATCCAGAAACAGATATTTTAGAGTTAATAAAATGTGTTGAATGAAAAAATGCTTCTCACTCTAATGCTTCTTTGTGGTTTTGAATATCATCTTTCCAAGAACTACAAGGTTTTTATTTCCTAAGCATTCACCATAACATGATATATTTTTCCAGAAGCAGTACATAATTTTATCTGTCACATAATTGTTACCGGAGCTTTGATAAACCATAATTTTTTAAGGCAGTAGCTTAAATGCAAGAATGAGCTGTTAGAATAGAAATCAAGCATATAACTAGAAATTACTTTGTAATTCTTTCTACAGTTCAATCTAACACAAAAGAGACGTTAAGCAGGAAAGAAGCCTAATAATATTCTTTGATTTTTTAACATTATTACATAGTATTTAGCAAAGCATTCATCACACTGTGATGACATATAAAAATGGTCAAATATATATTGTTTAGAAATCACAGTTGACTCTTGGACAATGCAGGGGTTAGGGGTGCTGACTCCCATGCAGTCAAAAATCCACGTATAACTTTCGACTCTCCAAAAACTTAACTATTAAGAGTCTACTGCTGGCTGGTAGTCTTACAGAAAAACACAAACAGTTGATTAACACATATTTTGCATGTTATATATATTACATACTATATTCTTAAAGTAAGCTAGAGAAAAGAAAATGTTATTAAATTATAAGGAAGAGAAAATATATTTGCAGTACTATAGTGTATTTATGGGGAAAAATTGCATATAATAAGTGGATCCATACAGTTCAAACCCAAGTTGTTCAAGGACCAACTGTATTGATTGATTCCGACTTTACCATTTCTACTGTAAAAAGAAACTGGAGTCGTTTAAACCTCAATTTGTCCCATATGTTTAACCTCCCCATTGCTTTGACATATTTCAAGCTTTAGCACAGCCATGCATTTATGATCAGGCCTTAAATAGCTTCCATATTATTGATCAAAGGTCCCCTGTGTTTTAATTATGTGAGTGAATTTCAATTTCCTTTTGTAGAGTTAGCATAATAGATAACCACAAAGGCTTGGGGCTCAGGCAAAATTGGAGTCAAACACCATCCCTATCACTTACCAGCTGTGTGACTTCGGTTAATTACTAACTTCTGGAGGGCTAGGCTGCTCACAGTGTGTGTCTGGATCAGCAGGACCTGCATCATCTGGGAGTTTGTGAGAAATGCAGACTGTCATTCCCACCCAGAACTACAGAGTTAGAATCTACATTTTTAAAAAATTCTCCACTAAAATTGAAAATCATTGCTCTAAGCCACAATTCTTTCATCTGTAAAAATAGAGTAAAACAGAAATCTTTTTTGTCAGGATTATAAGGGGTTTGGCATAGTTCATGACTATAAGCCTATAAATTAATATTTAATTTTAAAAGCACTTGTTGAGATTTTCCCATTTAAAAGGACATTATTCTATTTTAAGGGAAATGAAATTTAAAATTTAGTAATTTCTTTGTGATATAAACTAGTAAATAAAGCCACCAGGATTTAAATCTCCATAGCAGGGTCTCACAATTACATACTAAGATGTACATCATAAATGTAATTTCTTTATTTTCTTAAACTGCTATGCTATTCTTTATAGTGGGAGGGGAGTGGAGGGACAAAACTGTTACACATGTGAATTCATAACCTCACAATCATTTCTTGTTTGGATAAGGTCTTATGGCAATACAGTCTTCTCTCCCCCGACTCCTACTAAGAAGGTACCTGCTCACTACAGGTAAAAGAGAAGGGACCCCAAGCATGATGGGTCAGGTCTGGTTCTTTGAGCTAAGACCAACTTCATCTGGCCTTTTAGAGAAAGGGGCTGCTCTCACTGCTGAGACTGACTCTTTTTCTGCTTGACTAATTTGTGTGCACAGAGACTTCTTATTTAGACCCAGACTCTTTAGGTGCTTTGAATATCCTCAGTAGAGAATGTGGGGGGTTTTTTTTGGTTCTGCTGCATTCCGCACACAATTTATGGGGAATGAGGAACAAGACTTTGGACTCATCTATTCGGTTATCTTACTCCGTAATGGTGACTCTATCCCTCTCATGTCATGTTGGCTGTGTTGCTGAGCTTTAAACATGGAACACCTTTTAAGGTTCATGACAAGCAACTGAAAAAGCCCCTCCCATCACTGCTGTGAGCAGCTGTGCAGACAGTGTTACAATTTAGGGTAGCCCTGGTCCTAAAGAGTTTAACACCCTCTCTCCTCTCTCATACAGCCTATGCTTCTCTCACATACTCAAGCAAGGAACTGTTTCCACATATCCCTGAGTTCCCTAGCTCCTTAACTTTGCTCATACTGTTTCCTTTTCCTGACCTACTTAATCCACCCTGACCCCCATCTCCACATGTCCAAATGGAACTTATTCCTTGATACTTAGATCGAATGTCAAGTCCTTGATGCTTCCATCTATAATAACCTTTCCTCTTTGAGTCCAAACTTCTTTTACTAATCACATGTTAACCTGCGTCTTGCCCCTCCATAACATATTTATTATCATACTGTGTAAGGCAATGTTTCCAAAGGTAGAATACAAGGTGAGATCAACTTGGTGGAATACGTGACCATTAAAAAAAATTTTTTTTTTAATTAACGCATAATGTATTATTTGCCCCAGGGTACATGTCTGTGAATCATCAGGCTTACACATTTCACAGCACTTACCATAGCACATACCCTCCCCAATGTCCATAACTCAGCCACCCTATCCCTACCCGCCCCTACCCCCGAGCCACCCTCAGTTTGTTTCCTGAATTTAGGAGTCTCTTATGGTTTGTCCCCTTCCTGATCCCATCTTGTTTCATTTCCCTCCCCTACCCCCCACAACTACCCACCCTGCCTCTCGAATTCTTCATATCAGAGAGATCATATGATAATTGTCTTTCTCTGATTGACTTATTTCGCTTAGCATAATCCCCTCTAGTTCCATCCACATTGTTGCAAATGGCAAGATTTCATTTCTCTTGATGGGTGCATAGTATTCCATTGTATATAT
>CM052899.1:126600239-126655289 GCA_028534135.1 Potos flavus | reverse complement strand
GAGCACTTTATAGTTTTCTGAGTACAGATTCTTTACCTCTTTGGTTAGGTTTATTCCTAGGTATCTTATGGTTTTGGGTGCAATTGTAAATGGGATTGACTCCTTAATTTCTCTTTGTTCTGTCTTGCTGTTGGTGTATAGAAATGCAACTGATTTCTGTGCACTGATTTTATATCCTGACACTACTGAATTCTTGGATGAGTTCTAGCAGTCTTGGGGTGGAGTCTTTTGGGTTTTCCAATACGTGACCATTTTAAGTGCAATGTAGAGAAACTATTTTAAATTTAATTCTTGTTTTGTATCATGTATTAATATGCATCTTCTATTTACATTAAACTATACTGATTTTATACTTACGTGAGGATTATTCTAAGTAATATGTAAGGACACGTAAAGATATATATATATATATATATATATATATATATATGTTTCTTTCAAAGATGAACTTTTATTTCTCTCACAAGTAAAAGATGTCAGAGCAAAGTTAATAAAAACTGGAAAAGTTTTCCAGAGCAACCAAGGACTCAAGCTTCTTTTGTCCTGCTTCCTCGCCATCCTCAGCATGTAGTTTCTGTCCCATGGTGCAAGGTGGTGTCTTGGGTTTCACCATATTTAGGTTAACATTGAAAAGGATGGATGGAAATGCTATTGACTGAGCTGGGAAATAGCGTTTTAGGAAGAAGACCATGACTCTATAATTTTAGACATGTTGAATTAGAGGTTGACTTCAAAACAGCAGCTGGAAACATCAAGTAAGAGTCTGGAACTCTGAGGAGTTACAGAGCTATAAAAGTTTGGATCTCCTGAATATATGTAGTAAGAGAGGGCACTGATTTACATAAGAATGCCTAGTAGTTTAGTCCAGAATAAGAAAAGGAATGAGCCTAGCACTGAGCCCCAAGGTAGTGTGTATATTAAATGGCTGTGTAGGAAACAAGGAGCCCATAAAAGATATAAAAAGTCATTACTAGATAGGCAGGGTAAACAAACAAACAAAAAAGAGAAGTGTTATAAAACAGATGTCTAGAGAAGAAACTATTTCATAAGGAAGCCAAGCACTCAACAACCAAGTAAATATACTGCCTGAAAAAAAATACAGTATATTTATCAGCATGGAAGATATTGATGATCTTTGCAAGGTTATTGCAGAGATGGGACATTTAGAATGAGATAGAAGCTTGGTTGGATCAGGTTGATGAGTGAGCAAGAAGCGAGAACATGCAAACAGTAAAACTGGACTATTGTTTACAGTATGGCTGTGCCTGGGAAGGACTGATGTGGGTGTGTGTACTTACAGCCTTGTGGGAACTTTTATTATAATGGAAGAGATCAAGCATAGTTAAAAGCCAGTGAGAATAATTCATTTGACAAGGAAAGGAGAGCTATACAAGAGAGAGAGTGTGAGAATCCTGAAAATGTGGGAGAAGGTGGGGAGTAAAGCTTACAGTTGTAGAGATAAACATTAGCTAGCAGGAAGACTAGCTTTTCTACTGGAACTGGGTAAGGTAAAGCAAAATAAAAGGTAAAGCAGAATAAAGCAGGGTGTTTGGGCTTTAGGCGGAAGTAGTAAGAGAAAAGCATATTTCAGGTCCCTCTCTGTATATAAATTTCTTCTGCTTATGGACATGGTCTAACATCTCCAGTGGGGTTTGGGGAGTGGAATCAGGACAGTAGTATACACTGTTATTTTATAAGATACAACAAGCTACTTCTAATTTAATGACTATTGCATGGCAAGTATTGTATTTCTTTTAATTTGTAACAAAATTCTCACAAACTAGACATTACCTCACTGTCTCATCAGAAAGCAGTGCTATTATTCCTATTTATTTTGGTGATCTATTTTTCTAGTAGAAGTAGGAAGAGAGATTATATGGGGTGATGGGCCACATTTTTTCTTTCGAGTAGGCTCCATGTCCAGTGTGGAGCCCATTGCGGGGCTTGAACTCACGACCCTGAGATCAAGACCTGAGCTGAGATCAAGAATTGGTCACCTAACTGACTGAGCCACCCAGTTGCCCTCCACATTCTTTTTTGCTCTTCGATTTGAGAAATTCAGATTAAATACATAATGCCTTCCTCTTCTTACCTTTATTTTCCTGAATTTATTCTTCTAAGACTTGCCTCCAATTAGTTACTGTTTAATGCCTTTTTTCCCCTATGACTTTCTATGCCTAGGGAATAGATAGACTTCACAGAAGTGGGAATGGCATCTCTCCCTTGAACTTGGTAAAGCCTTGGGAGAGATTCCTCTTTCTACATCCTCAACATGGTCATAATCCAGGTTTGAACACACACAGATCTGAATCTACAACCTTAATCCAGGACCCAGGAATCCTATTTGAAAAAGTCTCTTCGAGCAGCTTTTTCCTGTATCCCACATTTACCAGTGAGTCCAGCAGAGAGATCTGATAGTAAGAGAACTGAATTTGGCTTCTGAAGTTGGCTTTGTCATTTGAAAACCACCTTTGTGTGCTCTGTGTGCACTGGGAATATTTATAACTAATAATATAATTATAACTAATTATTATAACTAATTACTATAACTAATTATAATTATAACTACCAACTGTTTAACAAGCCTACTGCCGTGAGGATCAGACCTGATAGCATGTGCAAAGGCTTTACCCACACTTGACCCTACCTATGTTACTATCTTAAAGTACCTGTAAATATTCCTTTCTCAGTATTTGTATAAACCTCTAAGTTAATGCATTAAGTTTTAGGCATGATCTATTAGCAATTTCCAATGAAGCAGATTTTGTTGTCATAATCACTGAGCATTTATCCAAGCTCTCTCCTTTTGCCTTCTAATTATGATGTGAATTCACATTTCCAGAATTTCAGAGAGGTTTTCCTGTAACTGAAACGGCCTTCACAAGGACTCACAGATGTGATGAGAACTTTAAAACAACAGCTAACATTTATTGAATGCTTAATATGTCCCAGGACCCATTCCAGGCATTTTGTGCACATACATTCATTTACTTCTCAGATTCCCCAGTTATTATCATCATCTCTATTTTATGAAAGAGGAAGCTGAGGCACGGAGAGGCTAAGTCAATTGCCCAAGGTGTGGAGAGGCAAACAACCACACAATAACCAGTCATAGGGATGCTTCCTTTTCTTTGCTGCATGCAGATTCTGAATTTCCCCAGAAGGTATCCGGATGGCCCTTAGTGGGCTGAGAATATCTTCTTCGGAATCCCAGCAGCTGGCCCCCTGTGCAGCTGGCCCCCAATGCCGCCTGGAGAGTGACGTTTCATCTGAAGGGGGCAAGGAGGCGGTAAGGAAGCGCAGAGCACAGGCGCCCAGCGTGCAGGCAGGGACCTGCCGGGGCTGAGCAGCTCCGCGGGGAAGCGGCAGGTGGCCGGAGCCCGGCGGCAGCTGGAATAGGGACGGACCTGTTGCTGAAGTCTGGCAAGGGCTCTGTGGCTGACGCTGCCGGGACTGAGTCGCGGCGGGGTGCAGGTAAGGGGGCGGCCAGACTGGTCTGTGGTCCGCAGTGCTTCCGCTGGCTTGGAGGATTCGTGTTAGCGACTGGGGACTGTTACCTTGGATTTTGCACCTTTTTCACCTTTACTCTCTGGACTTTTCCTCAATCCTATTCTAGCTCCTCGGGCACTCTCTGTGGGACCACAATCCAGGAAGGTGTCACTCTGGTCACCAGCCCAACTTTTGGGGGGTCTTCCTTCTGCGGGCTCGCCAGGCCATGAATGCCTATTCCCAGGCCGGCAGCGCGAGGACCGAGCGGCGCTTTCTTAACCATAAAGTTCAAAAACCCTCTCCAGGGCTGTATTGGTTAACTTTGCTAGATCTCCTTAGAGAATGTGTGTGGTGCTAGTGAGACTTTTCTAAACTGTTCTCTTCATCCCCGGGGGGTTCCGAGCAATGATCTTTGTGTCTGTGGCTGCATCTTGTGCGCTTGCACTTGTCAGGGAGGCTAAAAATGCAGCTTCTTACACTGGTACCAGACGCCGCAGAGCCCTCAGTGAAGGCACTTGGAGAGATTTTTAGCTCCTCTTTGGGCTGAGATAGGGTTTCCAGGCAATATGGGTTTAGTTTCTCTTCTGCCAAACCACCAGGCATTTTTCTAGCAACAGTGCAGCCCTCCATCAAAGTTAGGGTCAAGTGTGGGAGAAGAGGAAAATTTTCTGCTCTGAGCTGTTGTTTTTGCTAAAGACAGAACCAGAAGGAACGAAGATTCATTTGTTTATCCTCCCATTTCCCCTCAGCTAGGCTGTAGATATTTAAAAGATTTATTTTGAAGACTCTTAAATATAATATGTAAATTATAAGATGATGGGGTTTTTTTTCTGATCAAAGTATTCACTGTTGTTTTAACCATGTGTCTAAATTTCTCTTTCCATTATACAACCAGATTTTTGATTGATAACAACGAATGAGGGAGAAGATGAGCCAACTGTGATTTGTTACCTCTGAATATACTTGTTTTCAGCTAGAATCCTAATTAAACCAAAAGGGCTTACGTAAAATTATCTTAATAATGTTATTTTAAGTTACAGTTGAATTTGTGAAATTGCTATGAAATGCCCAAAGATAGAACCGTGATCATGAACAGAAAGTTGAACGGCAATTGTGTGCAGAGTTCAATATAAAGTCTTTCATCTGTTAAAAGTAATCATTCAAGGTGTGCCTGGGTGGCTCAGTGGGTTAAAGCCTCTGCCTTCGGCTCAGGTCATGGTCTCAGGGTGCTGAGATTGAGCTCCTCATCAGGCTCTCTGCTCAGCAGGGAGCCTGCTTCCCCCTCTCTCTCTGCCTGCCTCTCTGCCTACTTGTGATCTCTCTCTCTCTCTCAAGTAAATAAATAAAATCTTAAAAAAAAAAAAAAAATCATTCAAGAAAACAGCTTCACTATCCATTGCACTATCTCTAAAGGTGCTAAGGTATTAAAGGTATTAATTTTATTAAAGAGTAGGTGTTGTAATAATCTAAAATGTGCTTTCATTATTGCTTGATAATGACACATTTTGCATATATCATTATCTTGCACTTTTTATCAACATAGTAACTTTTTCTAAAATCCATTTAATCCAGTAAGAGTTTTCAATCAGCCCCCTTTTTTTTTTCTCGACGTTTATAAGCATCTTCAGGAGAGCTTGAATCTCGAAGTTATTTTTTTCTTCATTTACCTATCGATCTATCATCTTGTCTGGAATTTTCATTCTTGGAGATTTTATGAATACATTAGAAATTATTTAAAAGTATATATTAGAAATTTGTTTTATTTTTGATTCTTTTACCTCATAGCTCCTGTGAATCACGCTGCTCACCAATATTCTCTTTCACAGATGGCAAAGGCTATAGAATGTACAGACATAAATTCACTAGTATCAGTGAATGATTTACTCCTGGAAAATCAGTTCATTTATTGTTCTTGGCTGTTATGTGTGTGCTTTTTTTTTTTTATGAGAACCCCATGTAAATGTCTCTGTGATAGGTATTAATGAACTTTTTCACTGTATTGTATTAACATTAATTTCTAACTGTAGTTGGAGACACAAGATGAGAATTGTGTTCCTTAAAGCTTCCTACATTTAAAAATAGCATTTTGTAAAATACTATCCTCCTTATTATGAAAAGGGGGAATCGATTGTAGGTGAACACTTTAAAGCCATCCTATGTATTCAAAGAAAGTAAGATTAATATAACCTCACATTTCTAAAACATATCTATATGCACTCTTAATAATCTTAGTAAGTTGTTTTCTTAGCCACGTGAATTCTATGCTTACCACTAACCCAATGTTGACAGCTGATAGTTTTTCTTTGCCTTTAGTTTCAAGTTCTAACTCTGTGGGATAAACTGGCTCTTAAAAGAATTTTCCAGTTGCCTTGCAACTGGACATTAAGGATCCAGAGAGTCCCTCACTCTACTGAACCAAAGGCAGTACACTGTAAATATACTGCCCCAGCAATGAGTTGGAATGGTCACCACAGCAGACAGCTGTTTAGAATGGATCTTGTGTCCTTCCTGTGCCTTGTGGGATTTTGAGATATAAGACTTCTAAAAGTGAAGTGATCTGTTGCTCTTCCCAGACAACCTTCTGACTGGCTCTCTGCCTGGGGCAAATCATTTAACTCTGAGTCAGATTTCTTAAAGTAAATGGATGAGTTAGAATAAGTTTTCCAAAATTTCTTCACCCTCCTTTGTTTCCCTGTTTCTATAGTAAGTGGGCAAAGGATCCAGGGTGAGAAGGCTCAGATATCCTTATTTTGCCACCTGAGAGCAGCTACCTGAAAATCCTATGACCTCAATGCCTCCTACATGTATAAAATGGGCTATTTAAAGAAGTGAGTAGGATGGTATCTATGACTGCTGAATGTACTTTATGGCACATAGGAGATGCACAGTGTGTGTGTGTGTGTGTGTGTGTGTTTAAAGGCACCCATCTCCGACAAATCTAAAGATTTTTCTGGCTCTAGTAGGGGAGGTGATAAGCAAAGGGCAGAAAAGTCCCTCCTACATGGTCAGGTAGCCGTTACCAGTGTGGCTCCTGTGGTAGCAGCAGAGAGCAGGGGATGGAAGGTGAGAACCTCAAGCATGGTATGAATGCCTCTTTGATGTCCCACCCGTGAACACACACACAAAAGTCAAAGTGAATCAGGACAGCACAAAAGTTAATTTGTTGCAATGCCAGAGGAGACCGAGAAGACAGTTCTAGTTCTCTTGTCAAACTAGGCTCAATACTTTGTTACAAGTAAGCACACCTGAAATGTTACATCAGGGCATCAAAATAACAATACAGCCCAAATCACAGCGGGCCAATAATATGAAGAAAACAAAAACCCACAGAAACAAAATAACCCTTAAAGTGTCAAGAAATTGGTTCTTTCTTAATTTTGCTGCCGCTGAAAATTTAATGTATGTCACCAAAGTACCTTCCTTATTTTCTTCTTGGGCTCTCAAAAGGGTCTCGTTTAAGTGCCTGCATGGAGTCTGGGTCCTACTGTAGCAATAGCAGACTGACACATGCTCTATAAGAACTTGATGCACTTTTCCAGTCCCTCACAGAAATCTCAGTTGGCCTACGTTTTCGAGCCTCCAGAGGTCTACAAGCACTTTAGAATATTAAAGCTCCGGTTGCATTCCCACAAAATTTAAAAGATAAAAATTTTCCACAGCCAAATGAGATAGTAATAGCTAACCTTGAGTGAGCTGTAACTATAATATGAAATAACCTGCATTGACTCATTTAATTTTTGTGATTTTAGAAATTGAGTACAATTACAAGTCCCCGTTTTGTTGATAAGGAAACGGAGGCTCAGAAATTGTTTGCTCAAAGTAAGCATGTTAACTAGGCTGAGAAATCAGGATAATGAGCTCATGTAGCCTTTAGGTCCACAGGCTTAAAATCTATGCTGCAGGCCCCCAAAGCATATAATAATAGCAGTTTAGAGCTCAAGTACTGATTTCTGCCTATGCCAAGCTTTTTCAAACAAAAGCCACATACCCGGGAATAAATAAATATTAGAGTTTTGACAAACATTCTCATAAGTGGAAGAAGTCTCAGTCGCTTGTAAAACTTTTTGAAGATTTTATTTATTTGAGAGAGATAGAGAGAGAGAAACACAAGCAAGGGGAGGGGAAGAGGGAGAAGCAGAACTAAGCAGAGAGCCTGATGCAGGACTCAGTCCCAGGACCCTGGGATCATTATCTGAGCCGAAGGCAGATGCTTAAGTGACAGTCACCCAGGTGCCCATGAAACTCTTTCAAATGCCCATGCCTGGGTCCCACCGGGAGATCAGTGGTTCTGGGGTTGAGTCTGAGTGTACATGTATTTTCATGATTCTGAGTGAAAATTTACTCACTGTTTCTCAGAGTGAAAAAAATTGGTCCTAACCCACATTGCCATAGATAGAAGAAACTTAATTATCATCTAGGAAAGAAAATGTGACAAGAGGATACACATTTATTCAGTCTTGCTGGAACTCCAGTTAAATCAAAGTTATCTTATTAGAGTTTATCACTTACAAACATAAAACTCAGAGAAAATTTCAAGAGCTTGTTCATGACTTTATGATTCCCATAACCTAGGGGGGAGGGGCAGGGATCTGTCACGTACACAACTGCTTCCTCTTTCAGATACTGTCATCTCAAACACGTTTGTCTTCTTGCAAAATTTAGACTTTTAGAGAGGTTTCTCCTATAGTACCTAGGATTTCATTGAACTTCCCTTCTTTCCCATAAGGTAGGGGAATCTGATTTAAAGTCTTTATATAATTTAATTAAAAGTACCTATTTAAGTTTCTAAATATTCCTTTCCATTTTATTTCCTGTCCCTGAATTCTTGGCACATGGGTACTGAAGTGAATGTTGGCTTTCTCTGGGAACTTAGCTTCTGATTCTTCTTATAAGCAGGATGAATCAAATCGGTTTATAGGCACCCTCTCAGCAGTTTGTAGCCTTGCATCTCCTTTGGCCCCTTCTTCATAATCTTATGGTCATTTCTCTGGAATTTCCCATCTCAACAGGTTTGCAAGCTTTATTTTGGTCCTCAGGTAGCCATTATATCCTATATATCACAGTGCTACTTCAGGCTTGATAGTCTTTGGCTAGAATCCTGCCTCTCTGAGGAGGTTCCCTTTGTCTGTACTTAATTCATCTGGAATAGCTACCTCAGGTGATTTCTGACCTGTAGTGCACTTTATGCTCCTTAAAGCTAGTGGTCTTGGGGGCTCATGGAAGACCAACCTGAGCTTGGTCAAGCACCCCATCCTGAGCTTGCTTTTCTTGATATTTTGATTACCCAGCTTGTAGCAACTTGTTCTAATTCATGTTTTCCAACAGAAGTGGGGCCTTGAAAGTTCTACAGCAAAGCCTTTCAGTTCTCTGACATCGTTCTCAGCCCTGTTGTCTTCATTTGATCCCATCTGGCCTGGAACATACAGTACTTAGTCCTACTTATGGGTTTTGCACTCACTGTTCTCCCTGCCTGGGAATGTTCCTTTCAGACCTGCACAGGGAGGGATTCCTTTTGCCCAGTCAGTCTCAGGTCGGCTGTGCCTCCCCACATTTGTCATCACAGTACCATCTGATTTGTCCCAGAGCCCACGTGCTCTTGGCAACTACCTCCATTGACTTGTTTACTTGTTTGTGATCATACTCTCCAGAAGGAGAATCTAAGCTCTACGTAACGAACTCTGTACTTTCATTTTTACCACAGGCCTCAGTGCCTAGAAGAGAGTCTGGTACCTAGTAGATACTCAGTAAATATTTGCTCATTGAAAATTTCATTTCCATTTCCTTATCAGATTCCCCTTCATCTTTTTACAGGTCCGATCAAACTGCTAAAATTTCAACCTCAGGCTCATCCCATTCTCCCTTTCTGCTATTTATTTTCTCCTTTCCACTGATCCTACCTTAACTAAAAGACCAATCTATATTTATTTTTCCCTTTCATGTGGGAGAAAAAATTTTGAAAAAGCTATTTGTTTGACATTGATTGCACTATTTTAATATACATTCAGGTTCTATAGTATTGTTGTATGTTGATTTTTAAGAAAATCTGGATCCGAGCTGGGAAAAAATACATGCCACATTTATTTTATATTTAAGTTAAATCCACCCATTCTATTATTTTCATCAGCATGGTAATTTTTCATCTCTAAAAATATATTATTTTAAAAATATATACATATGTAATTTTATATAAACTCCCAAATTATATCCAATGCTATTGCTTTTGAATTTGTAATTCTTTAGTTTCCTTTAATTGCTTCTATCCACTCCTTGTTCTCTTCTGCTTCCATATCACAGATAAACCATGTTAGCAACTGAGTTCTATTATTCTAGATTTTTCTACACTTCTGTAACCATTCACATACATACATAAAAAACATGTTCGTGTATGCACATAGGCACATCAGTCTTTTTGTCATCATTTTTCAAAAATGACCATCTTTTTTTACTCATTAATACCTTGTGTAAAGCCTCCCTATCAATTACTATACATGAAATTAAAATTTTACATGTCTGTATATCCCATGTATTATCTCATGATATGGATAATAAGAATCAATTCAACCAATTACCACTTTATAAACATTCATTTTGTTTCCAGAGGTTTTGTTTGGTTTGATTTTATCAAAAAATAAGGTTATAATAGAAATTGTTTATAAATTCTCTTATTTTCTAAGTTCAGGGAGTAAAATGTAAGTTTTAATGTATGTTGCCCTATTACTTCTGAAGTGTTACAAATATTCACATTTTTTATGAGAAAATTATGAAACTACTGATATCCGTACAACCATAGATGTTATAACTCCTCAATTTATAATTATTACATTTATTTAAGTCTCTTCACTTGTGAAGTTAGTATCTTTTCATGCTTTTCAGATATGTGGATTTACTTTTATGGAAATTGTTTAATCAGTATCCTGTCCATTTTTTCTGCTAGGCTATTTGTCATCTTATGATGAATTTTTAAATGTTCTTTGAGTATGGTGAATTAACTCTTGTACAGTAAATATTTTCCAATTTGTTTACTGTTTTTGTCCATAATACCTTTTACTATGCACAGTCACATTATGTTTTTATAATCAACACATTTAATTCTTATTATGTAAATTCTAAGATTTTAGTGTTTGATTACTAAAGCTTTATAGTATATCTTGAAACCTGGAATTGTGATACCTCCAGCTTTGTTATCGTTTCTCAGGATTGCTTTGTTTATTTGGGGTCTTCTGTGGTTCCATACAAATTTTAGTATTATTTGTTCTAGTTCTATGAAAAATGCTGTTGGTGTTTTGATAGGGATTGCATTAAATCTGTAGATTGCTTTGGGTAGCATGAACATTTTGACAGGATTAAAAGAAGACCTGTAAGTTTAAGAATCCTGCTACCAAAGGAAACAAGAAGAATTAAGCAAGTCTACCTGTACGGTATGCAAAAGCCTAAGAATACTTAGCAGGGCTAATGGAATGTTCCTGTCCTGATATCTGTCAACAAACATTGGAGAAAATGACTGCTCCTGTAAATGCGAAGACAGACACACAAGACTTTAAGGAACATGACAAACTAAGGAAATATGACACCACCAAAGGAACACAGTAATTTTCCAGTAACTGACCCCAAAGACATAGAGATTTGTGATTTACCCAATAAAGTAGTCAAAATAGTGGTTTTAAGGAAGTTCAATGAGCTACAAGAAAACGGTTAATTCACAGAAATCTGAATAAAACTAGAAGTTTAACAAGAAGATAGAAGTCAGAAAAAAAGAACCAAACAAATTCTGGAGCTGAGGAATATAGTACATGAAATGAAAAATACAATAGAGAGTGTCAACAACAGAAAGGACCAAGTAGAAGAAACCATGAGGTAAAGGACACAAGGAGATGTATATAAGTTTCACTATTATATAATATTAATTCCAGTATTATTTGTAATAAAAAAATGAAAGTCATTATAAAATGGTTAAATATTCATATGATGAATATTAGAGGCAGGTCAAAGGGCAGCTGTCATGCCTTGGTTACATAGAGAAATTGGGTGGATTTGAAACCTGCTCTGTCATAACGTTAGTTATTTCTTTCTCTGTAGCAGCTCTGCAAAATGAAGATAATAATACCTACCTCAAGAGTTAATTATAGAACAAGTTAATCCATGTAAAGTATTTAGGACAGTGCCTGTTACACAGAGAGAACTCATTAAATATTATTAAGAGTAAAAAGAGTAAACTAGATCTAGCTATATGTACATGGAGGAATCTTAAAACACTATATTGAGTTCAAGGGAAAAAAGTTGCAGAATTAGATATGCACTATGATAATTGAAATAAATAGTAAATCAAATCCCCACAAATCAATACATTTTAATGTTTGCAAATATTTTGAGAGAGAAGGTAAAAAATGGAATGTAATCATGTATAAGTGCGTTTAATGATTGCCTGAAACAAAAGGACAAATATTGGGAGGCTTTTTAAACTTACATTTTGTTTCATTCATAAAAATAACAACTTTGCAACAAATAAGACAAAGGTTAATACTTGTCAATACACAAGTCTTGCTCATAATAGAAAAATATATTTAAAATTTTTCAAAAAAATTAAAAAAATAAAAATACAATAAAATTTAAAGCTGAAAAGTTAAAAATGAAGTCAAAGTGGAAAATTTTCAGAAAAATGTAAAAAGGAGGTGCCTGGGTAGCTTGGTTGGTTAAGCATCTGCCTTCAGCTCAGGTCATGATCACAGAGTCCTGGGATTAAGCCCAGCATTGGTCTCCCTGCTCTGCAGAGAGCCTGCTTCTCCCTCTCCCTCTGCTGTTCCTCCTGCTTATGCATGTGTGCCCTCTCTCTCTCTCTCTCTGTCAATTAAATCAATAAAAAATCTTTAGGGATGCCTGGGTGGCTCAGTCAGTTAAGGCAGATACCTTTGGCTCAGGTCGTGATCCCAGAGTCCTGGGATCAAGCCCTGCATCGGGCTCCCTGCTCCATGAAGAGCCTGCTTCTCCCTCTCCCTCTGCCTACTGCTCTGCCTACTTGTACTCTCTCTCTGTCAAATAAATAAATAAAATCTTTTTAAAAAAAAACTTTAAAAAAATGTAAAAAGAACTAAACTATTATTTAATAAAGTTCTCATGAAATTAGTAAGAAAAACACTAAAACCTCATATATTCTTTCTTTTTTTTCTTTTTCTCTATTTTTAAATTTTAATTACAGTGTAGTTAACATATAGTATTAAATTAGTTTCAGGTGTACAGTGTAGAGATACTACTCAGTGCTCATCAATATAAGTGTAGTCTTGGGGCGCGTGGGTGGTTCAGTGGGTTAAAACCTCTGCCTTCCACTCATGTCATGATCTCTAGGTCCTGGGATCAAGCCCCGCATCAGGCTCTCTGCTCAGCAGGGAGCCTGCTTCCCTCTCTCTCTCTGCCTACTTGTGATCTCTCTCTCTGTCAAATAAATAAACAAAATCTTAAAAAAAAAAAAGATAAGTGTAGTCTTAATCCCCTTCACCTATTTCACTCATCCCCCTCACCCCCCGCCTCCCCTCTGGTAATCATCTGTTCGTTCTCTATAGTTAAGAGTTGGGTTTTTGGTTTGTCTTTCTTTTTCCCTTTATTCATTTGTTTCTTAAATTCTACATATGAGTGAAATCAGATGGTATTTGTCTTTCTCTGGCTGACTTACTTCACATAGCATTATATGCTTTAGATCCATCCATGTTATCACAAATGGCAAGATTTCATTCTTTTTATGGCTGAATAGTATTCCAATGTGTGTGTGTGTGTGTGTGTGTGTGTGTACCACTTTTTTATCTATTCATCTGTTTATGGACGTGTGGGTAGCTTCCATAGTTTGGCTATTATAAATTATGCCGCAAAAGACATAGAGGTGCATATATCTTTTTGAACTAGTGTTTTTGTATCTTGAGATAAATACCCAGTAATGGTATGACTGGATCATAGGGTAGTTCTATTTTTAATCTTCTGAGGACCCTTCATACTCTTTTCCGCAGTGGCTGCACCAGTTTACATTCCCACCAACAGTGCAAGAGGATTTCTTTTTCTCCACATCCTCACCAACATTTGCTGTTTCTTGAGTGTTCTATTTCAGCCATTCTGACAGGTTCAAGGTGATATCTCATTGTGCTTTTGATTTGCATTTTCTTGGTGATGAGTGATGTTAAGCATCTTTTCATGTGTCTATTGGCCTTTTTTATGTATTCTTTGGAAATATGTCTATTCATGTCTTCTTCCATTTATTTATTTATGTAATTTTAGATTATTGGGTTTTTTTTTTTTATGTTGAGATATATATGTTCTTTATGTGTTTTGGATACTAGCCCTTTATTGGATATGTCATTTGCAAATATCTTTTCCCGTTCAGTAGGTTGTCTTTTAATTTGGTGGGTTGTTTCCTTTGCTATGCAGAAGCTTTTTATTTCAATTTAGTCCCAATAGTTTATTTTTGCCTTTATTTTCCTTGCTTGAGGACATACTAGAAAGATGTTGCTAAGACCAGTGGCAGAGAAACTACTGCCTCTGCTCTCTTCTAGGATTTTTATGGTTTCAGGTTTCACATTCACGTCCTCAATCCATTTTGAGTTTTGTTTTATGTGTGGTATAAGAATGTGGTCCAGGTTCATTCTTTTGCATTTAGCTCTCCAGTATTCCCAACACTATTTGCTGGAGAGATTGTCTTTTTCCCATTGTATATGCTTGCATCCTTTGCTAAAGATTAATTGACCATATAATTGTGGATTTATTTCTGGGCTCACTATTCTGTTATGTTGATCTATGTGTTTACTTTTGTGTCAGTACCATACTATCTTGATTAGTACAGCTCTGTAATATAACTTGAACTGGAATTGTGATGCTTCCAGTTTTGTTTTTCTTCTTCAAGATTGCTTTGGCTATTCAGGGTCTTTTGTGGTTCCATACAAATTTTAGGATTGTTTGTTCTAGTTCTGTGAAAAATTCTGTTGGTATTTTGATAGGGATTGCATTAAATCTGTAGATTGCTTTGGGTAGTATGGACATTTTAACACTATTTGTTTTTCTAATCTGTGAACATGGAATATCTTTCCATTTCTTTGTGTCCTCTTTAATTTCTTTAATCAATGTTTAATAGTTTTCTGAGTAGAGTTCTTTTACCTCTTTAAGTTTATTCCTAGGTATTTTATTATTTTTGGTGTAACTGTAAATGGGATTTTTTTTAATTTCTCTTTTTTATTTAAATTCAATTAGCCAACATATAGTACATCATTAGTTTCAGATGGAGAGTTCAGTAATTCATCATTTGCATATAACACCCAGTGCTGATTACATCACATGCCTTCCCTAATGCCCATCCCCCAGTTACCCCATCCTCCACCCATCTCCCCTCCAGCAAGTTTGTTTCCTATAGTTAAGAGTCTCTCGTGGGTGTCTCCCTCTCTGATTTCTTCCCATTCAGTTTTCCCTCCCTTCCCCTATGATCCTCTGAAATATTTATTTTATTCCATATATGAGTAAAACTATATGATAATTGTCTTTCTTTGATTAACTTATTTCACTCAGCATAATACCCTCCATTTCCATCCACGTTGATGTAAATGGTAAGTATTCAGCTTTTTTGATGGCTGAATAATATGCACGCGCACACGCGCGCACACACACACACATACACACACATACACACACACACACACACACACACACATGCCATTTCTTTATTCATTCATCTGCCAATGGACATCTGGGCTCTTTCCGTTTGGCTGTTGTGGACATTTCTCTTTCTGCCGATTCATTATTAATGCATAGATGTGCAACAGATTTCTTTATATTGATTTTGCATCCTGTGACCTTACTGAATTCATTTATCAGTTCTAGTAGTTTTTTGGTGAAGTCTTTAGGGTTTTCTGTAAAGAGTATCATGTCATCTGCAAATAGTGGAAGTTTTACTTCTTCTTTACCAATTTGGATGCCTTTTATTTCTTTTTGTTTTCTGATTGTTGTGGCTAGGACTTCTAGTAGTATGTTGAATAAAAGTGATGAAGTAGAATCCTTGTCTTGTTGCCGATCTTAGGGGAAAAGCTCTGTTTTCCCCATTGAGTATGATATTAGCTGTGGGTTTTTCATATAAGGCCCTTATTTTGTTGAGGTATGTTCCCTCTAAATCCACCTTTTTGAGGTTTTTCATCATGAATGGATGTTGAATCTTGTCAAATGCTTTTTCTGCATCTGTTGAAGTGGTCCTATGGCTTTTATCCTTCCTCTTGATGTGGTGTATGATATTGACTGATTTGTAAATATTGAACTATCCTCACACCCTGGGAATAAATCCCATTTGATCATGGTAAATGATATATGATTAACGTATTGAACTTGGTGTGCTAATATTTTATTGTGGATTTTTGCATAATTTTTTTAAGATTTCATTTTTAAGTAATCTCTACATCTAATGTGCAGTTTGAACTTATAACCCCGAGATCAAGGGAGCCAGCCTGGCACCCTGGCATCATTTTCATCAGAGATAATGGCCTATGGTATATTTTTGTGTAATGTCTTTATCTTGTTTTTGCATCAGGGTAGTGCTGGCTTCCTAGAATGAATTTGGAAGCTTTCCTTCCTTTGCTTTTTTTTTTTTTTTTTTTGAATAAACTATTCCAAAGAATAGGTATTAAATCTTTATTTTTTTTTAAAAGACTTTATTTATTTATTTATTTGAGAAAGAGAGAGAGAACATGAATAGAGGGAGAGGGGCAGAGGGAATGGGAGAAGCAGTCTCCCTGGTCAGAGCCGAATGTGGGGCTTGACCCCAGGACCTGAGATCATGACTTGAGCTGAAGGTAGATGCTTAACTGACTGAGCCACCCAGGTGCCCCTTAACTCTTCTTTAAATCTGGCCCTGGACTTCTTTTTTTGTTGGGAGTTTTTGATTACTGATTCAATTTTGTTGCTGGTCATTGCTCTGTCCAAATTTTCTATTTCTTCGTGCCTCAGTTTTGATAGGTTATATGTTTCTAGGAATTTATCCATTTCTTCTAGGCTGTCCAATTCATTGGCATACATTTTTTCATAATAATCTTTTACAGTAGTTTGTATTTCTGTGGAATTGGTTGCTATTTCTCCTCTCTCATTTGTGGTTTTATTTATTTGGATCCTTTTCATTTTGATAAGTACAGCTAGAGGTTTATCAATTTTATCAGTTTTTCCAAAGAGCCAGCTTTTGGTTTCATTGATCTGATCTATTGTTTGTTTCTATATCACTTATTTCTGCTTTCATATTTACTATTTCCTTCCTTCTATTGGCTTTAGGCTTCATTTGTTGTCCTTTTTCTAGCTTCTTTAGGTGTAAGTTTAGGTTGCTTATTTTTGATTGTTCTTGCTTCTTGAGATAGGCCTGTATTGTTATAAACTTCTTTCTAGTTTCATAGCATTGGGGTCAGAAAAGATGCATGGTATGACTTCAATGTTTTGAATTTGTTGAGACTTGTTTTGTGGCTTAACATGCAATCTATTCTGGAGAATGTTCAATGTGTACTTGAAAAGAATGTGTATGCTGCTGTTTTAGGATGAAATGTTCTAAATATATCTGTTAAGTCCATATGGTCCAGGGTCTCATTCAAAGCCACTGTTTCCTTGCTGATACTCTGTTTAGATGATCTGTCCATTGATGTTAAAGGCCTTTATTGTTACTGTATTACTATTGACTCATTCCTCTATATTTGTTACTGTTTTTTACATTTTGGTGGTTTTTTTTTTTTTCACTTTCATTTCCACTTTATTATTATTTTCCCTTGTCACTCAGAAAAACATGGTAATTTATTTTTGTACTTAAATGCTATTAAATAACATATAGTATATTATTAGTTTCAGAGGTAGACCAGTGATTCATCAGTCTTATATAATACCCAGGGCTCATTACGTCACATGCCCTCCTTAATGTCCATTACCGAGTTACCGTACCCCCTTCCCCTCCAGCAACCCTCAATTAGTTCCTATGATTAAGAGTCTCTTTTAACTTAAAAAACACATAAACACACTTAAATACAAATATTTACTATTTAAGCAAGATATTAGCTCAACTTTTGTAGGTCACTTCAGGATATGAAAAATTTAAGCCAGATTAACACCAAAGAGGAAAGCAGACTTTAAAACATGACACAAAAGTTTAAGACAAATTACTTTAATAGACCAACATTTTTAGGATTCTACAAGCACCAGTTTTGAAATATACTAAAACATTTTAATTATCCATTTTTGTTGTTGCAATTTTAAAATGTAAGATATTTACTAAAATATTTAAAGGTGTTTTCTCATTTTTTTGGTTAAGCCTTAGAAATTTTATATTTTTGTAAAGCACAATTTAGTAAGGTAGAAGTATATAAATTAGCTCTGAAAATATCCAAACTTTTATATGAATTAAAATACACCATAATCCATAGTTTATTATTTTCTAGCAACCAAATGATCAACATGGAAGAATATAATTGATTTCATGGGAGGTTATATAATAGAAAAGGTTATATTGAAGAAGCAGTGTAGCCTAGGTTAAAAAAACTATAAGTGAGCCTACCAGTGAGTTTTCAGTAAAAAAAAAAAAAAAAAAAAAAAAAAAAAGAGAGAGAGAGAAGAGGGTGCTAAATGAGAAAACTATGCAGCCAATAATACTTTATCCAGCGAGGCTGTCATTCAAAATAGAGATGAAAGCTTGCAGGACAAACTAAAAGAATTTGTGATCACTAAACCAGCCCTGTAAGAAATATTAAAGGGGGTCCTTTAAACAAAGAGAGAGCCCCAAAGTAACACAGACCAGAAAAGAACAGAGACTTTGCAGATAATGCAATAGCACTAAACTTGTGTCTTTCAATAGTTACTCCGAATGTAAATGGGCTAAATGCCATAATCAAAAGACACAGGGTATCAGAATGGATTAAAAAAAAAAAAGCAAGACCCATTGATATGCTGTCTGCAAGAGACTCATTTTAGACCCAAAGACACCCCTAGATTGAAAGTGAGGGTTTGGAAAATGATTTATCATGCTAATGGATGTCAAAAGAAAGTCGGAGTGGCAATCCTTATATCAGACAAATTAGATTTTAAACCAAAGGTTGTAATAAGAGATGAGGAAGGAGGCTATATCATAATTAAAGGGTCAAGAAGACCTAACAATTGTAAATATTTATGCCCCAACAAGGGAGCAGCCAATTATATAAACCAATTAATAACAAAATTAAACATATTGATAATAATACAATAATAGTAGAGGACTTTAACACCCCCCTCACTGCAATGAACAGATCATCTAAGCAGAAGATCAACAAGGAAATAAGGGCTTTGAATGACACACTGGACCAGATGGACTTCACCAATATATTCAGAGCATTCTCTCCTAAAGCAACGAAGTACACATTCTTCTCAAGTGCACATGGAACCTTTTCCAGAATAGATCACATACCAGGTCACAAATCAGGTCTCAACTGGTACCAAAAGATTGGGATCATTCCCTGCATATTTTCAGACCACAGTGCTTTGAAACTTGAACACAATCACAAGAGGAAATTTGGAAAGAACTCAAATACATGGAGGTTAAAGAGCATCCTACTAAGGAATAAATGGGTCAAACAGGAAATTAAAGAAGGATTTTTAAAAATCAGAGAAACAAATGAAAATGAAAACACAACTATTCAAAACCTTTGGGGTGCGGCAAAGGCAGTCCTAAGTGGAAAGTACATAGCGATACAAGCCTTTCTCAAGAAACAAGAAAGGTCCCAAATACACAACTTATTCTTATACCTAAAGGAACTGGAGAAAAAAACAGCAAATAAAGCCCAAACCCAGCAGGAGAAGAGAATAAAGATTAGAGCAGAAACCAATGAAATAGAAACAAAAAGAACAGTAGAACAGAGCAACGAAACTAGGAGCTGGTTCTTTGATAGAATTAATAAGATTGATAAACCCTGGGCCAGACTTAAAAAAAAAAAAAAGAGAAAGGACCCAAATAAAATCATGAATAAAAGAGGAGAGATCACAACCAACACCAAAGAAATAGAAACAATTATAAGAACATATTATGAACAACTATATGCCAACATATTAGGCAATTTGGAAGAAATGGATGCATTCCTAGAAACATATAAACCACCAAAACTGAAACAGGAAGAAATAGAAAACCTGAACAGACCCATAGCTGCAAGGAAATTGAAGCAGTAATCAAAAATCTCGCAATAAACAAGAGTCCAGAGGTGGATGGCTTCCCAGAGGAATTCTACCAAATATTTAAAGAATAATTAATACTTATTCTTCTGAAGCTGTTTCAAAAATATAAATGGAAGGAAAACTTCCAAATTCTTCCTATGAGGCCAGCATTACCTTGACCCCAAAACCAGACAAAGACCCCATCAAAAAGGAGAATTATAGACAAATATCTATGATGAACATAGATACCAAAATTCTCACCAAGATACTACCCAATAGGATCCAACAGTACATTAAAAGGATTATTCACCACAACCAAGTGGGATTTATCCTTGGGCTGCAAGGCTGGTTCAACATCCACAAATTAGTCAATATGATACACTACATAAATAAAGGACAAGAACCTCTCAATATGATCCTCTCAATAGATGCAGAAAAAGCATTTGACAAAGTACAGCATCCTTTCTTGATTAAAACTCTTTAGTGTAGGGACAGACGGAACATACCTCAATATCATAAAAGCCATAAATGAAAAGCCCGCAGTGAATATCATTCTCAGTGGGGCAAAAAAGAACTTTTACCCTAAGGTCAGGAACACAACAGGGATGTGTACTCTCAACACTGTTGTTCAACACAGTATTAGAAGTCCTGGCTTCAGCAGACAACAAGAAGAAATAAAAGGCATCTGAATCAGCAAAGAAGAAGTCAAACTCTTACTCTTCACAGATGACATCATACTGTATATGGAAAACCCAAAAGACTCCACCCCAAAATTGCTAGAACTCCTACAGGAATTCAGCAAGTGGCAGGATATAAAATCAATGCACGGAAATCAGTTACATTTCCATACACTAACAATGAGACAGAAGAAAAAGAAATTGAGTAGTTGATCCCATTTACAATTGTGCCCCAAACCATAATATACCTAGAAATGAACCTAACAAAAGAGGCAAAGGATCTCTACTCTGAAAACTATAGAACACTCATGAAAGAAATTGAAGAAGACACAAAGAAATGGAAAAACACTCATGTTCACAGATTGGAAGAATAAATATTGTTAAAATGTCTGTGCTACCTAGAGCAATCTACACATTCAGTGCAATCCCTATCAAAATACCATCAACTTTTTTCACAGAGCTGGAACAAATAATCCTAAAATTTGTATGGAACCAGAAAAGACCCCAAATATCCCAAGGAATGTTGAAAAAGAAAAAGCTGGTGACATCACAATTCTGGACTACAAGATCTATTACAAAGCTTTAATCATCAAGACGGTATGGTACTGGCACAAAAAAAGACACATAGATCAATGGAACAGAAGAGAGGACCCAGAAATGGACCCTCAACTCTATGGTCAACTAATCTTTGACAAAAAAGGAAAGAATATCCAATGGAAAAAAAGTCTCTTCAACAAATGGTGTTGGGAAATTTGGACAACCACATGCAGAAGAATGAAACTGGACCATTTCCTTACACAACATACAAAAATACTCAAAACGGATGAAAAACCTAAATGTGAGACAGGAATCCACCAAAATCCTAGAAGAGAGCACAGGCAGTAAGTAACATCTTTGACATTGGTCATAGCAACTTCTTACTAGAGGCAAGGGAAACAAAGGCAAAAATGAACTATTAGGACTTCACCAAGATAAAGAGCTTTTGCACAGCAAAGGAAACAGTCAACAAAACCTAAAGACAACCAACAGAATGAGGGAAGATATTTGAAAATGTCTTATCAGATATAGGGCTAGTATCCAAAATCTGTAAAAAATTTAATAAACTCAACACCCAAAGAATGATCAAGAAATGACCAGATCAAGAAATGGGTAGAAGACATGAACAGACATTTCTCCAAAGAAGACAAACTAATGGCCAATAGACGCATGAAAAGAAGCTCAGCATCACTCAGCATCAGGGAAATATAAATCAAAACCACAATGAGATACCACCTCACACCAGTCAGAATGGCTAAAATTAACAATTCAGGAAAGGACAGATGTTGGCAAGGATATGGAGAAAGGGAATCCTCTTATACTGCTGCTGGGAATGCAAGCTGGTATAACTACTCTGGAAAATAGTATGGAGGTTCCTCAAAAAATTGAAAATAGAGCTACCCTATGACTCAGCAATTGCACTACTAGGTATTTACCCCTAAGATACAAATGTAGTATCCGAGATAATAGCACCAGCAGCCCAGTGTTCATAGCAGCAATGTCCACAATAGCCAAACTATGGAAAAAGCCAAGATGTCCATTGATGGATGAATGGATAAAGAAAATGTGGTGTATATATAGTGGAATACAACTCAGCCATCAAAAAAATGAAATTTTGCCATTTATAACAACGTGGATGGAACTAAAGGGTATTATGCTAAGCAATGTAACTCAAGCAGAGGAAGACAGTTATTATATGATTTAACTCATATATGGAATTTAAGAAACAAAACAGAGGATCATAGGAGGAGGGAAGGAGAAATAAAACAAGATGAAATCAGGGAGGCAAACCATAAGAGACTCTTAATCATAGGAAACAAACTGAGGGTTGCTGGAGGGGGGATGGTAACTGGGTGATGGACATTAAGGAGGGATGTGACATAATGATACTGGGTATTATATAAGACTGGTGAATCACTGAACTCTACCTCTGAAACTAACAATATACTATACATTAATTAATTGAATTTAAATTTTAAAAACAGATCTAAGCAAGAAGAGATTAATATAGATAATTCGATGCTTGCAAAATTGTTGGGAGAACTGGAGGAATGAAAGGGAAAGCTACTGCTAAATCTCAGGTTTACTCCAAAATTTTAGAGAATCAGGAAGTTGCAGGGCACATAAGAAACCACTACCAGTAATCAAAGCTCCCTGTCACAGAGGGTGCGTGGCTTGCAAGAATGCTGTGAGTCCACCAAAGCACATGCTACTTCCCTCTGCTATCAGAGGAGCAATAGTATCACTTCTATCTCTCTTCTTTCCTCCAAACATCATTTGAGTAGCTCTTGTTGTCAGTGTCTAACATGGAGCTCTGCCGGCAAGGTTAGATACAAAGAAATGCAGTGAAGGATATGGGAATGCTGATGAGTTGGGAATAGCCATATGGGATAGTCTATTCCTTTGGCTACTCAGCATTCTTACACATCTTTCTATGCATGTTGAACTTCCAAATTACAAGATCAATCCTCTGTCTAAATTGGTGAAAATCTCTCTCATTGAATTGAAGATGTGCTTATCCTCTTTCCAAATATAGGCAACCCATCAGTCACTGTATCTATTTCTGTGTGATGCTCATTCCTCTTTGAATTCACTCACAATCCTCCTTGTATATCCAGTAATCTGAAGACATTATAAATTTAAACACTACCAACATGCATTGTATATTATACTAGTGGAAGAGAAAGAAGGTATAAAAAAAAAAGAAAGAAAATTGTGCACACACAGAGTTATTACTTAAGAAAGCAAGAAGAAAATATTCATAATTAATATAGCCTTTATTTATGCATATAGTATTAGATTAAAATTGGTATTTGTGACTTCATTCACTACTTATTCATTGTCAATTTGATCTCAGTAGGGATGTCTACCGGTTTTGTTCTTTACCAAGTTGACTGATCCAAACTTTCATTCTTGATGTCCCACCTGTACTGGGTTATTGTAGATTCCATATAGTTTTTTGTTTTTATGGATTTGACACAAACTTTTTAAAAATTTTTAGTGTTCAACAATTCATTAGTTATGTATAAAACTCAGTGCTCATCACAACACCTGCCCTCCTTAATACCTATCATGTGGTTACCCCATCCTCCATTTAGTTTTACCACGGATGTGGAAGTATTAAGAAAATCTTCTAGAATCTAGACATACCTTCATTGTATGTAACAATAACCCTACATCCCTATAATAATCTGATAAATCCCTTCAAATGGTACAGTAATCTCCTTCTTTGCCTCCTGGTTAAATGACACTATGATGGTTAAATGAGTTCTCAACTACCCATTCATCGGAGCTATTTTTGTGTTCTCTGGTGATGGCACTCTTCATTAGGAACAAAAAAATTGAACCAGAAATGCTTAAAGATGTAAGGCTGGAATGGAAAAATTTTTTCAGTTGAATTACTAGGAGTACTAGGGAAAGGAACTACTGCTGTACTCTGGTATAAGGTCTGTGTATTCTGTTATGGGAAAATACATGACATATAATGGTTGCGTGTCAGAGAAAATAGAGCAATTTGTAGGATTGGCTTCAGTCTGAAAAGTGTTGTTTCCCAAGGAGCTAATCTACTGTCCTATGAATTCCATTGTTTCTGAGTGATAGATTCCATGAAAAGACCAGTGTATCTACTCGATACCATATGATTGCTTTCCTTCTTTTTCTGTAAAATATTTCTGGAGCAGAAGCACAATGGGCAATGTGCCATGAAAATGACTCATGTAATTAGTAAGTGTTAGATAATAGTACTGACAAAAGTGTTGCAGGAGGAAAGATAAATCGATACCTATAGTAAGAATCTATTTCAGTTAGGAACAAACCTTACCAGAATGTGTTAGCCATTGCATCAAAAAGAGAAACTTATTGAACCCATATATATGGGTTATTGAATCCATATATAATATTCAATGATATTCTATTGATAAACCAATTAACTAAGCACAGGGTAGCTTGGGAAAGAGACTGGGTAACTACCAGGAATAGGTCATATTATATACCTCAGTATAAGAGAGTCTCCGTTTGGTGGGCATTCACATGAAACATGCCCTCACAAACCTGTGTTCATTTATTTTTTTAAAAGATTTTATTTATTTATTTGAGAAAGTGATCATGAGAGAGAACGCACATAGGAAGGGGCAGAGAGAGGGGGAGAAGCAGACTCCCCACTGAGCAGGGAGCCAGACACTGGGCTCCATCCCATGACCCAGGGATCACGACCTGAGCTGAAGGCAGATGCTTAACCAACTGAGCCACCTGGGCACCCCACCAGTGTTCATTTAAATTGCCTGATCTATTTTTTTCATTCCCAGACACCATATCACCAGTCCTCCAGTATTGATGCATTAGTCATTGATAATTAATCACTATACATTCATATCTTTGGTAATCTCTCATGGCAGATAAACTACACAACAAGATTACTAATCAATTTTCTATCCACCAGGAAGATTTCCTTTTCCTGATACTCCTCAGAGCCACTCCGAAGCTGTCTTTTTCTGGTTTGTGTCCACATCCTATGGAACCATTCAACTTTTCATGAGGGATTCTGCAAGATGCCTTAAATGTAGATAGAGAACAAAAGTAGAGGTGATAGTTGCAGGAGCTTACCTGTATAACTCATTTGTAATTTCAGGACCTACTCAAGTCTGATCACATATATGCCAATTCAACTAGTTTGGTAGATCAGAAAATACCCAGAGCTCAATAGACAAATCAGGCCACATGGTCATTTATTTTTCCATTGTCAGCAGTTCTGTCTCGACCTAAGCCCAGTGACAAGCTAGAAACTATTTTTGAAAAGGTCATTTGCCAGTTTCAAAGGAATATGTATATGCTGTAAAACCCTTGCGATGGCTCTGTTTTTCTCACCCTAGATTTGCCTAAATTTCCATTCATCATCCCTGCCTGTCACAGATCTTTCAAACACAATTGGATCTCTGTGATCTTAAGGCCACTTGGCACAGCAGCTTATACCACTACCTTAATCTGCTGCAAAACCTTCCGTTGATCTGGGCTCTGCTAGAATTTAGCAACTATAAGGGTTATTTCACAAATACATCAGTAATCTATAGTAAATATTGTTTATAGAAGTCAGATGAGCTCATCAAGTGCTATGCTTTTTAGTTGTTGAAGGATTCAAAATGAAGCAACTTCCTTTTGGATCATTATTCCCCTGGAAACTTCATTAAGATGGCAGGTTCTTGAATTTTTGTGGAGATTATCTCCTACCCTCTGGCATCTATATGTCTTATCAAGACATCTACTCTATTAACTAATTTCTGTTCACCAGCTCTGATTAATCTTATTTCATCATTTTAACAGACCAGTAACTAGAATGTGAACAAGGTCCCCGCAAGCTAGCTTATAAAACAGAACTGAAAAATTTACATAGTTCAACACAAACTTGAGATAAAGGAATGAAGATATACTATTGTCTCTGCACAGTGAAAACAAATTAGTTTTCTTGTAGTCTTTGGCTATGGCATAGGGAAAGAGATTTTTCAGACAAAGAACTGCATATCGGGTTCCAGGGGTTTTGCTGATTCATTCCCGTAATATGTGTACTTCTAGAATAGTAAACTCAATGAGAATCAATACTAGATTTAAACTACAATAAGACTCTGTCATTCTCCAAGATCTGTCTTCTTTTTTTTCTCCACTTAAAAAAAATCTATTTTTGTGGATAATTGATATGCAGAGAACTGTACATATTCAATGTGCACAATTTGATCTGTTTGGATATATACTATACATCCATGATACCACCAACACAATCAAGGTAGTAGACCTATCCAACACACCCCAGTTTCCTTGTATTTCTTTATTTTGGCTTTATTTTGTGGTAAGAACACTTAACATAAGATATATTCCTTTAACAAATTTTGAAATGTGTGTTAAA
Organism: Potos flavus; assembly: GCA_028534135.1. Classification (NCBI taxonomy): domain Eukaryota; kingdom Metazoa; phylum Chordata; class Mammalia; order Carnivora; family Procyonidae; genus Potos; species Potos flavus. The sequence continues at coordinate 126,629,036 of CM052899.1, read as the reverse complement.
GATATGTACAATGTTGTACAGCATATTTCTGGAATTTATTCATCTAGCATAGCAAACTTTATATCCACTGAATACCAACTTCCCATTTCCCTCATCCCCTAGCTTCTGGCAACCACTATTATAGTCTTTGCTTCTATGGGTTTGACTATTTTAGATACCTCATGTACTATTTGTCCTTCTGTGACTGGCTTATTTCACTTAATATAATGTCCTGTAGCTCTATGCATGTTGTCAAAAATGGCAAAATTTCCTCCTATTTTCAGGCTGAATAATATTACATCATATGTATATACCATATTTTCTTTATCCTTTCGTCTGTTGATGGACAGTTGGGTTGTTTCTATATTTTAACTATTATAAATGTTACTGTAGTGAACATGAGAGTGCAGATATTTCTTTAAGATCTGAATTTCAATTAATTTGGATATAAACCCAGATTGCTGGATCATAAACAAGTTCTATTTTTAATTTTTTGAGGAAGACTCATTTTTTTTATCTTTCAAATTTTTATTTAAATTCCAGTTAGTTAACATACAGTGTAATATTTTTTTCATGTGTAGGATTTAGTTATTCATCAGTTAAATACAATACCCAATGCTTATCACAAGTGTCCTCCTTAATACCCATTACCCACCCATTTAACCTATCCTCCTGCCCACCTCCCTTCCAGCAATCCTCAATTTGTTCTCTATAGTTAAGAGTCAACTTTATGGTTTCCCTCTCTCTTTTCCTCTGTGTTCATCTGTTATGTTTCTTAGATTCCACATATGAGATATTTGTCTTTCTCTGACTTATTTATTTTGCTTAGCATAATACTCTCTAGCTCCATCCATGTCATTGCAAATGGCAAGATTTCATTCTTTTTGATGGCTAAGTAATATTCCTCTGTGTGTGCGTGTGTGTGTGCACGCGTGCATGCACGTCTGCCACCTCTTTATCCATTCATCAGTCAATGGACATTTGGCTATTTTTGATAATGCTGCTAAAAACACTGGGGTGCATGTATCCTCTCAAATTGGTATTTTTATATTCTTTGGGTAAATACCTAGTAGTGCAATTGCTGGATAAAAGGTTAGTTCTATTTTTAATCTTTTGAAGAATGTCCGTACCATTTTCCAGAGTAGTTACACCAGCTTGCATTCCGATTAACAGTGTAAGGGGCTTCCCCTTTCTCCACATCCTTGCCAACACCAACACCATGTTGCTTCATGTCTTGTCAATTTTAGTCATTCTCACAAGTGTGAGGTGACATCTCATTGTAGCTTCGATTTCTATTTCCCTGATGATGCATGATGTTGAGCATCTTTTCCTGTGTCTATTAGCCATCTAGATATCTTCTTTGGGAAAATGTCTATGCATGTCTTCTGCCCATTTTTCAACTTAATTATTTGTGTTTTGGGTATTCGTTTTGTAAGTTCTTCATAGATTTTGGATACTAACCCCTTATCAAATATGTCATTTGCAAATATCTTCTCCCATTCTGAAGGATGCCTTTTAATTTTGTTGACTGCTTCTTTTGCTTTGTAGAAGCTTTTTATCTTGATGAAGTCCCAATAGTTTATTTCTGCTTTTGTTTCCTTTGCCTCAGGAGACCTATATAGTAAGTTGCTATGGCTGATGTCAAAGAGGTTACTTACTGCCTGTGTTCTCCTCTAGAATTTTGATGGTTTCCTTTCTCATATTAGGTCTTTCATCCATTTTGAATTTTTGTGTATGGTGTAAGAAAGTGGTCCAGTTTCATTCTTTCACATGTTGCTGTCCAGTTTTCCTAACACCCAACACCAATTGTTGAAGAAACTATCTTTTTCCATTGGATATTCTTTCCTCCTTTGTCAAAGATTTGTTGACCATGGAGTTGAGGGTTCATTTCTGGGTTCTCTATTCTGTTCCATTGATCTATGTGTCTGTTTTTGTGCCAGTACCATACTGTTTTGATCACTAGAGCTTTTTAATATACCTTGAAGTCCAGAAATTGTGATGCCTCTGGCTTTTCTTTTCTTTTTCAAGATTGCTTTGGCTATTCAGGCCATTTTATTTGATAAAAACCATCAACAAAATAAGAATAGAGGCAACTTCCTCAACATCACAAATACCATATACAAAAAACCCACAGCTAATATCATCTTCAATGGGAGAAAACTGAGAACCTTTCCTCTACAGTCAGGAACAAGAAAGGGATGTCCACATTGGGACTGTTATTTAACATAGTACTGGAAGTCCTAGCCTCAGAATCAGACAACAAAAAGAAACAAAAGGCTTTGAAATCAGCAAAGAAGAAGTCAAACTTTCACTAATTGCAGATGACATGATACTCTATGTAGAAAACCTGAAAGACTTCACCAAAAATTTGCTAGAACTGATAAATGAATTCAGTAAAGTCACAGGATACAAAATCAATGTACAGAAATCTGTTGCATTTCTATACACCACCACTAATGAAGCAGTGGAAAGAGAAATCAAGGAATCAGTCCCATTTACAATTGCACCTAAAACCGTAAGATCGTAGTAGTCAACCTAATCAAAGAGGTAGAAGATCCGTACCCTGAAAACTATAAAACACTTATGAAAGAAATTGAAGATGAGACAAAGACATGGAAAAACATTCCATGATCATGGGTTGAAAGAACAAATATTGTTAAAATGTCTATCCTACCCAAAGCAATCTACACATTTACTACAATCACATCAAAATATCTCCAGAGTTTTTTTTTTACAGAGCTAGAACAAACAATCCAAATATTTCTATGGTTCCATATGTTTTCCATAGCTGCTGCACCAATTTACATGCCCACCAACAGTGAACAAGGGTTGCAATTTCTCCACACCTCACTAACACCTATTATTGTTTTAAAAAATTTAACAGCCATCTGTCTTGTTTTACATCACAAATAGGTAAACTTGAATGTCAAAATGAACAACTCTGTGTCTTTGAGGTCTAGGATAGTGGCACCAATCTTTACATTGCTTCTAGGGATTTGGTAATTGTTTTTGGTTTGTTATCTTTGCTTGGAAGAGGAAGTTACAGGGTCTTAAACTTGGCTCTTCCTATCCTAATATTAGTAACTCTATGGGTCAGGGAACCAAGATTCCAGCTACTGAGTACAACTATTCCAAATTTATATGTAGTAATCAGGGGAGAAAAAGACCATCATGTGTTTGCAGACCCATTTTAAGAGAGACCCAGAGTGAAATCCCATTATCACCTGACCTCTCCAGATCTCCGCTATGACCTGTGATTTACATTACCATTTTGGGAATCCACATTTTAATAATACAAGAAATCCCAGAAGATATGGTTATTTTTTTGCCCAGAGAATCATCACCTTGATAATTAGAGAATCATTACCTTTACAATTAACTGCAGTTTCCCTTATTAAAATATGAAAATATTTGAGGTAATGATGCATAATGCTTCCTCAAGTGAATCCAACTTTCCATTTATTTGAGAGACTTTGAGTCTGTGATCTGGTTCTGGTTTGAAAAATGGGTGAAAGAGTATGGTTTTCCATTGTAATGTTGAGACAGGTATCCAATCTTCATTCCTAAAATATGACTTTAAGAAGTTGACCTACTTTAGCTCAAGTTGATAGCCTTTTGCAGTGATCTCTGTGAGTCAGCAATTCTTACTACTAAATTGAACATGCTTCCAATATTAGGATAAGTACACTCACTTTTTGTTATGTGTTGCCCTTTGGTCTCTGTGACTCCAAGATCCTGGAGTTGATACCTGAAGCTGAGAATCTAAAGCCCTGAGCTTGTAATTATTTGGAGAAAAATCAGAAACCAGATCACCTGAGTCCTTTTAATCACACTTCCACCCTAAAGCTCTAATACAGTAGCTGCTTGGACATTCTAAATCTTGTCTTCGGTAGGCACTTCATTCCAATCAAACACCTGTGATAATTTAACTTGTTTGCTACCACATGCTATAGCTTACAAGTATTCCATTTTCCATTGTTAGTGAGGTCATCATTTAATCAAACTGTGTTAAATAACCAATCTTCGATTGCCATTTTTGAACTTTTATTTCCTCAAACCACTTAGATACTTAACACAATGCCAGTCATGGTTCTGTCAAAAGAATAGTGTCCCAATAGGAGAAAGGCATTTAATTCAGGGCATTATATGTTCACAAAATGTGCTGGAGAATCAATAATCAGGGAAAGCTGCTACTGGCTCTGTTTCTCTATCAGGCTTCTGAAAATCAGGAGGGTGTAGAACCAATGATCTTATCTGACTGCAAAGCTGAAATTCACAATTCAGAGAGTACTCAGAGGTTAGTGAAAGACTTAGTATGCAGCCCATACAACAACCTGTCATTGCTTGAGGAGCAAATTTGGGTTTCTGTCTCTCCTCCACCTTCCAAATCTCATGTAACTGCCTTTCACTACTGGATCTAACCTAGGGCAAAAGAAATTTCTTGGTTTCTAGCCTTTGTGATAAAGGAAGAATATAGACAAGGGTGAGAATGGTGCTAATCTATTACCAGGCAACCTGGCACAGTGTTTAAGAGTATATCTATACTACTTGAGTTCAGATTCTGGTTCCATCATCTCCTAGTTGTGTGACTTTTGGTAGGCCACCTAATATCTCTGTGCCTCCATTGCGACAGATGAAATGTAGATAACCATCCTACCACAAAGAAATTTGGGGAGTTAATGCACATAAAGTATGTATAACAATGTCTGGCATATAGTAAGGAATAATGCATTAAGGAATTATTATTAAAACTTATAGATGTAGACTATGGTTTTGCCAAAATCCAAACAAAATTACTAGGCATCAGATAATCTGTTTAGACCTGTTTGGTACCTCAGTTTTTGTTTTTGTTTATTTTTGTTTTTAGGTGCTCCTTCGTAGAGTCATTCCGTGAGTCATAATTTAACTTCTCCAAGTGTACTTTATGTTTAAGGCTATGTATTGTAGTAGCTAGCAGGTTTAATTAGCATTGCTTTCAGGAAGAGAAGCACCACTGTATGAAGATTTGGGGTAATAGTAATTAAATCATTATTATTATTATTATTTTTTACTGTTTCATGAAGACCGAGGAAAACTTGTTAATGTTAAAAATAGAACAATTTTTCTTCTGAGTAGGATTACAAATGTGTTTTTAAAAAATGTCTACCTTAGGGATCTTTATGTAATTAAAATACCTCCAAAGTTTGCTCCCTACCCATAAAATAATAAAACACAAACTAATGATCCCGTAATTTTAATTTCTCTAAAATGTTTCTCCAGAAACATTGATTGCAATATAATTAAATATTTCACCCACTGAGTTTATAATTCCTTAATGTTTTTAAATCCCTTAAAAAGTAGACATATTGCAATAGATTGATTGCAAAAGATGATTGTAATTCTTTATTCTTCTCTGTGTCTGTGCCCTTTGTATATGAACTTGGAGATTCTCTCAGAAAGAGACAGAGACTTCCCCTAAGCATTGTGCTTGTGACTTGTTATTTGTTAATATGAAGTGATGGCATTCCAGGACTTGAGGTCTTGTAACTTACACTCTCTTTTACTCCACTACTTTTATCACTAGAACATGCCTATGGCCCATCTAACCTGCTAGAGGATCAGACTTGTAGATACACATGGAGGCAGACTCACCCCATTTGTTCCAATCAAAGGTCAGACATGTAAGATAAGGCCAGTCAAGAGTAGCAAAGCCAACCTATAGCTGACCAAAGATGTCTGGGTGAGCCCTACCAAATCACGTTCAGATTAGCAGATTTTCCAATAGCCTTCAGAGGGACAAAAATTATTACAGGCCTCTAAGGTTATATGGTTGTTTGTTATACAACATTTTTGTTGCAATAGATATACACAGTGACATAAAGATTAAAAAACTGAGCAGTCAGTATAATTAAATCAAAAATTATTTTTTACTTAGCAAAGTCTGAAAGGCAGTGTTCCCATGTCTTTTTTATTCTTAAGTTGTACTTTATTTTGGAAAAGTATTAATATTCTTTTTGTTTGTTTCAAGTTTTTATTTATTTAAATAAAACTAGAACTAATGTTCTAGTCAGTTAACATTAGTGTATTATTAATTTCAGGTATACAATATAGTGATTCATCATTTACATATAACTCCCATGTCTTTTGATACTTTTCTAAATATAAAATGCAAAACTTTCAAAAACATAAAGGGAACATTAGATCACTTGCTTTGATTATCAAAAGCATGTTTGTGTTTCTTATCTTCCAAAAGTCTATATGCAACATGTACAAGTAAGAGGAATTTGTTCATTCTTTACATTTTACATTCTGGATTTATTACTTGCTTATGTTAAAATAACAAAGGAATTTGAAGAAATTAATGACTTCCCTTTAATATTGCTGTGTAGGAGGGAAGTCAGTCTCTAAAGAAATTTGTTTTGAAGCAACTAATGAGGGAAAAAAAAAAAACTTTCCTAAGTGTATTAGAGTTACGGAGATGCTCTGACACATAAAAGAAAAATGTTGCAAGTGGAAAGCAGTGCAATTTCAAACATGAATGTGCAGGCTTTCAAAACAAAATAAAGGTTGGCACAAATAAAAATAAAAACACACTGAAAATTTGCTTAAGAAAGGCAAGAGTGGTTATTTCTCAGCAACCCTACTTTTAACTCAAAACCAAGTGAGGCTTTGCAGCTGGGGTAAACGGGACATGAAAAACACTTTATGAGAGGAGGGGGCTCAAGTTAATTCAAGAAAACCAAGGCTTTCAGTCTACTAGGTGCTGAAGATACAGACTTGGCCAAAGGAAATGATTGTTAATCTGTGTGAAAAGCAGAATAAAAGCATACATAAGGTGTGAGCACTAAAATTTGTTTACACAATCAGAGAATGGGTCATAGATGAGGAAATATGTGACTGGGTCTCAATTTATTATTATAGTTTACCAGAGCAAATAAATGGTGGAAGTATAAAAAGGAAATACATATACAAAAGCATAGACATGAGAATAAGTGAGTCCCAATGAGAAAATTCCATCCGCCAGGAGCACAGGTGCTCTGGGATAGAAGAGGATGGAGATAAAATATGATAATAAAGATGGCATGTTAATTATCTATTACTGCAGACAATTATCCCAAAACTTAGTTGCTTAAAACATTTGTGTCTCAGTTTCTGTGGGTCAGGAATTGGGTGTGATTTAACTGTCCTCTGGTTCATGACCTCTCACAAGATTTTTGTCATATTCTGTCCCTTAAAAGCATACCACTAGGTCCAGCGCCCATTCAAGGAAGAGGGCATAGCTGGAGGAAGAAGTCATTGGGGATTATTTTAGAAACAGCCTCCACAAAGGGGTAAAAGTAATTCCTTCCATCAGAAATAATGGTATTCTAGAAAAAAGATGGGTTATGGGAAAAATGAAACTGATGAAGTAAGCAAGTGGCAAATTGTGGGGAATATTTTAGTGTCCCAGTGAAATGACAGGAGAGCTGCTCTGGTCTGCTGGCTTTCTCTAGTGATATACTTGTACTCCTTTTTCTTTATTTTTTCTGTCTCTACTTCTGGTTTTTGATTTGTGCTTACCCTTATGTTTATATATAACATCTTATACATATAGCAGTCTATATTAAGTTGGTGGTCACTTAAGTTTGAACCCATTCCAAAAGCATTAAATTTTTACTCCTCTTCTTCCTTCATTTTAGGTGTGTGGTGTCATACTTTATATCCTTTTGTATTGTGAATCTCTTGACTGATTTTTATAAATCTATTTAATTTTACCTCTTCTGTGCTTCTTAATTTTCTTACTCCTGCTTATGGTCTTTCCTTTCCACTTAAAGAATCCCATTTAACATTTTTTTGTAAGGTTGGTTTAGTAGCTGTGAATTCCTTTAACTTATATTAAATGTGTGGGAAACTCATTATCTCTTCTATGCTCAATGATAGCCTTGATGGATAGAGCATTCTTGATTGCAGGTTTTTGTGTTTTTTTTTTTCACCACTTTTAACATATCATGCCCCTCCCTCTGGCCTGCAAACTTTCTACTGAAAAATCAGCTGATAGCCTTATGGGGTTTCCTTTGTATGTAATTTTTCTATTGCTGCTTTTAGAATTCTCTGTTTATCACTATTTTTTGCTCTCTTAATTACTGTGTATCTTGGTGTGCACCTCCTTGAGTTGAATTTATAGAGGACTCTCTTTGTCTCCTGGATCTGAATTTCTGTTTCCTTCCCCACATTTGGAGTGTGGGCTAAAGGAACAGATCACACAGCCAAGGCAGGAAAGAAGGACTGAAGCACTTTATATATTTGGGAATTAGCAAAAGAGCCATTGAGGTTAGAGGGTATAAGCGGTCAGCACTAGAAGATAGCATTAAATGCCAAATGTAAAAAATTGTTGAATGCTCCTCTGTGGAGCCTTTTTCTTACAGTTTATCACTAATCCATTTTTGTAGTAAAGAATGAAATGACCTAATTTGGTTTATGTCTTGGGAAAAAAAAATAACTGAAAAAATGGATAGCAAGAAGAAGTGAGTCAGATGAGAGTGTATTTTGTATTTTTTGTATTTGGGAAAAGCTCATTTTATCTTTTTTTTAAACTAAATTGTTATATTCTAATAAAATTGATTATATACATATATCTTATTTTAAGGAAACTTTATACAAAGTACACCCATAACTAGCATGTATCCCCCAAATGAAGGAATATCAAGTGTCAAATGTGTTAGAGTAAACAAGAGGTCAAGATTCAGACTGAAAAGCAGTTATTGGCTTTGAGGTTTAGGAAATAACTTTAGCAAGTACAGATTCCATGGAAAGTGGAGGCAGGAGCCAAGTTGCTGTGCACAATGAATGGACTGAAGACAGAGCATTATTCTTCTGCAGGAAAAATAAGTGAGTGCTAGATAAGGAGGCAGGCTCCAGAGTGACCAAATCCTTTTAGCACGAATACAACCTGATACATCCGAGCTATGAGAGAGTAAGCATTCATGCAGTAGTCCTCTGGAGAGAATGATCACTCACCACTCACTTTTTGTTGCACTCTTAGAAGCCAAATCTATAATGTAATCATATGAAGTAATTGAAGAAGCAGTATCCACTGTCAGCAAAACATTATTTAAAATACTTATTGTTGCTGCCTATAGCAAACAGCATTTCTCAGAAAAAGTGAAATATTGCCATTTCAATTGCAAAGTAATAAAGTATCTAAATGTAAACCTACTTTTTCTTCAAAATGAGAAATTGTGCCCTTCCCACAACTTATGTAGTAATGACTTGCCCAGGTATGAGTGATAACATTCTTTTTAAAAATATATTTTATGTCCTGAGGTTTCTGCTGTCTTCCCCTACATTTGTGCTCACATTCAGTCTATTTAGAAATACTACTTTCCTGAGTTCCCTTCTAAGTTTCACAATTGTTAACTGTACAAGATACTGAATATATTCTTCCTGTTTGCTGACATAAACCAATTAGAAGAAAATTTGTCCCTATGCCACATATTATGAGGATACTTAGAGCACCCCTACTACCTCCTCCAGGAGCTATAGTGGGCCAGGGCAAATGGAAAATTAACTGATAAGTCTAATAAAAGGTAGAATTAAATAAAAATAAACATTCAACCACTCTTACACTTACTATACACACATAACTGAGGTCTCTTGCTTCTTTTTCCAGATAACCTCCAATGAGGGCAATACAAAACTTATATTCCACTCATGATTTTAGTCCGGGTATAAAAGAAGTTCTTTTAAAAGGAGGTTGATAATTAATTAGCATCCCCAAAAGATTGTATATTTTGTCTCTTTAACACTGGAACTGAAAGTGTTACAGATTGTAATAGGCACCTATTTAGAACACTCACTTAAAGGGGCTCTCTACTCAGGTAAGAGCTTCATTGGGAACCATCAAATCTCTTAGCACAGGTGTGTCCTGATAATTTAAGGCCAACTTTCCACAAGGCTTTAATTTCCACTCTATTCCATTAGCCTATTTTGCTGTGGTAGTTCTTTCACACATTTTAGCTCTTAAGGAAACAGTATTAACTAACTGACATATTCTTATAAAGAATAGATTTGCTTCAGAAGATATTTTACTCAGATAAAGTGAAAGTAAATTTGGTTTGGTTTTCAATCTCCATATCGAGATTTTAAAGGTCGTTTATGTTGTGTGTGTGTTGGGGGGGTATGCTGAGGGACATTTATTCTTTTCTTTGCTAGAGCTATTGTTATATTTAAAAAGTGAATATAAATTAGGAAATAATGGTATCTGACCCTTTGTAATGTATACTTATGTTATCTAATAATGTTTGTTCCATAAGACATGTCGTGGGTTATCAGGCATTAATTATTGTGCTTTAGTTTTTTGGGGTTCTTCAGGAAGACTGTAAGGCTGTATTACCCATCACTAAAATTTTAAAAATCATGTTATTCTTAATTGCAGCTGCTGGTTTTTAATAAATATCGATTATCCTGATTAGCTATATATTTCATTTTAAAGTGGGGATTTTCATGCATAATACCACTAAAATTTTCATAAGGCTTTCATCCAAATAGCAGTAATTTGACAGCATACGATATATATTTTTTTCACTAGGAATTACAAAAACAAAGATAAGACCAAATCATTTCCCCTCCATCCTTTTTTTTTTTTAACATTTTCCTTTGAGATAACTGTAGATTCACATGCAGTTGTAAGAAGTAATACAGAAAGATTCCAGTACCTTTCACCAAGTGTCCCAAATGGTAACATCTTGCATAACTCTAATACAATACCACAAACAAGAATTTGACATTGATACAATCCATTGATCTTACCCAGGTTTTACCAGTTTTATGTACTCTTCTGCATGTATTCAGTTTTATGCAATTTTGTAACATGTAGATTTGTTTGGCCATCACAGCAGTCAACATACAGAACAGTTCCATCACAAGGATCTGTCATGCTACAATTCTGTAGCAGCAACAACCTCCCATCTTCCTAAACCCTGGCAACCACCAATCTGTTCTCCACCTCTAGAATTTTGTCATTTCAATAACGTTAAATAGATGGAATCAAGTGATACGGAAAATTTTGAGATTGATCATATTTACTCAGCATAATTTTATTGAATTTGCATGTTTGTGGGCCTATCTCTGCATTCTCTATTTTGTTCCACTGATTTATGTGTCTATCCCTTCACCAAAACCACATTTCTTTATGACTGTAGCTTTATATAAAGCCTTAGCATCAGGTAGAGTGAGTCCTTTCCCCTTTATCCTTCTTCTTAAAATTGTTTTAGCTACTTTAGATCCAATGCTTTTTCGTATAAAGTTTAGAACAAACTTCTCTATGTACACACACACACACACACACACACACACAAAACCCTTGTGTGGATTTTGATAAAAATTGTAATGAATTTATTGATCAATTTGGGGAATCTTCTTTTCTCTTTTAAAAGCCCCAGATATTTTGAAGTTCATGTCATAACACAAAGCCCCCTCTAACCTTCCTTATTGCTATCAGCTACTCTCACTTATTTAATGATTTCTCTAGCTCTACCCTCTTTTTCTCAATTCTTTTTCTAGGTATTATCAGCACAAGAGGGCTTGTTACAGTTTTTGGGTTTCTTAACCACCTTTCCCAAAAAGGCACTTTTCTACATGCTGTCACATCATTTTTATGTTTTACTGCACCATCTAGAAATCTGAGTATCAGGAAACACTCTTTAACACCCAGTTAATTTACTTCAGTACATCACCTCACCAGTTCTTTAACTGTATTAAAAACTTCTTTTCAATAGTGCTGAAACAATAGGATATCAATATGCAAAAAAAAAAGTAAAAAGATTCTTAACCCATACCTCATATCTGATACAAAATTTAATTCAAAATGGATCAGAGACCTAAATGTAAAACTTCAAACAATGGTGATGGGCATTAAGGAGGGGATTGATGTAATGAACACTGAGGATTATATGCAAATGATGAATCACTAAACTCTACCTCTGAAACTAATAATACACTATATGGTAATTAATTCATTTTAAATAAAATGTTTTTAAAAAGAATACATCTAGAAGAAAATATGAGGAAATACTTATGATTTTTGGCTAGCAAAAGATAAAATTCATTAATTGGACATCATAAGAATTAAGAACTTATACTCCTCAAAGATCAGTGTTAAGAGAATGAAAAGCAAATGACGGATGGGGAGAAAATATTTGCAAACCACACATCTGATAAATAACATATCCAGATAAATAAAAATCTCTCAGAACTCAATATTAAGAAAGCAACCCAGTGAAAGCTTGGCCAAAGATTTAAGTAAACACTTTACTGAAGAAGATACATATATAACAAATAAGCACATGGAAAGAAGCTCATCACCATTATCATTAGGGAAATACAATAAAAACACACCAGTATATTTCTACATACCTATTAAGATGGCTAATTTTGAAAAAATGATAATACCAAGTGTTAATAAAGATACAAAGCAGCTAATGTTATAGAGATATGCTATAGTGACTTTAGTAGTAATTGCCTCAAACTAGAAAAAACCTTTAAAATGTCTCTCAGCTGGAGAAAAGATAAATGTGGGATGGGCAAAATGGGTGAAGGAGAGTGGGAGATACAGACTTTCAGTTTGGAATGAATGAGTCATAGGAATAAAAGGCCAGCTTTCAGAACATAGTTAATGATACTGTAATAACAATGCTTGGTGACAAATAGTAGCTACACTTGTGAGCCTAGCATAACATATCAAGAAGTTGAATGACTATGTTGTATACCTGAAACTAATATAACATTGTGTGTCAACTATACTCATATTAAAAACAATTTTTTAAATGTACACACTGGAATACTACTCAACAATAAAATGGAATGGATTTTCAATAGGTGCAACAATATGGATAAATTTCAAATGTATAATGCTAATTGAGTGAAACCAGACTCAAATGGCTACATCATATGATCCCATTTACATGACATTCTGGCAAATGGAAAACTACAGGGACAGAAAATAGATCAGTGTTTGCCAGTGGCTGGAGCTGAGGAGCAGGGATTGACTAACAAGTGGTTCATGGAGGAATTTTATGAGCTAATGGAATTGTTCCATATCTTGATTGTGATGGTGGCTCCATGACTATGTACCTTTGTCAAAACTCACAGAACTATACACTAAAAAGGTAAATTTTACTGTATGTAAATTATTTCCGATACATGAAAACTCAAACCCACTTCTGATCCAATGACCTTATCATTCTGTCATTATTCATACACCCATTAGGTTCTGTTGTCTACACTTGATGCCATGTCATTCATAAATAAATTCCTTGTAAATAAATACTCTTAACTCATTTACTCTCTTCTATCTTTTAACTTTTAATTTCAGAATTGTTGTAGATTCACATGTAGTTTTAAAATCTCTCCACGAAGAGATCTCATATACCCTTCATACAGCTTCTTCTCAATAGTCACATCTCACAAAACTATATAGTACAATATTACAACCAGGACATTGACATTGATAGAGTCAAGACGCAGAACATATCCACCCATAAAGATCTCTTTATTGCACTTTTATAACTACATCTACTTCCCTCTCACTTGTACCGCCTCAGCCCCTGGCAGCCACTCACCTGTTCTCTCATTCTATAATCATGTCATTTCAAGAATGTAATAAAGATGGAACCATACAGTTTGTGATTTGGGGATTTTTTTTTTTTTTTTTTTTTTTTTGCTGAGCATAATACCCTGGAGATTTATCCAGGTTGTTGTATCTACTGATAATTCATTTATTTTTATTGTTAAGGAATATTCTGTGATTTAGATGTGTCACAGTTTGTTTCACAATTAACTGTTTACTTCCAGGTAGACATAAAAGTCTAGGTTTCCCACTCAGGGTGGGTGCAAGGTTGAATGGTGATGGTTATTGCTGGGTAGGGGGTAGGAGAATTGATTCTCCAATAGCTCTCTATTGATACCTTCCTGACTCTGAGGGCCATATTTGTCTCAGAACTGCTTCCCAGTAGCCGTCGCTGACACCGGATGGGGAGGGCTTGTTACCACCTGCAGTGATGAAAGTTCTAGCTCTCTACTTAGTTTCCTCTGACACTACTGTAGTAAGAGGTAGGCCTTGCTAAAAGTTTTTAGTCTAATCTCTCGGCCTTTGCTGGAGCCACAGTTTTTTTTGTGTGTGTTTTTGCCTGGAGTAGGGTGATTATTGTTTAAAAGTTTGTTGTCATACTAGTCATTCATTTTTCATTTTTTGGCTAAGGAGAGCAGACTTTTGAGCACCCATTGGCATTTCCAGTTTGCTTGACTCTACAGCTTCAAGTCTGAAATACATGAAGCAAAAAGAAAACCCAGGGAACTATCCATCATGTCATTCTTCAAATCCAAATATTTCTAGTTGGTTTGATTTCTTCTTTCCCCTATTCAGAATCTTCTTGTATTTGCTTTATATAACATCCAAGGTTTTTAATTGCTTTTAGCGGGAAAAATAGGGGAAAGATGCAGACTCTTGTTTTCCCAGGTACAGAAGTGTTTTCCTAGTTTATTCTTTTGGGAAAAACTCTGAATACAGTTAAAACCAAATGTCTTTCTGGAGCATCTGGGTGGCTCAGTGGGTTAGGCCTCTGCCTTCGACTCAGGTCATGATCTTAGGGTCCTGGGATCGAGCCCCGCATCAGGCTCTCTGCTCAGCAGGGAGTCTGCTTCTCCCCTCTCTCTCTGCCTGCCTCTCTGCCTACTTGTGATCTCTTTCTCTCTGTCCAATAAATAAATAAAATCTTTAAAAAAAAACAACAAATGTCTTTCTAATCTGTGTCTATATGGAGTAACCCCATTTTGCTGGAGGAAAAAAAATCATAAAATTAATTATATAACTGATCATTTAATTTCATGAATGAAGACTTGGTGTTTGCTTTTCATTCTACATTTCTCTGTAAGTTCTATTTTTCTCTTTGTTAGATAACAATTTCTTAATTTCTCTTTTTGAATCTCTAGTAAACTTTTCTCCCTGTACTTTGCTCTCAACTGGTAGCTTTATTCATTAATAATATATTTTATCCATTCTAAGGATAAGTATAAATATCTAAGAATATCCATGAAGGAGGATATGTCTTAGAATTAGTGGTGCCTAACAATCATTTTCAGCAAGGTGACAGTCATAATACAGTTGTCACTAGTTATATTGGACAGTTTTAGCTATTCATGCTGTTATCATTTCTTTAAATCTAAAAGCACACTATTAATAAGCTCAAAATAATATTATAAGGGGTAAAAAGTGTGGCATTTTTAATTGTCGACATTCTTTCTTTCTTGGCAGTATGTAAAATAGAGTTGCATCTTACAATTTACCACAACTTACATTTGATGAAACATAATATATTATGAAATTATAAACAATCTGAGATGTCACCCCATTTATGCAAATACATAGTTCTGCATAGATAGATGGATAGACAGACAGATAGATGGATACTTCAAACACATGAGGTGGCTGGGTCAGGGAGAAGAGCTTTACTTATATTCACAGAAAGCAGCCAGATGAACATTACAACAGAGGTACCCTATGCCCAGCAACTCTGTAGATTGGCACAATGTGAGCCAGATGGAGAAATTACCTACACAATTGGCAGATTTCATCTGGTAAGTGAAGGAATTAGAAAAAAAAAAAAAAAAGAATTTTTTTTTTGCATTTATAAAGAGGAAAAAAAAAATCCCTGCTCTCCTGAGAGAGTCTGCTGAAGATGTAATGGAAAGAATCTGTACTCTAGTTCTTTTGTATATAAATGAATCTCTTTAGGGGCCAAATAAGTCCAGTGTGTCCAGCATTCACAACCTAGAGTTGTTACCAAGGGCCTGGGATTCATCTCTTTTGAAGTATAAACACCTAGAAGGATAACACTAAAGTCTTCTGTAAATCTCTGAGATATTCAGTCACTTTGGTAGTTAACATAAATGCTTAACCATTTGGCTCTTGGGAAAATACTAGAAGATTTATTAGCTTTTTGTGAGAGCAATTAACTTCATCAGGGAAACAAATGACTACAGATCTAATCTAAATGTTTCTAGAGGAAGTGAAAGCAAGCATTCTCTGTATTTATATTACTTACATCTCTGTGTTTCATGGACCTAAGGCTTTGTCATGGAAACACTGAAAAATCCAGAGAAGATTTATACTCCCACAGTTGCATAATGCTGAAATGAAACCCTTTCTGTCTCAATTTCATCTGCAGTTCCAAGATAGAATATACCAATTTGTTCTACTGCCAACTTTATTATACTTGGAACTGTGTTTCCTAGAATCTCCTTAACCTGTATATTTCTACCTTAGATTTGGATAAGAGAGGAAATCTCATGAAATTAGGGAAGTTACAGGGAAACAGTAACCATTACTCTTGGAAGGACTTAAAAGTGAGAGGAGTCACAAACAGATGAAGTGCTCAGCTTTTGCTCATTCTACTCTGCTCCACATCAAACTCTTCTTCCCAACTGCCGATCCTGGGGACAAGCAGAGGCAGTGGCCACACTGAGACCCCAGCATCACACAAACCACTCTTTAATTCTCTTTATACAGTCTTTGTAAAGCAGTTGACCTTGCTTGGCTTCCCAGATGTCCTCTGCACCAGTGTTTCGGGAGTGACAGTTTAGTGACATTTCTGTGATCCTACAACACTCCCCTCTGTAAGTTCACTTTCCCAGCAACTCCCACTCTTATGTAAAGCAGAGATGGGCAACTTATCTACAGCCTCACTGCCTGCTTTCCTTTTTTAAAATAAAGTTCGGTTGAAACAGAACTATGCTTATTTGTTTATGTATCACCTATAGCTGTTTTGTGTTGCAGAGGAGACTGGAGTAGTTGTAACAGAAAACTTTTTGGCCCACGAAGCCAAAAATATGTAATATCTGGCTCTTCGAAGAAAAAGTTTGTTGACCTGTGATATAAAGTATAATTCCTACAATAAAGCCCATATTCTACGTGGTTCTTCCTTCTGGACTGCATCCTGATATGCCATCTAACCAGGACAAATAAAGGAGGTGCCTAATCATTGGCCTAGTAATTCTTTATCGCCCTCCCACTACCCACCTCTGAAAATTTTAGAGGCCCAGAATGCAGGGAACAATTGGAGAAGGAATTTTGCTGGAAAAAAATGGTGAGGGGCTGTAACATTTTCCCTTGTCCACTGTTGCCCCATCCTATTCATAAATGCACATACACACTTCATAAGCAGGGATATTCCTAAAAACATCAAGCCTAGTTAGGGAGTGAGATGGAGGTGAGAGTGAATTTAAGAAGACTACCATGAGTTTGAGACTGGCGACTTGTAACTGATTCAGACTTAATGGGTGGGGAGTCTGGTTGATGCTGCCTATGGTACCAAATAGATCACTGTTAGGAAAGTAAATTTATTCCCATTACAACTTCAATAAGGATGCATGTTTCTCATGGAACAGATAGAAGAACTGTAGAGACATCAGCATGGGATTAATTTAGAAATATCTGCTTCCAAGATGGCTTCCTTCAAGGAATAGGAGCTGCTCAGCAAAAAGTTTGGAAGTGTTCCACATAATGAAGTAGACAGAAGAGCCTATCTTTTCTCGGAATTACTCCTTGTCATGGCAATCAGGGTTTCTTTCTACTTACTCCAGCAAAGATAATCTTGCATAATTTATCCATAGTATCTATTTTGTCAAATCCAGTGACTACTCTTTTGTTCTCATCTTACTCAGTAGCTTAGCAGTTTTTAAGTATTTGACATAATTAACTATTCTGTACTTCTTAAAATACTTTCCTCTCTTAGCTTTAGTAACATACATTTTCCTGGCCTTTTGTTACCTCACTAAGTGCCCCTTGTCAATCTCCTTCACTATTTTGACCTCCTATGCTTAAACTCTAAATGTTGGAGGATCTTGAGCTTGGCTCTGGACTGCTCTTCTTCCTGTCTACCTACCCCTTTCCATATGTGACATCATCAGATTCCATAACTTAAAATGTCATAAACATGCTAATATTTTCCAAATTGATTTCATCAGCCCTTATTCCTTCCCTGAGCCCCAATTCATATAGCCAATATTTTCTGCCTTCATTTGGGCTTCTAAAAGGTATATATGTAATATGTCCAAAGGCATACCCACTTCCTAATTTAAATAAATATTGCCACATCCCATTCAGTTCTCAAGCCAACCCAGAGTCTGTTTGCTTGTTCTAGTCTTTTCTACCCAAATTATATCCAATTTATTGGCAAGCAAAATTAGTACTGCCACCACCAAAGATCACCAATTCATCCTTCTGTCTATATTTGCAATGCTGTCACCTAAGGTAAGTGATCAGCATCTTCCACGTGAACTGGAATCACTTTTTTTTTTTAAAGATTTTATTTATTTATTTGACAGAGAGATCACAAGCAGGTAGAGAGGCAGGCAGAGAGAGAGGAGGAAGCAGGCTCCCCGCTGAGCAGAGAGCCCGATATGGGGCTCGATCCCAGGACCCTGAGATCATGACCTGAGCTGAAGGCAGAGGTTTTAACCCACTGAGCCACCCAGGTGCCCACTGGAATCACTTCTTAACTGACTTTCCTGTTTTCATTCCTGCCCCCTCCTCTGCCCAATCCATTCTACATGTAACAACCAGGAAAATACTAAACTGTAGACCAGATCATATTCTCCCTATCTTAAAACGCTTTCTAGTAGAATAAAATTCATTCTTTTTATTATGAGTTCTAAGAATTTACCTGATTTTTGTCTTTGCCCTCTTCTCTCAATTCTTCAAAGGGACAGGAAACAGCATGTTGCAGCTGGGAAACTGCAAATACTTTATAAAATATGTAGAAGTTTGGAAAGTTATGACACTGGAAATATGAGGGATCAAAGTGAAAAAGATTTAGGAACTTAAAAGTTCAGATACTCTGACGAATTTGAGCAATACAATAACTATATCAAAAATTAAATGAGCATTTTTAAGACCAACTGATTGGAACTAAACCAACTTTTCTTATCTTAAATTGTAACGTTTTAAACAATGGTTCAGATTCATGTTTGTAGTAGATGTTTTAAGTGACCCACTCATTCCATCACCCTTCCTCTGATTTCAACAGCAGCTGCAGTGGACAGTTCCTGCCCAATACC
Source organism: Potos flavus (assembly GCA_028534135.1). Lineage (NCBI taxonomy): Eukaryota > Metazoa > Chordata > Mammalia > Carnivora > Procyonidae > Potos > Potos flavus. The sequence goes on along the minus strand of CM052899.1, from coordinate 126,609,986 downwards.
AACTTTCTATTTCAGAAGTCTCTCCACTCTAGGTTCTCTGCTTTAGTGCTTCCCTGCAGGCAGTGGTTCTTTCAGCCTGGGATGCGGGACACTTCTCTGTCCTGACAGGCAACACTCAAGTAATGAGTCTGCAATCTGACTCTTATGCTTTCAACACATTTACCCAGAGTCCTCCTTTGTCCACAGTGGTAACCAGCTTGAGAACTCATCTTTATTGGTTTTTCTTTCTTTACTTTCTTGTTCACCCTGCTCATTCATTCTTAATTCCTGGAATTTCCTCCAAAACAAACTACCTACACTCAAGTCCCTGTCTTAGTCTCTGCTTTAAGTGGAACCCCAAAATGACAGTCACTTTTTTTTCAAGACCTATCAATTGAGAACATTGTGCAATGTGTTAAAAAGTCATTAAAAAGACATGTCATATAATAATGGCAAGTATTCTAAGAGTATAATTAGAAATCTATGGGACAAAAAAACCCACCAACAATGTTAACATTCTTCCACATTCTGTAGCCATGTCGGTTTTTTCCCTTAGTTATTACAACTGACATGACGTGGCTTTCAGCTAATTGTAGAATTATTTGTTCCAAGATTTATTTCTTATGTCATTGTTATGTTAAACTTCTATGAAAGTAAATAATCTTCAGCTATGAAAGAGGAGAAAAGAAAATGTAGTAGGACAAAGCGTTTACAATTGGATTTTGCTTTTTTGTATATTGCATTTCAAGATTCAAGATTGGTGGTAGTATTGGTGGTGGTAATTTCCCCAGCATTTTTTTGTTTTGTTCTTGCTCTTCTTCCCTTCCCTTCCCTTATATGCTTTAATCTGTTTTTCTGTTCAGGTAGATATATGCCATGTTGAGATTAGCATAGCATAAAGCATGTCTTTTAATTTTAGAGTTGTTGTTTCTGCCTAATTGCCTTGGCAAATGGTGTTCTACTCTCACATTTTCCCACTTTTTGATATAATTACTGATTAAGGAGAGCAACTGAATTATGACAGTTTCAGTGAATTAGATCTACAAGACAATTTATACATAAAGAAGTGTTAAAAAATAAATAAAATAAAGAAGTGTTAATCATTATCTAATTAAAAACAAAAGCTTCTGAACCCTCCTACACTGACTACCCTTTCACCCAACTCTCTAACACATGATTTCTTGGTAGAGAAAATAAAATTTTGAGATGAAATTGATGGGTAAAAATCAAATGACCTTTTGGTAATTTCTAAGACTACCAGTTTAGATGTACATGCATATTGCCATAGCAAGCCAAAATCTAAGAGGAAAGAATGGAGTAGAAAGGTGTCTTTCCTCATCTTAGAAGCTGCAAGAGAGCAGAGGCTGTGTCTGGCTTATGTGATGCTAAGATGCTTGGTAATGACTGCTGGTTCTCAGTATGTCCTCACAAGGACATTGTGATCATTCTTTATATAAAGCACATAAGATTATTGAGTACCAAGCATATATACAAGTGCAAAATAAATTTTTTTTTTTTTGTATCCCCTATTTCTTGTTTGGTGATCAAAGTAATCAATCACTGCTCTCTGCTGAAGGTTAAAAGTAATTTTAGTTCATGAACTAGTTTAGATAGGATACAAAGATTGAGACACCCTTTGTCGTGCAATAAGAGAAAGTTTTTAGCTTTTGAAGCCCTCAAAGTCTACTAATTAAGTAGCCCTCAAAGTCTACTAATTAAGTTCTGGACTTTAATAGTCCAGAACACGGATGTCATTAACAACTGTGTTTCTGTGTGCCTGTAGGCAGGCTACATAATTTGAAGCTATTCTTGCTACCTGTAATGTTCTATTTACACAATTTAGCATATAAAGGGCTTTAGCATATCATTGATAAACTGACAATTAAAAATTAGTTCTTAATTTTAAGTAAGGCACTGAGAAATAATCTACATATTTTTAGGATTTTCTTACTGATTATAAGGAGATAACCTTATGTCTATTTACTTGAATATTTTAAACTGCATCTCAGAGAAAAAGCTTAAAATTGATTTGTTACATTAATTTTGTTTAGTATTCAGAATACTTTAAAATCACATTATTGCTATTGTATGCCACTCTTCCAAAAATGGATTCTCTTAAAGTTATTTTGGAAGAGTATTAACAGCTTATTGGTAAAACAGGATAAATGGCAAAATGATTGTTGGTAGATACTGAGTTGAATATAAACAGTATAAAAGATGACATGGTGCTTAAGAAAGAGGTATGCATCCTTTGGGAACACAAAAATATGTCTTTTAGATAACTAAACTGTTGATAAACTTTGATATGAATATTTAATGACCAAAAAAATTAATATTTTACAGGTCTCTAATTTCCTTATAAACATTGTTAGAAAAATTGGGAGAAAAAAATTTTTTTAATTTTATTTAGCATTAGAAGAGTGTAAGACTCCATCAGAAATGCCAACTGGAGTTTGGGTGGTTATTTCATGCTAACATTACTTTGGTGATGTGCATGAGTATTTGACATATGGTTTGTGTCCTGAAGTTACTTGACAGCTTGTAGGATTTCAATTTTTTTTTATTAAAGATTTTTTATTTATTTATTTGACAGAGAGAGATCACAAGTAGGCAGAGAGAGAGAGGGAAGCAGGCTCCCCGCCAAGCAGAGAGCCCTATGTGGGGCTTGATCCCAGGACCCTGAGATCATGACCTAAGCCGAAGGCAGAGGCTTTAATCCACTGAGCCACCCAGGCGCCCCTAGGATTTCAATTTTTAACACTCACCTCCGGTCACTGAAAAATCTGAGTTTTGGTCCACACAGCAGCTTGCTGGAAATATATCTAAGACCCACTAGAGATTCCGTGAATTGTTTTTACTAAAATCTTTGTTTGCCGCTGTCCCTAATGTACTGGGAAGAAAATAAAAACAAAATAACATACAAAAAAAAAAAATTCCCTGACCTCTGGTGTTTTCCCTGGAAAGATAGATAAAACGATTTTTTTATTGCCTTCTACTTTCAGAGAATGTTGCAAGAGCAGAAAATCTAGGCTAAAAATATAATGTAGAAAGAGTTACATTAAAACTGGACATTTTGCTGGTTGTTTGGGTTCCTAAGTGTTAGTAAATGATCAAGCATTAGTAAACGATTCTCTTTATGTAAGTTTTCTTCAGTTATGAGTGAAGGCCTCTCTAAAGGATCTAGAAGATTCAGACAAATAAGCTAACTTTCTGAATAATAAGATAACAAGAATTTGAGAACTTTCCTTAGGCTGAGGATGAAAGGGGATTTGTTTGCTTTCTGGAAGCAGGTGGCTAGGATTGATGGAAGAGAAAAAGGGACCAAATGCAGAAAGTAAGAGCAGTTCCCACTGGTTGTTGCTATGGGAAAGGAATTTCCTCTGAGGGAAACACCACTTTGTGGTAGACATGGCTGAGAGACTTAATATTTTTAAATAAAATGTATTCAATTTAAGGGATGCCTGGGTGGTTGAGCTTCTGACTCTTGATTTCAGCTCAGGTCATGATCTCAGGGTTGTGGTAGAGCCCTGCATCAGGCTCTGTGTTTGGCTCAGAGGCTGCTTGAGATTCTCTCTCTCCCTCTGCTCCTTCCCTGCTCACGGGTGTGGCACACGCTCTCTCTCTAAAATAAATAAAAACTTTTAAAAGTATTCAATTAAAAATTACTCTCAAATTTTAGAAGGAAAAAAATGGATGTGAAACTAAAGGAATTGCTACACTTCACTGAGATTTTCTAATCTGGTTGGTGAGAAGAATCACTCTTCCAGATCTTACGTAAACCCCAAGAACCTCTTATTTAACCTTTTGGGAGGGGAAGGAGAGAGTTCCTCTTCAGTATTCCATCTTGAGAGCTCTAATCACCTTAGTCTCCATGGGTTTCCAACTCCATCTTCCTAATTCAAGAAGTCCACAGGATTCTGCTGGGATTCCCATTCCCTGTGTGTCAGTCTCCCAACTCTCTCAAAGCTATAATCTGGGGCAGGCAATACAGAGCTCATCCCATTTTCCCCATCTCACCTGATGACTGTCCTTCCTGCCTGATGTCCACTATATTTCAATATATTTTGTCCATTAGTTGCTTGTTTTAGGTGGGAGAGTAAATCCTCCCCATTATTCCATCTTGGCTAGAAGCAGGGGCTCCAACTTGATATTTACGCACATAAAAGATTGTTTTTCAAATTGTGTTGTTGCTGTGGATGGTTTAGCATTGTTTTTATTAACTGTTTCACTAATTTTCTACTTTTTAAAAGACTAATTGAAGCATTAAATAAAATATTAGATGGTGAAGGGCCACCTCTGGGGCATTCTTTGAACAGTGCCCATTCACTTAGTGTCCACAATATCACCTTTCTTGTAGGTTTGCATATATGCGGCCAGAAGAACAACTCCATGTTTTCTAGAAAAGGCCAAGAAAACATACAGCAGGTGCCTCTCCTCCTTCCCTTTGTGTTGGTCATTCTGACAAATTACTGGAAGATGGTGGTTCGGCCAAAAGGCCCTCAATTTTGTTCTTACCACTATACTCCAAAATGTTTTCTTCATATGATCATTAAATTACAAATATAAAAAGCTCACTCCAAGCAAGAAAGCTTATCATAACAATCACATACATGCATCTTAGCTCTGTTGAGCTCTTATTCCATCTACTTTCTGATAAATTGCTGTTTGTAAATATTGTACAATGTCTGTTGAACCCATATGATGCATCTGTTAAAAATTGATTTAAATGAGATACATAGGGTGAAGTTTATCTTTTCCTTATTTTACCGTTTAGGAAATACCAATAGAACCATTCCTTTTTAAAAAAAATTCAACATTTTATTACTTTAATAAGGGTTATTGGAATAAGTCTTTATGCTACTATTCCTAGAGAACAGACATGTGTACTGTGAATATATGAGACCAGTACAGAAACATACAAATGGCACACATAAAGGTAGCAATCTCAAAATGAAAATACTAATTTTAAAACATATTTGCACCCCTGTGTTTGCTGTAGCATAATTGTCAAGATATGGAAGTAACCTAAGTGTCCATTAATAAACAAATGGATAAGGAAGTATATATGCAATAGGATATGAGGTAGCAATAAAAAAGGATGTGATTGTGCCATTTGAGACAATATGGGTGGACCTAGAAGCTATTATGCTAAGTGAAATAAGTCAAATTGAGAAAGACAAATACCATATGATTTCAGTCATATGGAATCTAAAAAATTAATGAAAAAATAAAAAGCAGTATCAGACCCATAAATGCAGAGAACAAACTGATGGTTGCCAGGGGTGAGGAGTCTAGGGATGTTGGCAAAATGAGTGAAGTGGAATAGGAGATACAGGCTTCCAGTTAGGCAGTGAATAAGTCATTGGAATAAAAGGCACAGCATAAGGGAGCATATAGTCAACGATATTGTAATAGTGTTCTGTGGTGACAGATGGCAGCTACACTTGTGGTGAGCACAGTATAACATATAGAGGAGTTGAATCACTATGTCATACACCTGAAACTAATGCAACATGTGTGTCAACTATACTCAAATATTTTTAATTATTCATTTTTAATATTTTAATTTTTATTAAAAGGACATGAAACATGAAAAATGAATAACAAAATTAAGACTATTGCAAAATAGATAATATTTGAATTTTTTTTAAGTTAGCAATTTTAGCACAGACTTACTGTCAGAATTTGTACCTTCAAAATTATTGAAAAATTTTGATCCCTAAAAATAAGTTGAGGTCATTTGTGCTTAAATTCTAATTTCATATTTTATATAGAAATTTGATATCTAACTTAATATATGATAATTCTGCTCAGATAATGTATTTTCAACATTCCACATTCTGTGCTTTAGAAAGTAAATTTTGGGGGCACCTGGGTAACTCAGTTGGTTAAGCAATGGACTCTTGATTTTGGCTCAGGTCATGATCTTGTGGTTGTGGGATCGAGCCCTGCGTCAGGCTCTGTGCTCAGTGCAGAGTCATCTTCAGATTCTCTCTCTCGAGTAAATAAAATCTTTAAAAAAAAAAGTAAATTTTCATTGCAAATATAACTGTAAGAAGTATAAGGAAAGCATTACAGAATAAAAGCATGTAGGATTTGGTCTCCATAATATACAAATGAAGAAACTGCTTACTACTGGCTGAGTCCATAACTCAAGAATCGAGTTGATAACTTAAAAATTGTGAAGAGGGGTGCCTGGGGCGGGCTCAATCGGTTGAACATCTGACTCTTGATTTCTGTTCAGGTCATGATCTCAGGGTTGTGAGATTGAGCTCATCACTGGGGGTGGAGCCTGCTTGAGATTTTCCTTTTCTCTCTGCCCCCTGCCCCTATCCCATAGGCATTCTCTCTCTCTCTTGCTCTCAAAAAAAATTATGAAGAAAACTGTACAAATTCTGGATTCAGACACACTTGAATTCAAATTTTGGTTCTTTTGCTAAATTTCTGTGTGATGGTGTGTAAGTTATGTAATCTTCCTAACTCAGTCTTTTCATTTATAAAATAGGGATAATAATACATGAATTTCAGAGTTGCTGTAAAGGAGCTAATACATGGCTCAATAGAATTTTAGTTATTACCAATAAATTCCTGTCTCTGATAGTAATAATAACAAACATTTTTTTCTAATTTGCAGATTATCTTCAAACTAAGATAGTATAGGAAGGTTTGCTTGGTTTTGTTTTCCTTTTCATACCGTTATTAGTGGATTGAATTTTGGCAAGGAGGTTTCCTATTAACATAATTTCTTGAAATTGTTTAACACATAAAATATGTTATCCAAACACAGAAGTAAATATATTGTAATTGAACATAACAAAGAACAGAGATTTGAAAGTGATGAAGACTTCAAAAATTTCCTGTGTTAGAAAACTGCCAGCAGGAAGATGGTTTATTTTGGGGCTGCTATCATTTTCAATCATCTAGGCAGAACTCAGAAGTCTGAGAAGTATCTTTCTATGAGTTTTCCACTCTCAGAGCTTTATATTGAGAGAAATAGTTCTATTTTCTTGTCAGTGATAGTATCCACTTGCTAAAATATAATTACTTGAAAACAGTCTTTAAGAGCTATTTTTCACTTCATAGGAAAAAGAAATATCTATGCTATGTCCCCTTGCTTACACATTAAATAGTAAAGTTCCATTAAGAAAAATAAAAATGCTTGGTCACAAAAATCAGTCTTTGTTCTGCACATTACTTCATTTTAACAAATTTATTGAGATAATTCACATACCATGCAATTCACTGATTTCTGCTTATTACTTCTTGAACAAGATATACCTAAGCCCATGCAACCTAAGCTTCCAAACATAAAAGCTAAATAAATATATATTGAACACTAAATCCATTAAAAAAAAAAAAGTCTAGAACAGAGTAGGTGCACAGAAGGAGACAGATATCTACAACTTTTTTTCCCTCAAGGCATTAACATTCAGAGGACATAGACATATGTACACAGGTTTTTAAAATACTGAAACATAATGTTATATGTAACAAGAGCGATAAGATAGTCAGTGATTAATAATCAATACATAACATAAAATCGAGTTAGGAATTTGAGGGAAGAATACATATTTCACACTAGGTTAGTCAGCATTTCCTAGATGAGATAAGATTTATTTTGGGGATTTAAAGAAGATAAAGGGGAAGGGAAATGTTCCTGGGTAAAGATGAAAGAAGGCGTAAAATCATGAACAGAAACAAAGAAGTGGGAAACAGTAAGACGCCCTCAAGGAACAATGGGAGAAAAAAAATCAGTTGGAATCAAGTGTTCCTCTTGAGGAGAACTACAACATATTCTCCAACTAGGATAATCCTGAGTAAAGTTGTTAGCACTTCCACAAAGCCACAGGATATGTAGCATAGTTTCCTGAAATACTGCATTTTTATAGCAGTTAATGAATTGAAAATAAGACTTTTGTTTTTAGAAACTCAGATATACAGATACATTAAATGTAATTCTCTAAGTCATTTTTAAGTGTTCCATGGCTCCCACAAAATCTACAGGTATAGGCTCATGCTCCTTAACCATTTGAGTCATTTTGTGGACAAACCTGAGTATGGAGACTTGAAGGAGACATGGCTGATGGGATCCATGGGGTTCAGCACGTGGAGGAACTTGAATGCCAGATAAACGAGTGGACTTCAATCCGTAGGAGAAGCCTTTGAAAAAAGTCAAACAGCTGGGAAAATACGAAAAATAAAGTATTTTAGGAAGTTACTAAGGCAACTTAATATACAGAATGGATGAATAAGGAGAGATTATAGACTGAGCCCAGCTTAAAAGATGCAAACACCAGTGATTTATTGAGAGTTGCCCTGTTGTGAGAGCCAGTTCTGTGATTTGATTCCTAAAAAAAAGTTTAGGGCCTTTTCTTACTAATTTAAAATATAAGAACTGTTTGTAGTCAAAGAGAAATACTACAAGGGCAGTCTCCTTGCCTTTAGGGGAACACAGTGACACTAAATTAGTTATTGTGCTATGTTATTTCTAAACAGAACTAAGAGAAAATATTAGCCACTGATAATCTGTGTTGAATTCTTCATCAGGAAAAAAGTGCCTTCCAAATGTTTTCAGGAGTCATTCAAGAAATACATCTCAGTTTATATGAGAAATTAAAGTAGACTCAATCATAAACGATTCTAAGTTACAAACATTCATCTGATCATCTTTTTTTTTCATCTTTTTAAATTTTTATTAACATATAATGTATTACTTGCTTCAGGGGTACAGGTCTATGAATCATCAGTCGTACATAATTCACAGCACTCACCCTAGCACATACCTCCCCATAGTCCATAACCTGGCCACCCTATCCCCCTTGCCCCCAGCAACCCTCAGTTTGTTTCCTGAGATTGAGTCTCTTATGGTTTGTTTCCCTCCCTGGTCCCATCCTGTTTCATTTTTTCCTCCCCTGTCCCCGACAACCCCCTGCCCTGCCTCTCAAATTCCTCATATCAGAGAGATCACATGATAATTGTCTTTCTCTAATTGACTTATTTCACTTAGCATAATATCCTCTAGTTCCATCCACATTATTGCAATGGCAAGATTTCGTGTCTTTTTGATGGCTGCATAGTATTCCATTGTATATTTATACCACATCTTCTTTATCCATTCATTTGTTGATGGACATCTAGGTTCTTTCCATAGTTTGGCTATTGTGGACTGCTTTATTGTGGCTGCTATAAACATTTGGATGCACGTGTCCCTCCGGATCACTACATTTGTATCTTTAGGATAAATACTCAGTAGTACTATTGCTGGGTCATAGGGTAGCTCTATTTTCAACTTTTTGAGGAACCTCCATACTGTTTTCCAGAGTGGCTGCACCAGCTTGCATTCCCACCAACAGTGTAGGAGGGTTCCCCTTTCTTCACATCCTTGCCAACATCTGTCGTTTCCTGATTTGTTAATTTTAGCCATTCTGACTGGTGTGAGGTGGTATCTCATTGTGGTTTTGATTTGTCTTTCCCTGATGCCAAGTGATGTTGAGCACTTTTTCATGTGTCTGTTAGCCATTTGGATGTCTTCTTTGCAGAAATGTCTATTCATGTCTTCTGCCCATTTCTTGATTGGATTACTTGTTTTTTGGGTGTTGAGTTTGATAAGTTCTTTATAGATTTTGGATACTAGCCCTTTATCCGATATGTCATTTGCAAATTCTGTTTGTTGTCTTTTGGTTTTATTGACTCTTTCCTTTGCTGCGCAAAATCTTTTGATCTTGATGAAGTCCCAAGAGTTCATTTTTGCCCTTGCTTCCCTTGCCT
>CM052899.1:126552227-126600139 GCA_028534135.1 Potos flavus | reverse complement strand
GACTGTCTTTTTTCCATTGGACATTCTTTCCTGCTTTGTCGAAGATTAGTTGACCATAGAGTTGAGGGTCCATTTCTGGGCTCTCTATTTTGTTCCATTGATCTATGTGTCTGTTTTGTGCCAGCACCATACTGTCTTGATGATTACAGCTTTGTAATGGAGCTTACAGTCTGGAATTGTAATGCTGCCAACTTTGGTTGTCTTTTTCAACATTCCTCTGGCTATTCGGGGTGATTGTCTATCTTTTAAGAAAAATATCAATGTCCTGAAATCATTCCCGAAAAATTAGGGATTACCTCAAAAGGTGGTAATGTTTTTGAGGACTAGCATTCTTGGTAGAATATTTTTAATGAGCAGTTTAGTTGTGGTTCCTTAGCATAATGAAGAAAAACTAGAAATGTGCTATTAATGTCAAAGGAATATTCAAGTAAAAGAAGGTTTTATATGCAAAGTATATATATTGATCGAGCATTGTTAGGTGCCCCAGGAAATTGGGAAATTTGTTATCTTTCTGTAGTCCAAATATTTAAGGATCAACTGTACAGACATATATAAGAAAGAATTATAAACAACTGTAGTACAATGGCAATTTTTGGTCAGATTTTAAAAGTCTTGACAATTAAGTGGTATGATTTATATTTAATATTTTCAAGGGATATATAATTGATATATCTGAAAAACTGCTTAATTTTCAACATAACATACATACTTTGACAAGTAAATTTAGGTGTTCAGAAAGAAAGCAAAGAGCCTCCAAATCTCTGCAGGATTCACAGGAGCATATGTATTTGAGTAATGCTAACTTATAACATGAAGGAAAATTAGTTAAGATTCAGACTTAAGATATTTCCATTTTAAAGGTCTTTTCAAATGAATAATATAGAAGTGATACATAATTGAAATTATAAAATATAAAACATATTTTAAATACTATAAAATACTTTAGTATTATTGTATAAAATACAAAGAAATAATAAATTTTACTACATAAACATATAAATATTTTAACCTAAAAACACTGTAAAATTTAAGTGACAAATTGCTAGATGGAAATGGCATATGAAGTATATGTAACAAAGAGTAAAATGTCTAATAAAGCTCTTATGAACCACTAACAACCAAAAAATGAAGATTTCAATATAAAAAAAAGACAAAAGAAATGAACAGTTCACTTAAAAAAATACAAATTCCAAAAATCTGGAACTAAGGTCGACTTTATTACTATTTTTTAATGTACATTTAAATAAGTTAACCATTTTTTTTAAATAGTAAAGTGGCAAAATTTAAAAAGGGGAGTTAATGTTTAGTATCAGCAAGACAGAAGGAACATTTTTTAAAAGATTTATTTATTTTAGAGGGAGTGAGCAGGAGGGAGGGGCAGAGGGAGAGAGAATCAAGCAGACTCCCCACTGATCATAGGGCCCCATGTAGGGCTCAGCCTCAGAATCCTGAGATCATAACCTGAGCCAAAATCAAGAGTCAGCCATTTAACCAATTGAGCCACTCAGGCACCCCATCAGGAGGAACATTTTTTAAGCACCACTGGAATAAATATGAATTAAGATCAGCATTTTAACAGACAATAAGTAGTATCTGTCAAGAGCAGAAAAATGATCATGATTTTTTATCTATTCCCATCCTAAGAATATTCTAGAAAATTCTAATAAGTGGTAAAATATCAAAATATTACATTACAAGAAAAGTTGGAAATTTTTAAATTGTCCAATACCAGGTGAAAGGTCAAATAAATTGTACATCTTGTAACAGATCAATTTACCAATGAAAAATTATTCTTGGAAAGAGTGTTTTTGATATGAACAAAAACTTCTGGTATATCCTTAAGTGACAAAAATAATATAAACTTTTTTTTTTTAGTACAATTCTGATTTCAAACATGAGTGCTGCTTGCTAGGATATTCCCAGATCCTCATGCCTTTAGAGTTTATCCTTCTGATAATTATATAACAGAATATTAAAATTAAACTATTCTGGGAGCACTTGGCTGGCTCAGTCATAGAGTATGCAACTCTTGGTCTCATGGTTGTGAGTTTAAGCCCCATGCTGGGTGTAGAAATTACTTAAAAATAAAATCTTGAAAGACAGAAAGAAAGGAAGGAAGGAAAGAAGGAAGGAAGGGAGGGAGGGAGGAAAAGAAAGGAAAGAAAAGAAAAGGGAAGGAAAGAAAAGAAAAGAAAAGAAAGAAGTCTGTAAAGGAAGGCACCAAGGAACATTTATCCTCAGGTTGAAGAGATTAAAAGGCCCAGAATTACAAATTAGAAGAGGATTGAGAGAGGTTTGCTGAGGTATGACTCACCCACTTACAAGATGGAGAAGTAGGGGTGCTTGCCCCCAACTCATGCTTAGAAAAGGGACTGACAGAGACATGCAGAGGGTTTAACATATGAATTAGTATTTCAGAGGACACAGTGAACTTGTCTCTGCTTCACACGTAAGACATTCAAAGTGCCAGGACCTGGCTGGCTGGCTTGTTTCTCTGACAGCAGTTGGTGGCATTGACCAGCCTACACTCTTAGAGTCTTTCTGGACAAAAGATGTATGTGTTACTGTGGGCCAGGGTGATTGGCCCACCTGCATGAGGGTTAACAAGATGCTTTATGGCAGGGTTAACAACTGGATTTCTCGAGGCCGAGGGAAGAGCCAGCAACCAGAGATGAATTTCCTTACATGAGGAGAACTCTTGGTGAGAGATCCACAGCAATAGTTTGGCGTCTCTAAAGAGCCCAGGAAAGTGCCTACAAAAGTGAGGGTCAGCTTTAAAATTCTTTTTAGTCCAAGAACACCTCAAACAACCCTGGTGCCCCTTTCCACCACCCTATCGTTGTCCACCCACAACTCTGGCAAGGATGGGAACCAAGAATGACGAGATGGGGTGGAGATACTGCAGAACGAGTTAGCAAAGAGAAAAGACAAGGAGGCATCCTTGGTGGAAATTTAAAGTTTTGTTTATTATACTAGACTAGACATATCAATTACTGTACTGTTTTTATTATCAGAAAATAATTAGAAAATAAAACTTCTTTCAGATTTCACTTAGAATCAAGGAAGAAATGGGCCTCAAATAATAAAACTAAAGGATCAACAGAATAGGAATATAGTTGCTTTTACATTGCTATAGCTATGTTGCTTCCTTTCATATTCTTAGGAGACCCTCTTTATAGGCTTCCTGACTCTTCCAGTTATTAGTTGTGGAACCCATATCAGATTACTTAACATCCCGTCTTACCTTCTTTATATACTAAATTGGGGTGCTTTTAGTAGCTACTTCATACTGAAGATTAAACAGGTCAACACATATAAAGCAATTCATAGAGCGCTCAGCACAGGATATCAAAATACTCGAAGAGAATACTCAAAAATAATAAAGTCCGAGCAAATATTATGGCCCTATCTTGAGCTACAGTTATTATGTCCACAAGAACATTAGTCTGAATCATCAGTCATCCTTTCTTTCCCTGAAGGCAATCTCCTGATGTCTGGGGGACTGGATTACGGGCTGGCTGCTTTAACGTCTTCCACCAATTCTTTCTGACCTCACTGTTTCTTTGCCACACATTTCTCATTGTTATTATATGTCTTACTCCATTTTCTTTAATATTTTCAATAGGAACTAGTGTTTCTAATGCCATGATGAACACCATGACTTGATTTGAAGGCCCAGTGAGGAGTAGGAATAAAGCATGTTCATAGTGACTGTATCTCTCTCTTGATCATTTTGCCTTCTCAATTACTATTTATCTTCAGTTGTGCAGTTATTTGAAACTTTTGGTATGATTTGATGGAGACATTTAATTGAATGTGCAATGTTTCTAAAGTCCAGTTCTCTTCCTCCCCTGGATAACCAATTTTAACATGCTTTCTATCAGTCAGGTTCAGCTCAGCTTTCTAATGTATTACCTTATCTGTGGAACATCATTTGCATAGTCTGGTTTTCATTAAATTTTACCAATGAAATTACAGACACTCTAATATACGATTTAACTGTGGCAGAGATTCATGCAACATTTGGCACACCATGCATTAGTAAAACTTAGTGTCATTCAGGGCCATGTGTTGCTTCTTTTTTTCAGATTACAGATTAATGGGAACCCAGTTTTTTTTTTCTAGTGAAAAGAAGTCCACTGATTTTTCTCCCAATATTGGCTATTAATCAGCACCAGATCTGAGAGAATGGCACAGGCAAAGTTCCTCTTCCCCTCTCCAATGCTTCGAGATTTCTTTCTGGTTTTTGTTTGTTTTGCTCCCAGAGTGTGCTGGAATCTCTCCTCAGGAAACCTGGACTTCTACAAGACTCATTCATCCTCCCAATCCAACCCTGCTCAGGCTTTATCCCAGGGCAGTGGAAGGGACTGGGGCCAGCTCATGGGCTCCTGATGATTCCACAGCCCTGTGAGGTCGGTCTGACTCTTACTCAGTGCACAGGTGGGCGAGACTCCTCCTCCGCAGCTTTGGCCGTTGGTGCAGGATCCTACAGCTCCCACAGAAGCACTTTTGTTCACAGGTGCTGAATTTTAGTTGTTAAAAGGGCATGCAAAAGGAGGGACGTCTTTTGCTTCCATGATGCTGATGGACTACGGTGGTACATTTGAAAGTGCTTTGAAAATTTAAATATTAGGCATTATTACTATCTCATAATGATTCACCCCCAGTTTGAGTATGTGCATTTATAATGTTTTGTCCTTCCCACTTTCCCTATCTCTCCTTTTCAGTTATTTTAGCAATTTAAGTTCTCATAAATTAGTTACTTAATAACTGTAATACCTTTTAGTGATAATCATCACAGTGTAGTTTAGATCATCCAACACAGATGGAAGTAAATACTGCCACTTACCTGTCTTTGAATCCTTGTACATGGGGGGAAGAGAAGGAAAAAATGAAGAACACAGTAAAATTAATAATAAATTCCATGGTAATAGAGGCAACAGGGCAAAACCCAAGGAGAGATGGATGACCAAAATAGGGAGTGCTGGCCATAGTTCACTTGTGTGTGTCTGGCAGTCTGGGTAGCCCATGATTGGTGACAATTTATTGCGCACTTGGTTATTTTAATGAGTATTTGATACAGGAATGAAGAATATAGACTGTTCTTTTAGGTGACCAATTCTTTAGATGATATGTATGAAACAGTGCATTTAAACTTCATAGTTTAGAATCTTTATGGATTCTTTCTTAATTGAAATTGGGAGACATATTTAGGTAAAATAATACCATTGCTAGCCAGTGTATGACTTACTATGATTGTGAATTTATAAGAATTTAAGCTATGTCATCTGGTTTTATTCTGTATAATTGAATTCAGATAATGATATGATAATACATTTTTTTCCAGAGTATAAAAAAACATCTAGAAACAGGAAAGGTATTTAATTGAAGGGAGATTTTTATTTAAAGCTTTTTAATCAACTGTATAGAACTTTTAAGTGCCCAGTGAAAAAGATGCCAGATGCAAGAATACCAAAAGGCAATTTTCCTTGGTGTATTAAATTGAGATAAGGGGATCTTTCCAGGATCAATCAGAACCTGGCTTTTCTCTGCCTCACTACCATAATACTATGGATGATGTTATCCCATCTCCCATTATAGGTCAATCTAATAGCTGAAGCTCTGACCTCATACACAAAATTTTTACAATTATGTGTCAGGAGGAAAGAACACTTAAATATTACACGTCCTTCCACTCCTCCTCTGTATTGCATGTTGCTTGCTATCTTGCCACATAGAGTTATCAAGCCAATAATAGGAATAGTGAAATCTTGCTTACTCAAATTCCATTCTTTTTCTCTCTCCATGCCCTCACCCTATCCCACACTCACTTTCTTTTCATTTTCAATCTTATTTGGGCTTAGGGACATTAAATATTGAAAAGCAGAGATGAGCTTTAAAAATTAAAGAGAAGGAAAAAAAATTAAAAGAGAAGGGAAGAAATAAAATGGCAAAATATTAGACAAAAATTATCTCTTTATTGGCTTGTTTTATATTTATATATTTGGTTTATAGTAACTTATTTACTCTTTCCTGTACCTAAAATAGAGAAAACTATCCAAAGGCAAGTACCTGAAATAAATACTACATATCTTAATCTTTATGCAATATTCTTAAGAATAAACATGCTCCCTTAAAATGATACAAGTATGTACTTGAAAGACTGGAAAATATAGTGATAATGAAGTATGCAGAAAAGAGTTAACAAACAGGCCTGAGCCTGCCATCTTTAGAAAGGACTGCTTACAAGGTCTGCCCTTGGCTAGAGTCTAGGAACTTAAATATGGTTCCTTATATTGATATAAAGTGTCCATAAATGATAAGAGTGCTCATTATACTTAATCTGTACAAACAACATCATTCATGCTGCACACCTACTTTCCATCAGGGAGTCTGAAATTTTGATACCTCTAGGAGGAATGTACTATGTGACCATTCTCCAATTAAAAACCTAGGGCACTGAGTTTCTAATGAGCTTCCGTGGTAGACAACACTTCACATGTGTTGTCGAACTCATTGCTGGAGGAATTAACTCACTGAGTGACTCCACTGAGAGAGACTCTTAGAAGCTGGTTTCCTGCAGATTTACCTTATGTGCCTTATTTGCTGATTTTGCTTTGTATCCTTTTGCTATAATAAATATTAGCTGTGAATACGCTATATGCCAAATCCTCTGAATCCTTCTAGTAAATCACCAAATCTGGGCATGTTCTTGAGAACCTCTGACACACAAGGTTGACTGAAATGTCTACATGAAGATTTATGGATTCTAAATAAAAATATTTATTTAATACATACCATGTGAATGGAATTATGTTAAGCGAAACCAAGGCAAGTATGGACTTATTTCAAGAAATTCACAGTATAGTGGCTATCCACGCATATATAAAAAGAATGTTCAATTAACTGAGTCAAAGCAGAATAAAGAATTTATAAGCAGCTTATTTCAAAGTCAGTTTTGAGGATGGAGACAGCTCATCTTGTTTAAATTGCCAGGAAAGCTAAAAATATGTAAGTTAGCCTTAAAGGAACAAGTAGGTTTTGACAGGTTACGATACCTGGAGACAGGAGAAAGGGAATTTTAAAAGGTTTCACTTACAGTTTCCCTTGAAACTTTGCAAATGGATAGGAGGTGTAATAAAGTGAAATACAGAGCGTATTGAGGACATTAAAAAAATACTAATTGTTACTTATGAAACAAAGTGAAAATTTCAAGTTCTCCTGGTTAAAATCCTAATAATTTGAATGCTTTATTTATAACTCTGTTCCATGCAGAATTAATGGATTATTATAGAAGAACCGTCAAAATCCCCTAGCATTTTAAGAGTGTTCCTTTTAAACTCACATACAGAACTTATGTTCTACTGGCTTCTAATTATGCTTTTTCTTTTCTACCTTTCCTTTGTTCAGGTCCATCATGAGTGAGAGATGGCACTCAAACTCTTCAGAAAACTGGCATGACATTTGGAGTGTCAATGACACAAAGTATCACCTATACTCGGATATCAATATCACCTATGTGAACTACTATCTTCACCAGCCTCAAGTAGCAGCAATCTTCATTATTTCCTACTTTCTGATCTTCTTCCTGTGCATGGTGGGAAATACAGTGGTTTGCTTTACTGTGATGAGGAACAAACACATGCACACCGTCACTAATCTCTTTATCCTGAACCTGGCAATAAGTGATTTACTGGTTGGCATATTTTGTATGCCTATCACGCTACTGGACAATATTATAGCAGGTATGTTGACTTGTGTACAGTACAAGGATGATAGGAAATTTCTGTCTCCTATGCCTGCACCCATGGCAGGGAGATCCATTCATTCATAAATATTTATGGAGTTCCAAGAACTGCTCCAGGTACCTGCTCTCATAGGGTCTACATTCCAAAGAAGGAGAAAGACAGTAAACAAATATAGTATAAGTAGTCGGATATTGATAAGAATTAGGGATAAAAATAAAGCAGGTGCCAGAGATGAAGAGTAGAAACTCGTTTTTAGAGTATTCACTGAAGGTCATCAGAGAATGATGTCTTTCACTAAAGACTTTGAATTTGCTTGATATAGTTCAGGGCACGTATAATGTGGTAGAAATATTATTGGTAATTGTATGCACTGGAAAGTTCAAGGAAGTGATAAATCTGCTTTCAACTGATCCAGTGTCTTCAACCTAACAGCAGATATTGAGGCCCTCTTGTGGTTAGCTAGGGAGATTTCCAATCGTTTTTGAGGGAAGACGGAGCAGCAATCCCAATGATTTCTCAAAAAGTGGTAGTTCATCAGTGATAATGGACATATACAACGCAAGTAACTTCAAAGTGTAGCAGTTAGAGTACTACCCCAGAGTCCCTCGGGCCTGTATGACTACTCTGGCACTACATTATATACTCTGGAAGTGCAGTGTATCTCCAGCTCCCAGAACCATTTTGGTGCATAGTACCTCCTTAATAAGTATTTGTTGTATTAATTAATGGACAGTATTCAAGATATTCATATTCCAAATCTGTAGAAGAAAGAAAATGATGGGAGGTAGGTGGGGGGATGAGGTAACTGGGTGATGGGCATTAAAGAGGGCACCTGAAGTAAGGAGAACTGGATGTTATATGCAACTGATGAAGTGCTAAATTCTACCTGTGAAGCTAATAATACAGTATATGTTAATTAAATTGAATTTAAGTTTAAAAATGTTAAATGATACCATAGTTGCATATCAAAAATATTTAGAGCAGCATGAGCTCTATCATAGTTCTTAGCCTTTCATAGCATTATCAGTTTACTGAAGAATAAGAGGTTTCTCTTTGGAGTTCTGTTTCCTTCCTTTCTCTAGAGTGAAGCCAGGGAGAGTTTAAGAGTGCCTCTTTTAGCATCTGTACTCACCAATTCTGCATTTTTGTGAATATTTTGTGATAAATATTAAAAAATATTTATCAAGAATATACATTTTTAAAACAAAGAAGGTACGTTTTTAAGAGACTGCTAGGCAAAAAGAGTGAAAGAATTGATTTAAATTATTGTTCTCAAGAAACTTATTTTGCCAGTAAAAAATGCTCTCGGTATCTCCCTCCTGTAAGTATTTATAATGAAATTATCATCTCAACTTCTCCATACACTTTATTACCCTTCCTTACCCCTGATTCCCATTCACGGGAGGCAGCCACATTCAGCATCTCGCCTTTATTTTCAGTAGTTACTCTCCGATTTCTAAGCAACCTGTTTCCATTATAATGTATTATCTTCACACTGCGGGAGACGTACTTTAGTTGTATTAATCCTCTCCTACCACAAGAGGTAGTTTCTCCCACCAGACTCCACCAAAATGACATAGAACAAAAGAACATAAATCCATAGAAACTGTCAGATACTGCTGAATGTGAAGTTGGGAAAGCAGGATTGGCTGGAATCATGTACAAATGCAATCGGATGCATTTATATAGACATACAAATACACATTCACACTCTTTGCGTCCTTTCATTTTCCCAATGTAATTATAATTTTTTGTTAAGCCAGTATGCGAGAATACATTCCTATTGTTACACGTATCTTAGCTCTGTTGAGGCTTGTTGAGTGCTAGGATATCAATTTCTTATAAAATGTTTTCTTGGATTTAATAAGAACATCATATTTTGATTTGCTTAGTTTGGGGTATGTACCTATAAGTAATATATCCTCAAATTCTCTTCCAGGAGTGTTAATTTCTTGTAAACACCTTTGAATGTATCAGGCAACATGTGAATTGCATCTTTTTTCTGAAGATCCACCCCCTCGTGCTCGCTACCCTTTTGTTCCTATTCCAATACCTTGCTCTTCAGGCCTGGAGCTCTGGATTTACTGCTCTGCGATGTCCCTTCACTGAGACCCTAATGATTCTCTTCACCTCTCTTCATGCTCAATCCCCAGTTTTCTGGAGCCATGTCTTCTTTCTTGGTTTATTTCTCTATTACTTTCCTGAGAAGTGTGCATTAAGATTAAAAAAAATGAGATCTGTTTTGTCTGTAATTATCCTTATTCTGCCCTCATATTTGATTATAGGTAGCTGTATAAAGTATTCAAGGCTGGACATATTAACAGAGATGTCTTTATTGTTATGTGAGAAACCTGATATTACTGCTAAAAAATCTAATGACATTTCACTCTTGCTTCTTTTATCCTGATTTGCATTTTGTTTTTTCTCCTGAAAACTCCTAGGACTTCTCTTTATCTTTAGTGTTCTGAATTTCAGGCAATTATGCCTTGGAAAAATCTTTTTTATTTTTCGTTTATTGTATTGGACACAAACTAGGTCCTTTCAATCAAAAATAGAATGCCTCTTAATCCTGGGGAATTTTCTTTTTTTTTTTTTTTTTTAATTTTTTAAATTTTATTTATTCATTTTTTTTAATCCTGGGGAATTTTCTTGTATAATTCTCTTCCATTTTACTTTTTTTCAATTCCTAGTAGATATTGGAGGTTCTGAGTTGCCATTTTTTAAAAATCTTTTTCATTTTCTGTTCCTAATTGTTCCATTTTCAAAGATTTTCTCAATTTTCTCTTCTAGACATTATATTGAGTTCTATGTTGTCATATTTTAAATTCTTTGAGCTGTTTTTATTTTCTGCATGTTTCTTACACTATCAGGCACATTTCATCGATAAAATGTGTTGTATCTGAGGTTTATTGTTTATGTTTTTATTTTAATTCCAGTTAGTTGTGTTATATTACTCTCAGGTATACAATATAGGGATTCAAAAATTCACACATCACCTGGTGCTCATCATGCCAAGTGCACTCCTTAATCCCTATCACCTGCTTAACCCATCCTCCCACCCACCTCCCCTCTGATGACCATTAGTTTGTTCTCTATAGTTAAGACCCTGTTTCTCAGTTTGTATTTTCCCCTATGCTGATTTGTTTTGTTTCTTAAATTCCACATAGGAGTGAAATCATATGGTATTTGTCTTTCTCTGACAGGCTTATTTCGCTTAGCATTATACTCTCTAGGTGCACCCATGTAGTTGCAAATTGCAAGATTTCATTCTTTTTTGTGGCTGAATAATATTCTATTGCATACATATATATGTGTGTGTGTGTGCATATATATAAAGCTATATATATCCACACACCACTTTTATATATACACATACCACATTGCATATATATACATACCACATTGCATATATATACACATACACACATTTTGCATATCCATGTATACCACATTGCATATATATGTGTATATATATAAACACATACCACATCTTCTTTATATACAACTTCTTTATATCTATCTGTTTACATATACCACATCTTCTTTATCCATTCATCAATCAAAGGACACTTGGGCTGTTTCCCTGATGCTAAGTGCTGATGAGCATCTTTTCATACATCTATTGGCCAACTGTATGTTGTCATTGGAGAAATGTCTGCTCATGTCTTCTGCCCATTTTTTAATGGGGTTATTTGATTTTTGAGTGTCGTTTAAGTTCTTCTTTGTTAAGTTCTTTATATATCTTCTTCCATCACATACGTTGCCTTTTAGTTTTGTTGATTTCTTTCATTGTGCCAAAGCTTTTATTTTGATAAAGTCCCAATATTTTAATTTTTTGTTTTCTTTGCCTCAGGAGACCTATTGAGAAAAAAGTTGCTGTGATGTCAGAGAAGTTACTGCCTGTGTTCTCCTGTAGGATTTTTATGGTTTCAAGTCTTTAATCCATTTCAAGTTTATTTTTGTGTGTGGTGTAAGAAAGTGGCCCAGTTTTCCCAACACTATTTGTTGAAGAGACAGTCTTTTTCCCATTGGATATGCTTTCCTGATTTGTTGAAGATTAACTGCCAATATAATTGTGGGTTTATTTCTGGGTTTTCTATTTTGTTCCATTGCTCTATGTGTCTATTTTTGTGCCAGTACAATACTGTTTTGATCACTACAGCTTTGTAATATACTTGAAGTCCAGGATTGTGATGCCTCCAGCTTTGCTTTTCTTTTTCAAGATTGTTTTGGTTATTTGGGGTTTTTTGTGGTTCCATATAAATTTTGGGATTGTTCTAGTTTTGTGAAAAATGCTGTTTGTATTTCGATAGGCATTGGGAGCATAAACATTTTAACAACACTCGTTTTTCTAATCCATGAGCATGGAATGTCTTTCCATTTCTTTGTGTCATCTTCAATTTCTTTCATCAGTGTTTTATGGTTTTCAGAGTACAGGTCCTTCACCTCTTTGGTTAGGTTTCTTCCTAGGTATCTTAATTTTTGTTGTGCAATTTTAAATGGGCTTGTTTTCTTAATTTCTCTTTCTGCTGCTTCATTACTAGCATATAGAAATGCAACAGATTTCGGTACATTGATTTTGTATCCTTTACTGAATTCATGTATCAATTCTAGCAGTTTTTTGGCAGAGTCTTTCAGATTTTCAGTATGGAGTATCAGGTCATCTGCCAATAGTGAAGTTTTACTTCTTCCTTACTGATTTGGATGCCTTTTCTTTTTCTTGTCTGATTTCTGTGACTAGGAGTTATGGTACTATATTGAGTAAAAGTGGTGAGAGTGGACATCCTTCTCTTATTCCTGATCTTAGGAGAAAAGCTCTTAGTTTTTTTCCTCATTAAGAATGAGGGCTTTGGGCCTCATTTGAGGGATGTGGGCTTTTCATATATAGCCTTTATGTTGAGGTATGTTCCCTCAAAACCTACTTTGCTGAAGGTTTTTATCATGAATGGATGTTGAATCTTGTCAAATGCTTTTTTCTGCCACTATTGGAATGATCATATGGTTGTTATCCTTTCTCTTATTGATATATCACATTGATTGATTTGTGACTGTTGAGCCACTCTTGCAAACCAAAAACCCCACTTGGTTGTGGTGAATAATTTTTTTAATGTATTGTTGGATTCAGTTTGCTAGTATTTTGTTGACGATTTTTGCATCTGTATTCTTCAGAGATACTGGCTTATAGTTCTTTTTTATGGTGTCTTTATTGGGTTTTGGTATTAGGGTAATGCTGGCCCCATACAGTGAATTTGGAAATTTTCCTTCCTTTTCTATTTTTTGGAATAGTTTGAGGAGGATATGTATTAACTCTTCTTTAAATGTTTGGTAGAATTCACCTTGAAGCCACCTGGCCCTGGAACTTTTGTTGGGAGTTTTGTGATTACTGATACAATTTCTTTGTTGGTAATTAGTTGGTCTGTTCAAATTTTCTGTTGCTTCCTGTTTCAGTTTTGGTAGGTTATATGTTTCTAGGAATTTATCCATCTCTTCTTGGTTGTATATTCTCATAACTGTTTTGTATTTCTGTGGTGTTGGTTGGGTTTTTTTTTTTTCTCATTTGTAATTTTGTGTCCTTTCTCCTTTTTTCTTGATATGGCTGGCTATTTTCATCTACTTGATTTATATTGGCTTTCTTTTAAGTTTCTTTTTTTCTCTTTGTTATAGTCACTTCTATATTTGACGTTTCCCTTATATCAGTTGCTACTTAGCTGCTTGTATTTCAAAGTGAGACAGTGTGGCTGTCTCGGACCTCTCTGTGCCTTAGGTTTGGGGTTAGGCCCACTCTCAGCTTCATTAGTTTGGGCCATTCACTGGGAAATCCACGACTGTCAAAATCTGCACAACAGTGTTCTTGGAAGGATCACATTCCCCAGAAGGAAATTCTCTGATCTATTGCCATAGGAATCATAAGACTGGCTGCTACACTCCAGAGCTCAGTGGGTCCCTGGGCAACAGTACTGCATGGAGAGCATCTATTTTTACTTAATCCTTGTGCATCATTGTGGTACCCACTCCACCTGCACCTAGTGATTCAGAGTCTAGAGCCCCTTTGCTTCCACCGCCTCAGAGACTAACTTCCATCCTTCTGCTAGCCACGGGAAAAGCAAGAGGCATCTGGTTACATTTATTCATAATTCAGCCACTTGTGTTATTTTCCCAGCTTCACATCCTTTCTATTTGAGTTTTCTTTTCCCTAGTGCTTTCATTTTAGTGGAATTTAGTGAGGGAGGTGAGATAAATCATATGCTTTTTCTTTATTTTTGACCAAAGGCTATTCACACCCTTTTTGTTTAATATTTTAACAGCCAAATAATTCTAGGACTGGGAAAACATGTTCTCTCTTGGTTTCTATTCGGTAGAGTCACTCAAGCATCTATTTTAAGATGGTCTGGATAGATGACAAATTTTTTTTAGATATACTTGGATTATTTAGATTTGAGAAATATTTTAAATTGGGTAAAAATAATTTTTAAAAATAAATTGCACATTTCTCAGATTTTTAAAATTTCTCTTTCGAGAAACTAGAATAGTTACTAGTGGAAGAATATTACTTTCTTATAATAGTAGATGGGTGGTTATATCAACCTGTTATATTTCTTTTATAAACATTCCAGCAAATTCAAATAGACTGATTTTGTTCATGCAAAGTGCTCTTTATTCTCAAAGTATGTTTTAGTTAGCTCAGGCTGCTATAAAAAAAATACCACAGACTGGGTGGCTTAAACAACAGACATTTATCTTCTCACTGTTTCAGAGGCTAGAAGCCTGAGATCAGGGTGATAGCATGATCAGGTTCTTGGTGAGGGTCCTTTTTTTGGTTTGTAGACAGCCACTTTCCTGCTGTGTGCTCACACGGACTTTCCTCAGTGCATGTTTATGGAAAGGAAAGCTCTCTTTCTTCTTCTAATGGCACTAATCCCATCACGTTGGCACCACTCTTGTGGCATTATCTATATATATTTATTTTCCAGAGGCCCCTCCTCTAAATATATTGAAGCCTTAAGCCCTAATGTATGAATTTAACTGGGGGGTCACAAATATTTACTCTATAACAATATACTCCTAAGGTAAATTGTCTCATTACATAATATATGAATAAATACTAATCTTATTTATTTTACAGGTACCTCCTGTTCCTCGTAATTTATGGGATGTATTTCCAAATTATAAAACCAATATTCTTCCTGTCTTATTCATTTAAAGGGCTTTGTTGTATAAGGGTTAATGGTTTAGGCTCCAGAACCATACAGGGGTTGAAATCCTAAATATCCTGCTAACTAGCTGTGGCAAGGTATGTGATATTTGTGTATTTATTACCTAGTCTATATCGTGAGGTGGAGAATAAAGCCTTCGAAAGCCTGTTTGGGGAATTAGATAAGTTGATACAAAGCACTTACTACAATGCCTCGAATGTTATCACTACTGTATTATGTTTTGACATTATTATTATTAGTATACTAAAAACAGCTCTGGAGATATTAATGAAAATAACGGAAAACAAAGATTATTCCCTGGATAGCATTTAGGAAATAGTTGCATCAGTCTTGATTTCATGCTTTTCTGTTCATATTTTTGGTGAAAATAAAAAAAAAATATATATGATCTCTTCAAAGACTTTCATATCCCTTTCAGGATGGCCCTTTGGAAGCACAATGTGCAAGATCAGTGGATTCATCCAGGGGATATCAGTTGCGGCTTCAGTCTTTACTTTAGTTGCAATAGCTGTGGATAGGTAAGTCAGCACCAAAATCGGAATCTAGTGAAAAATGTATAATCTACTAAATTTGGTTATATCTGCCCAAAATTATATCTATAATATCCACTCTTTTAAGAGCACAGCATGTATCTGCTAAAGGTTCAGTAATCAAACTACTAAAATTTCCATTTTTAAAATTAAATAATTAGGGACGGCATGTGTCTTAGTTTGGGCCACTATCACAAGATACCAAAGACTGCATGTCTGAGACAACGGCAATTTAATTCTTGCAATTTTCAATAGTTACAATATATGCTAACAAGTACATGCCAAGGTCCAAGGTCAGGATGCCAGTAGCTTCTGTGTCTGGTGAAAGACCTTTTCCTGGTTTGCAGAACGCCATCTTCTCCATGGAACCAGGAGCTCTATTCTCCTCATTTTAAAAGGTCATTAATGCTAGCATGAGGACAGCTCCCTCTTGATCTCATCTGAACCTACTTAGCTCCAACTACCAACCAATCAGGCTTAAAACCCTAACCCTTATTCAAAGTACGAATTTTGGGGGGACATAAACAAAAAATCCCTAACAAACATCATAGTTATACTATTTTTCACTAGAATCTTGGTGAAATCTAAAATTTTCTCCAGATTTTAAGAGAAAATTTAATAATACATTCATTTACACATAGTGTTAAGGTGTGCCTGTACTGGCCTGGGCTGTATATCATCTAAAACAAATTAGACAGGGACACCTGAGTGGCTCAGATGGTTAGGCATCTGCCTTCAGCTCAGGTCATGATCTTCAGGTCCTAGGACTGAGCCCCACGTCGGGCTCCCAGCTCAGCAGGGAGTCTGCTTCTCCCTCTGCCTCTCAAATGAATAAATAAAATCTTAAAAAATAAAACAAATTAGACAAAGTGCTGCCTAAAGAGGTCCACACTCTGGTAAAGGCAGACAGACACATTAACAAATACTTACAAATAAATAATACTCTCTAATATAACAACTGTACAAAGGAGAGTGATCTAGTTACCTCTCAGGACAGAGAGTGATGGGTTCACAGAAGAAGTCATACCTAATGCTCAGGTTTTAGAAATTAATCTTGGGAAGAAACAGAGGAAAGAGCACCTCTTAAGACAGGGATATATATATATATATATATATATATATATATACATACATACATAGCACTTGAAATAGGAGGATACTTATCAAGAGAAGCACAGAGAGGCAGGCCAGTAGAACATGGGAAGGCGGAATGCCACATTAGGAGTGACCATTTCTTCCACAGAAAGAGGCAAGTGGGTTTTCTATGGGCTTGTCTTCCATTTGTCCTGAAGACAGCTACCGAAGTCTTTTTTACAAGGGAATAATGACTAGATTTTCATTTTAGAAAAACAGCAAGGGTCTGGAGTTGTGTAAGATCGGAGAAAGGAAGAACAGTTAAACTTTTGTAACAACCTAGATGGGAGAGGATGTAAGATAGTGGCAATTAAGAGATGTTTGAGAGGGAAATTGAACAATGACCCAAAAAATGTAAAATGCTATAGGATTGTTGACATCAAAAAACAACTCGATAGATTCCATTTTCAGCATGAATCTATTTCTAAGAACCCCTCTTATAGATCTAGCTTGTTGGTTTCCATGTAAAGAGAATAGAATTTACAATATATGCTAACAAGTACATGATATCTTTTTACATTAAAATTTGGGAGCTAATTATTTCCAAATTTACTACATCCTGTTGCTATATTATACTAAATCATTTTTTTGCATATTATTTTATCCTAATACTTATACTAGTAAATGATGCTACTACTAAATTATTTATCTCTACAGTGAATAAAAAAAAATATCGTTTGTATTTTCTATTTGCATCTTGAACTTATCAGGTTTACTTTCACATTACATTTAGTATTAAATATCCCCAAGTTCTCTTTCACTGTTTCTAGGATGCCTCCTAAACAGAGATTTCATTTGAAAAATGTTAAAACAATAAGTATATTATGCTATATTTATTCAATGGATAACGGTATGCAGGCTAAAATCAATTTACTAGGTCCATGTATTTCAAAAGCATACAATCTCAAAGCTATACAATGATACATATAATATGGTGCCACAATATAGAATTTAAAATGTTATAAATGCAGACTAATACTGTCAAAGCATAAAAACACTGACAGAAAGCATATATAGCAACTTCAGGATTTCTGAGGAAAATGGAATAGTAGATGAGGATTGAATAGGCCTACCAAAAAACTTTCATTTCTGTCATGTTTTAGGTCTTTTAAAAAGTGATGAAATTATGGTCACCTGCCGCGACACACCCTTTACTCTCTGCCTTCCCATCCATGTATCATTTCTTTAGAGTTTCCATTTTCTATTGCAGCATAACAAGCCAGCTCCCCAAACAAACCACTTAGTGGCTCGTGATGTTCATGAATCTAGGACGAGGGCAGCTTCACTGATTGGAAACAAATACCTTGTTTCTGCTCCACTTGGCATCAGAGAGGGAGTTCTAAGGCCAGGAATGAAGCTTTTCCCTTACGTTGGTGCCCAGACCGGGAAGACTCGAGCAGCTAGGAGACAGAACTGGGGCTTCTAAGGCCCTACATGAGCTCCACGGCATCTTCAAGGTAGCTGAACTCATGTCCGTCCAAGACATGTCCTAAGAGAGCGTGCCAGTGAAAGTTATGTAGTGTCCCTTCTGCATCCTATTCATTAGAACTGAGTCGCAAAGTCCATTCAATGGACTTTGGAGGGCATATTCAAGAATTTAGACCTGTTTTAAAACCACTCCACCTTCATCTCTACCTGAACTACTGGCATCCAAATGTCTTTCTCAGGCTCAGGCCTTAGAGGAAGCCAAACTACAAAAAAATCTCCCAAACCTACTTCTCCAGATGAAGTCTTTCTCCTAAATTTCATATTTATGTTTCCGAATAACTTCACCTACACAACCAACCACCACCACCTAAAAATAAACAGACCCAGAATTGAACTTTCTTCCCTACCAGTCCTCCACAAAAAACTAAACCAAAAGCTCCTTTTCTCATTTTTCCCAGTCAGGGAATGGCAGGATCACATATCCAATCTAAGTGAAAATCTTGAGATTTATTCTTGAACCTTCCTTCTCTCTCCAACTTCTCTCTAGTCACTCTTAAATCCCATCAGTTCTGGGTGCTCACTGGGCCTGAACAAGGCACCATCCCCCATTCCTTGAGGTAGAATACGGAGATTTTTTTTTTCCTAAATGGTGTGGTGATTAATTTTGTATGTGAACTTGACTGTGCCACGGGGTGCCCAGATATTTGGTCAAACATTATTCTGGGTGTGTTTGGTGAGATTAACATTTGAATCAATAGGCTGAGTAAAAGATTGCTCTCCCTAATCTGAGGGGCCCCTATTCAACAAATTGAAGGCCCAAATACAAGCAAAAAGGCTGACCTTCCTGCAAGTAAGAGTATTGCTCCTGCCCGAGTTTTTGAGCTGAGACATCAGTCTTTTTCTGTCCTCAAACTACAACATTAGCTCTTCTGGGGTATGAGGCTGATAGCTTTTAGACTGGAAATTGTATCAGTGGCTGTCCTGTTCTCAAGCCTTCAGATTTGAACTGGAACTATACCATTGGCTCTCCTGTGTCTCCATTTTGCCAACTGCAGATCTTGGGACTTCTCAACTTCCCTAACTGCATGAGCCAATCCCTTAAAATAAGTATCTTTCCATATATTTATACATACTGTTGGCTCTGTTTCCCCTAGAGAACCCTGACTAATGCAGTGGCCAAGTCTAAACTCTAGCATGATTTAGCATAATTACACAATATTTTCCTTGACTATTTCCTGGCAGAGAGTATTTTCTATCATGTTCATCTTTGTCTCTCTGAATGCATATATATATTTGTTGAATAAATGAGAAAAATTTGAAGCCCCAGTAGTTGGTTTACAAAAAAAACAAGATACCCAGAATTGTGCCTATGAAGTTACCCATAATTTAATGATGAGTAGATGGGGCGACTCATTAATTAGAAGATTAAAAGAGAACTTGGAAGTTAAGACAGCAGACTTCACACATGCAATAAAAGACAACAGAGCAATGTTCAAGTTAATTAGTATATGAAGATATGTCAGGTAAATTAATATGGAGCTGCTGAGCCATTAAAAGCTTAAGTTTTCTTATCTGCAGATCTGGAAAGTAATAACTTTCATATTTCCACTTTAGAGTCATTACAAAAACCAAAGATTAAATAGGTAATAGTGCTTTGAAAAATGTAATATTATATAGTTGTATATGGTATGATTATAAGTACCATAGTGAGTATGACTAATAACACCAAGACTCACAATGGCAAAATTGCAGTAAAATGAAATCAGGGTTATGCTAGGTACTGACATTGAATTTCTATGATCACCAGAGGACATATGACATCTGGAAGGCGTGTAATCGAACTTTTATAATGGAAACTCTCAGACTGTTATAGTTGTGAATCAAGCCACCAAAACACTTAGTGGCTTGAAACAAAAATGCTTAAACATTTCTCATGGTTCTATGGTTCAGTTGGGTGCCTCTGTGTCATCACTCATTTATGTCATGCTTGCTAATGTTCAATTGGCCAAGCACAAAGATGACATGGGAAGGGGGCACAGAAGGTCATGGAGAGTTTAACAATATGGAGTCTGGAGCCAAACTATCTGTGTTAAAATTATGTGTAGCTGTGGGCAAGATTTTACTTTTTCTAAGCCTATTTTGCTATCTTTTAAGTGGGGAAGTTTAAAAAGACAATTAATGCAAACCAATGAAAAAGAGTCTGGAACAAAATACTAAATATTCTATTCAATATCTGCTAGTTACAATGGTCGCTTTTATTATTAATAGTGACTAATATAGTGTCTGATACTCAACTTATTCATATTTTGAGTTGAAATTTATATCAGTCACGAAAAACATCAATGCATGCCCCTCTATTACTAATGGTAACTTTATGTTTTTGAGAGGAACATGAGTGGGAGAATCAAATTTAATTCACAACTTGGTCAGAAGTTATAAGGCAGTGCTTCACTGATACTTGCTTTTAATTGCAGGTTCCGGTGTGTTGTCTACCCTTTTAAACCAAAGCTCACTATCAAGACAGCATTTGTCATTATTGTGATCATCTGGGTCCTGGCCATTGCCATTATGTCCCCATCTGCAATAATGTTACATGTACAAGAAGAAAAATATTACCATGTGAGACTCAACTCCCAGAATAAAACCAGTCCAGTCTACTGGTGCCGGGAAGACTGGCCAAATCAGGAAATGAGGAAGATCTACACCACTGTGTTGTTTGCTAATATCTACCTGGTTCCCCTGTCCCTCATTGTCATCATGTATGGAAGGATTGGAATGTCACTCTTCAAGACAGTACCCCACACAGGCAAGCAGAACCAGGAACAGTGGCACATGGTGTCCAAGAAGAAGCAGAAGGTCATTAAGATGCTCCTGATCGTAGCCCTGCTTTTTATTGTCTCCTGGTTGCCTCTGTGGACACTGATGATGCTCTCAGACTATGCTGACCTATCTCCAAATGAACTGCGGATCATCAACATCTACATCTACCCTTTTGCACATTGGCTGGCCTTTTGCAACAGCAGTGTCAATCCCATCATTTATGGTTTCTTCAATGAGAATTTTCACCGTGCTTTCCAAGATGCTTTTCACCTCCAGCTCTGCCAAAAAAGAGCAAAACCCAAGGAAACCTATACCCTGAGAGCTGAAGACAATAGGATCATAAATACATCTCATCAGTTAGCCCAAGGCTCTACCGTTCAAAATTCATACAAGTAAAATCTGCCTTGTAGGAAAAGTACTGAAAAGCCCAAAGAATTGATGATGGAAGAATTAGGGGAAGCTACCCACAGCAATGAGATTTTAAAAGAGCTGGTATGATGATTTTAACTCTCTGTGTGTTATATATAGAAATACTCTTGCTTTCTATAGCTTTGTACTTTAGTTCTTTCTGAGAATATTCGAAAGAAAACATGTACTGAAAGCCTTCTCTGAACAAAAGTGAAAAAAGCAGTCTTATGTTTATATTCAATCGTATGGTATATAAAATATATAGAGACTCACATATGAATTTGCTTAGATGAATCCATTTTCTAGGAACAATTTTCAAAGCTTGACCTTTCCCATTTTAGCCATCTGTCTATGAGTCAAGCATGTGTATTATGGGTATACCACTAAACACAACATACACACACTCATTTTCCCCAAATGGTGATAAATGGGCAGTTCTTTGCATAAGAGTACATTTTCTCAATTCCATCTTTGCTTTTGGAATTGAAATTTTAGACTACAGTTTACTTGTGCTTTTAAAATATACTTAGCTTTCTTAGAAATAAGAACTGCACTAGCAAAAAAAAAAAACAAAAAAAAAGAAATAAGAACTACACTAGCAAATAGATGCAATTTCTTTTAAAGAGTACAGTTAAAGTTGGTGAAATCATAACATTGTTGGCTTTTTAATATTTCCATAAATAGAAATCATGCCCTAGCTGAACCCATGTTTCTTACAGAGGTGACTCAGGACCCTAATTTGACCCCCTCTCTGATAGAATCTTTGATATAAAGAAGCAAATCCTTTAATAACACAGCAGTTGGCAGAAGAATGACAGTTATCCTTTGTAGTGCTTAGTCAAAGATGTTCCACGATCATTATAAGACTCCCATAAAAAGTCTGTACAAAACAGGACCAATTATTTCAGATTTCCTGCTGGGCACAGCATTTAAATCCAGCACTCTTACTGAATGTGTAAATTAGTACCACTGTTAAAAAGAGACTTACAAACCCTTGGATTCTGGTATGTTTCAATTATGAAATGATAATAGCTGTAAAGGCTAGCTTTTATTCTAGGGTGAGATTAGTCCCTAGAAATTTTGAAAATATAATAGATAGTTTGGCAAACAAAAATAAATCTCTTGGTTTAGATCTAATGTGTATTTCCAATCATTTATGTGGTTCAAGCTAAAAGCCTTTCAACATTACAGGCCTTTGACAAAATAACTGTTGAGTTTTCAGCTGAATTGAGCTATGTGATATCTGAATATACAAGTGTTATTTCCTGCAACCAGGAAGGGCAACTTTTAAAGTTTATGTATAGAATCTGATCTTACATTCCTTTGCCCTCATTTACTAAAATACTATGTACCGTAGATGTTGAAGATTATTTTGTTAGCCTATTATTTTCTGATGGGCATCCTCACATTCTACCAGGACCTCAAACTCAAATAAACCCCGCATCCTTAACTGTCATCAATCTACCTTTTATCAACTTCAACCTCCTTTCACATGTGTGTTTCCACCAATAGACTGCTTATAACAAAGCAGGTATTATCTAAGGTGATATATTTTCCTTACCGTGCTCATTTTCTTGAGTCCTCACAAGCAGAGTTGTTAATATCCATATTTTTACTAACAGCCTGTTGGAAGACAACCTGAGTCACAAGGCACAGAGCATTGTTTCCAGACCTTTAAAACTAATGAAATTTGCCTGACTGGATTTCAAATTTTCTTGGGATTGGTGAACCCTTTATTCTTTCCATTTTCTCCCTTTTTGAACACATATGCCCATAACTGTGACTCCATGCTTGTACCACTGTTGTGTATTAGGAGCAAATAACCTGCTTCTTTAGTTTCAGAGGTCCAGAGATGGACAGAAATTGTGCCACTCAATCTGTGGTAATCGGTTAGGGCAAAAATACATAATAAATACACGTCGTTTTCTTTTTTTTATAGTTAATTCTTTGGTACACTCGAAGTATATTTTTCATAAGAGAAAAATATAAATTTTTTATAGTATTTAAGCAGTTTTTCCATTCAATCATTTCTCTGCCAGGTTTGTTCTCTAGCTCATTAAGGGATTTTAGATAGATAGAGAATGCCCTCCCTTCGAGGCGGCAGCCAGTGACACCAGCTCTACTGGATCTCTTGCCTGTGCTACTCCCTTGCTTAGGGACTGTGCCTCTGGGTAGGAAGTTTGGCAGGGGGGAAGGGCCTTTGACTTATACCATGCACAGATTAAGCACAAGCTCAGTTCAGCAAACAAATTCATAAAGTAAGAAAAATCCAGCTTTGATGAACTTGTACAGAAAGTTGTACTCCAAAGAACATAAAAAGCTATATGAATTTCAGTATAGATATGTTTTGCGTTTCAGTTTCTAATCATGACATGGCACAAGGATCAGCATGGTCAGTGGTTAAGGCCAGCACAGCACAAAGGCAGGCAGTATGTGTGGTAGTTAGGAGGATAGGTATTAGAGAAGGGCAGACAGGTTCAAGTCAAGGATTCTCTGCTTGTTACCAATTGCATGAGTATGTGCAGATTACTTGATCCCTGTGTTGGTGTCTTCCTCTGTAAAATGGGGTGATACTAGTACATGTTCAGAAAGTTGTCCTTAAATGAGTTATATTACATAATGCATTTGAAACAGTGCTCAGTCTTCAAATAATCATGTGTGCAATTTATGTACCAAATATTCAGGTGGAACAAGTCAAATTTGATACTGGATAAAAAAAATAAAAGGGAGTTTCTTCACCTGATACATCATCCCTGAGTACTTGTGTATAAGCTTTTACCTCTGTCACATAGCGACTGACTTACAGAGGCTGACATATATGTAACATATAATACTAATTAAAGTAAATGTAAGTGAAAATCTCAAGCCTGCAGGAATGACAGTGGGCTAAAAATGGACAAGAAATATGCATCACTTCTCTGTACATAGCATATGTGCTTCCTCATGTATTTGTCTTCATCTTTACACTATGGGCTTTTGAGGTCGAAGAAGCAGCTTTTTAATCTTTGTATCTCTAGAGCTCAGCATGTTGTCCTGAACACATAGGTGAATAATAACTATTTTAAGTAAGTTAAATATCGGAACAAGTATTCTTATGAATTTGTTACTCTACCATCTTCAGTAGGCTGGAACATTATGATCTGTAACTGTGAATCGTAATAAAGTAAATAAAACATTTCCCCAATAAGAACTATTTCTCAATTAAATATTTCTCATAAACAAATACATTACTGAAGGGCTCAGAACAGTACTTTTGATTTTACTGTGAAATCCAGCATATGATGATAAAGAACTTTGTCAGGAATTATATTACTAGTTTTTTAATTTAGTTATTTAATATAATTTCTGAAGATATATTTTAAGAATTTTAAAGTCTGACTCCTGGGTTAGAGGGTAGAGTAGGAGGATCCTAAGCTTACCTCATCCCATGGATATACCTAGATAACACCCACATCAGTGCAAATAACCCAGGAAACAACCCAAAGACTGTCAGAACAAACTCTCTATACCTAAATGTAGGGAAGTAGGCCACATCGAAAAAGGTAGGAAGGACTGATGTGTAGTCAGGAATCAAACTGACTGGCAAGACTGTCCATGGGAGAGAGGAATACCACAGGCATGAGAAAGGGAAAGGAGCAGACCTCACATCAGCCACCCCAGGCACAGAGGACCCACACAGAGAGATGAATCCCCACAACATTTGGCTTTGAAACCAGAGTGCTTAACTTTGTGAGTTCTTACAGTCAGTGGGGCCTAACAACTAGAAGTTTAAAAATAGTAGACTCCCCTCTGGGAGAGCTGGAAGCGATAGGAAACTGAATCCCTGTCTTAAGGAGACTGCGTAACAAACAGCCCCACCGATATACAACATAGAAGCAGAAGTTTGAAAAACATCTAGGGCATATGGGAGAGATTTGTTTACTAATTTCAGAGTATGTGCTAGAGGGGCAGAGATCTTTAGGAGACTTTAAGAACAAAATTACAGACAGGTGCTATTTCCCTCACTCACCTCAGCACACTCAGCCCCTGCACTTTTCCCCTGACCTGCCCCCTCCAGCTGGGCCTCAGCAGTTCTCCAGAACAACTACAGATCCTCCCACAGCAGACCAGCACACGTCTTGCTAACACCACACAGCTTGCCCCCACACTGTCCTGTAGACCTGGCTCTTCCAACCTACCATCAGCAAGAGTCCATCTGAAGCATGGCATTGTGCAAGCAACACCTAGAGGGGCTGGCACCAGCCCAAAGTGATTCCTACCCAGGGACAGAAATAATCAAACAAGGAGATATAACAATTGTAAATATTCATGCACCAAACATGGGAGCACTGAAATATATAAAGCAACTACTAACAAACATGAAGGAAGAAATTCATAATAATACAATAATAGTAGGGGACTTTCACACCCCACTTACGTCAGTGGGTAGATTACCCAAATAGAAAATCAATTAAACAGTGGCTTTGAATGATACATTGGACCAGATGGACCTACCAGGTATATTCAGAACATTCCATCATAAAACAGCAGAACACACATTCTTTTTAAGTTCACATGGGACATTATCCAGAACAGATTATATGTAAGGCCACAAAACAAGTCTTGGCAAATACAAAAAAAATAAAGTTTTTTCTGACCACATTGCTATGAAACTACATCAACCAAAAGAAAGTTGGAAAGAACACAACACAAATACATGGAGGTAAATAACATGCTTCTAAACAAGAAATGGGCCAACTAAGAAATTGAAGAGGAAATCAAAAAATACTGGGTGGCAAATGAAAATGAAAAAATAATGGTCCAAAATTTGGGGGGTGTAGCAAAAGGTATTCTAAGAAGGAAGTTTACAGCAATACAGGCTTACCTCAAGAAGCAAGCAAAATGTCAAATTAACAACCTAACCTTAGACCTAAAGGAGCTAGGAAAAAAACAAAACCCAAAACCAGTAGAAGGAAGGAAATAATAATGAGAGCAAAATTAAACAAAATAGAAACAAAACAAACAAACAAACAAAAAAACCCCACACCGAAACAGATCATTGAAACCAGGAGCTGGTTCTTTGAAAAGATCAGCAAAATCAAAACACTCTAGCCAGACTCATCATCAAAACAAAAACAAAAACAAAAACAAAAAAGAGAGCGAGCGAGAGATAAGACTCAAATAACCACATCAGACATGAAAGAGGAGAAATAACCACTGACACCACAGAAATATAAAGGGTTATAAGAGAATATTATGAAAAATTATATACCAACAATGTGGATAACCTAGAAGAAATGGATAAATATAGAAACATATAACTTCCTAAAACTGAATCAAGAAGAAATAGAAAATTTGAACAAGCCAATTGCCAGCAATGAATAGAATCAGTAATCAAAAATT
This sequence comes from Potos flavus, assembly GCA_028534135.1. NCBI lineage: Eukaryota > Metazoa > Chordata > Mammalia > Carnivora > Procyonidae > Potos > Potos flavus. The sequence continues at coordinate 126,573,475 of CM052899.1, read as the reverse complement.
TCCCAACAAACAAAAGCTCAGGACTAGAGGGCTTCACGGGTAAATTCTATCAAACATTTAAAGAAAAGTTAATACTTATTTTTCTCAAACTATTCCAAAAAATAAAAGTGGAAGGAAAGCTTCCAAATTCATTCTATGGGGCCAGCATTACCCTGACACCAAAACCAGATAAAGATACTACAAAAAAAAAAAAATCGAACTACAGGCCAATATCTCTCATGAACATAGATGCAAAAATCCTCAACAAAATACAAGCAAATCAAATCCAATGATACATTTTAAAAAGTCATTCACCACAATCATTCCTGGGATGTGAAGCTGGTTCAATATTCACAAATCAATCAGCATGATACATCACATCAACAAGGAAAGGATAAAAACCATACGATTATTTTGATAGAGGCAGAAAAAGCATCAGACAATACAACATCCATTCATGACAAAAAAAAATGACAACATAGGTTTAGAGGAAAACATGCCTTAACATAATAAAGGCCATATATGAAAAACCCACAGTCAACATCATACTCAATGGTGAAAACCTGAGAACTTTCCCTCTAAGATCAGGTTCAGGACAAGGATGTCCACTCTCACCACTTTTGTTCAACATAGTACTAGCAGCCCTAGCCACAGCCATCAGACACCAAAAAAGAAATAAAAGGCATCCAAATTGGTAAGGAAGAAGTCAAACTTTTCTTATTTGCAGGTGACATATTATATTTAGGAAACCCTAAATACTCCATTAAAAAACTACTAGAACTGACAAATGAATTCAGTAAGGTCACAGGATACAAAATCAATAGAGAGAAATCTGTTGCATTTCTATAGACTAATGATGAAGTAGCAGAAAGAGAAAGTAAGAAAACGCTGCTACTTAAAATTGCACAAAAAATAATAAATTCCTAGGAATACACTTCACCAAGGAGGTGAAAGATTTATACTCTAAAAACTATAAAACAGTGATGAAAGAAATTGAGGATGACACAACAAATAGAAAGGTATTCCATGTTCACAGATTGGAAGAACAAACAGTGTTAAAATATCCACGCTACCCAAAGCAATCTATATATTTAATGCAATTCCTATCAAAATACCAACAGCATGTTTCACAAAACTAGAACAATCCTAAAACTAGTATGGAACCACAAAAGACCCTGAAGAGCTAAAACCATCTTGAAAAAGAAAAAAAAAATTCTCAGATTTCTAGTTTTATTACAAAGCTGTAGTATTCAAAACTTTATCATACTGAAAAAAAAAAACTTTATCATACTGGCACAAAAACAGACATACAGATCGACAGAACAGAAATAAACTCACAATTATGTGGTCAATTAATCTTTGACAAAAGAGGTAAGAATATGCAATGAGAAAAAGACCATCTCTGTAACAAATGGTGTTGGGAAAACTGGACAGCTACATGCAAAAGGATAAAAATGAACCACTTTCTTAACACCATACTCAAAAATAAACTCATAATAGATTGAAGACCTAAATGTGAGACCTGAAACCTTAAAATCCTAGAAAAGATCATAGGCAATAATTTCTCCTACATCAGCTATAGCAACATTTTTCTAGATATGTCTCCTGAGGTAAGGGAAGCAAAAGCAAAGATAAACTATTGGGGCTACATCAAAATAAAAAGCTTCCACACAGCAAAGGAAATAATCAGCAAAACTAAAAGACAACTTACTAAACAGAAGATATTTGCGAATGACATATCCAATAAGGGATTACTATTAAAAATGTATAAAGAACTTATATAACTCAATACCTAAAAGCCAAATACTTCAATTTAAAAAGGGCAGAAGACATGAACATTTCTCCAAAGAAGACATACAGAGGTCAACAAACACATGAAAAGATGCTCAATATCACTCATCATCAGGAAATGCAAATCAAACTACAATAAGATGCACCTCACATCTGTCAGAATGGCTAAAATCAATAAGACAAGAAACAAGTGTTGGCAAGGATGTGGAGAAAACAGATCGGTCTGAGATTAATATGCATTTTTTATCATTGTGTTCTCTCCCCTACCAATGGGAATGCAAATTGGTGCAGCCACCATGGAAGACAGTATGGAGGTTCTTCAAAAAACTAAAAATAGAACAACCATATGATCCAGTAATTCTATTACTGGGTATTTACCCAAAGAAAATGAAAACATTAATTCAAAGAGACAGATGCACCTCTATGTTTATTGCAGCATTATTTATAATAGCTAAATTATGGAAACAACCCAAGTGTCCATCCACAGATGGATGGATAAAGAAGTGGTGTATATATACACAGAATGGAATATTCCTCAGCCATAAAAAAGGATGAAATCTTGCCATTTGCAACAACATAGTTGGATCCAGAGGGCATAATACTAAGCAAAATAAATCAGCCAGAGAAAGACAAATACCATATGATTTCTTTCATGTGTTGAATTTAAGAAACAAAACAAATGAAGACAAAAAGAGGAAAACAAAAAAACAGACTCTTTACTATGGAGAACAAACTAGTGGTTGCCAGAGGAGAGGTGAGTAGGGGAATGGATGAAATAGGTGGAGGGGATTAAGAGTACACTTATCTTGATGAGCACTGAGTAATGTATAGAATAATTGAGTCACTATTTTGTACATATGAAATCAGTATAACAGTATATGTTAATTATATTGAAATAAAAAAATTAGAGTCCATGTTTGGGAAATTGTCTTTAAATGCCACAATAGAATAGTTTCTCATGTAAAATTACAGTCATCAGACATTATTCCACATTAAATTTTTTCAGACAAGCCCAAGTAGTTTTTATTAAAGTTTGCTGTAAAAGGAAATGAAGCCAAAAGTTTTCAGTGATACCACTCTTAATAAGAGCTACAAATGGTTTATGATCTTTAAATCTCCATGGCATCACCATGTAGTAGCAATTCGTACCCACATTTTATGGATGAGGAACTGGTGTCACAGAGTTAAAGGGAATTGACCAAGATCGCATAACAGTTGAGCAATGGGACCAAATTCCTACCAATGTCAGCATTTAATGAGTGTTTAGCATGTGCTAAGCACTGTTCTTTGTTTTCTATAGTCATCATCCCATTTAATCCTTATACAGTGAAATAAGTGCTATGATTTTTCATATCAGAAAATATCTACCTTTCAGACAGACACAGAAGCTTAGAAATATTAAATACTAACATAGGGAGTAATAAAGAATATTTATTCAGAATTCAGATTGGGTTTGCATCTGCCATGTATATATTAGTTACCAAAACTCAATACTTCAGTTTCCTCATCTGTACAATGGATACAATAATAGGATTATTAAGAAACTTCATGCAATACTGTATCTCGATAGTTTAGAATTTTATCTACTTCTCTTCCATTTACCAAAAGGAAACACACTTCTTATCAGTCTATTACCAATTGTTAAAAGGCTCAGTATTATTTGGATAAAACCGAGATTAAAGATGACTTTTAAATTGTCCACTTGGACAATAACCACAACAAACAAAAATGACAAAAATTCAATCTCTTATTGAGCCTTTTGTGTCCGAAATGTTAAATAATTTTCTATTTGGTCTCAAACTATCAGATAAGTTATTGTTTATCTCCATTTTTACAGGTATAAAAACTGGAACTTAGAGACATCAAGTAACCTACCTAAAATTGTATAGCCAAACTCAGAGTAAGCTCTAAATGGGACATAGGTCCATGTATTCCAAAATCTATGCTCTTTTTATCAGCTCGTACTTCCTGATGAAGCTTCCTTAAATGTTCCAACATCATATATATTTCTTATAAATACCCACTAGCAGCAGAGTAACCAGAAAGATGTGTTTTCTCACCAAAATTGCAGGGGAGAGAACACAATGATAAACAATGCATAATTAATCTCAGACTAATCTGACATTTTTCTTAGAATACAATTATTAGACCAATTTTTTTCCATATAACCATTTTACCTCTGACAAAGATTACTAATAAAGAAATAAAAACAAAAGAAAGTGAAAACACTAATTCAAAAAGATATATATACCCCTATGTTTATTGCAGCATTCTTTACAATAGCCAACATATGGAAGCAGCCCAAGTGTCCATTGATAGATGAAAGGATAAAGAAGCAGTGTGTGTGTGTGTGTGTATGTGTGTGTACATACAAATGTATGAACTATTATTCAACCATAAAAATCTTGCTATTTACAACATGGATGGATCGAGAGTATATAATGCTAAGTCTGTTAGAGAAAGACAAATACCATGTGATTTCACTCTTACATGGAATTTAAAAAAAACAAAACAAAAAGATAAACAAAAGAACAGACTCTTCACTATCGAGAAAAACTGGTGGTTACCAGAAGGGAGGTGGAGGGGGATGGGTGAAATAAGTGAAGGGAATTAAGAGTACACTTATGATGAGCACTAAGTGATGCACAGAATTTTTCAATCACTATACTGTACATCTGAAACTAACACTGTACACGATACTGGAATTTAAAAAATTAATTAAAAAAGAATTTTATATCAAAAGTAAGTTGATGCAAAACTAAAATTTGTTTCTTCTGTTAAAAGGAAAATGTTTGAGGGTTATTGGTCTTTTTTTTAAGATTTTATTTATTTGAGAGAGAGAGAGAGAGATAACAGTAGGAAAGTAAGAGGGAGAAACAGACTCCCAGCTGAGCAAGGAGCCCAAAGTGGCACTTGATCCCAGGACCCTGAGATCACGACCTGAGTCAAAGTCAGACGCTAAACCGACTGAGCCACCCAGGCGCCCCCTAGGATTATTGGTCATTTTTATAGGAAATTATAAACAAGCATTTTTCTCTACTTTTTATGTAATCTACCTGGAAGAACAAAGATTCTGTTTTATCTTTATCAGGCCTTTGATTACTTAGTGGAAAAAACTGAGTCTATTTAATATTAGAAAAAGTAAGACTTTTTAACAACTAGTTAACTTTCTGAATTTGCCTAGGATGTCTTTAAATGCCACTTTGGTTAAATGGGTAATTTAGCATTTTTTCATAATGGCCAGCGATCCTATTTAATCGAATGTCCAGATCTTGTGGTTTTTGTTGATACACTTCCCAAAATCAAATTCTAAAATAAAGTCTTATAACCTCAAAAAGGGTCCCTCGAACCAAAGGATTTGTTCTCATAAAAGAGAAATACTAAATAGATGTATTTGATATGTTAGATTACATGGGAAGCATTGTCGAATAACTGATGCTAGACATTCTTAGATTATATTTGTAGAAATAAATATTATTAAAATAAGCATTCTAGAAATTGTAGGGAATTCCTAAAAATCTGATCTGTTCTGGCATGTTATCCCTTATAATTCTAGTTATTATCCTGAAGTGCTTTATGTCACAGAACCAAATTTCTTCCTTGTCAATTGCATATTTAAACATTGTGAAAAAAATAAAAATAAAAAGCCCTTTTCAGAATTCTTGTTTGCTGGTTAATCTCCTAAAGTAAAAATAATGTCATTGCTCATTCAAGACAGTTTGGTGTAAAGGGCACAGACTGGATTTGTAGGCCCTGGGATTTTAACTCCGCAACTTGCCACCTGCATAATTACAGGAAATTTGCTAAGCTATTCTATGACTTATTTTCTTTATTGATGAAAGAGAAAAAAACACATTTATCACATTACTTATAGCAAATAACACAGGATTTCATATATACGGAAAATTGTGGCTATTACCAGTATAAGCAACAATTAATTTCCAGATATTTGAGTTTTATGTGCATAAGTAGCAACTTATTATTTAAGTTATGGAAGTAAAATTTACAATCAGACTATCAGAAATAAAGCCACATGAATTACTCTAAATTTGTGACTTAAAAGTTCTAAAAACAAATACCCAGTCTCTTTAAGGGAAAAAAAAAATTACAGATCCTGAGAAAATATTCTCTAATTTTAAGGATATACAATTTTTTTCCCCTCAAAGAGTCACGGAATATAGAAATCTGAAGGAAGCTTAAACAGCAAGTGTGTCCTTATAACTCCAAAAAATTTCACTCAGTCTGAAAAACATCCAAGCTGGCATAAAATAGTTTACTAGCCTGAATTTCAGAGCTAAAACACCTGTATCCTTTGGGAGAAAAAGATTTTATTTTGAAGAAGAGTAAAGCAAGAAGAAAAGATAAATTCTATAGATGAGGGAAGACAGAAACAGGAAGAGAATAATGTAGAAACATTCCCCTAAAGAGAAATTTAGAAAGCTAAGGATTTCCTTGACTATTATTAAGGCTTTGCGTATGAAGCACCTGTCCCTGCCATGGCACAGTGATGTGCAGAGTAGACAGTCCTCAGTTAGGCGCTGAGAGGCCGCTTCCTCAGCACCGGATCTGTAATTTCTGCATCTTTAGCCTGCTAGTGGCCCCTTTCATGGGGATAGAGCCTTACTCAGCTGTGAGTTGGCTAGTCCGTCTTGTTCTTTCTAAGGTACTGCTCCACCTCCAGGTGGACTGCGAGGAAGAAGTCTCTGGTGCCGGAAGGACAGCGGGAGAAAAAAAAGTTCAGGGCCATTGTCTAATTCTGGGTTGGAAATCCCATTCGTTTCTTTATTCCTGGTGTTGAGAGTCCTTGAAAACAACAAATAAATGGAGGTTGGTCCTTAGCAATGACCTATATTAGCTGTGTGATTTCTTCCTTCTCCTGCCATTAGTCAGCTGCCCAATGATCATTGTCAATTAACTAAGTAAATAAACACTCTGATCACCTAATACATGTGAGGAACTATACCAGATTCTGGAGATTAAAAAATACAGAAGACACAGAGCTATCCCCAGGCAGCTCAGAGTTTAGTGGATCCCAGAAGATACACATGCTGTATCTTTAGATGCAGTAGCTGCAGGGCAATAGGGGAAATGCATCCACCGCGAACTAGGCAAAGTGTAACAACCCAGAGAGGGCAGAGCCCAGAATGCCCAACTCGGCCTGAAGGGGATGAAGGCATTTGCACTGAAGGAGTGACACTGAATCCAGATGCTGAAGGCAAAAGTGGCATAAAAAGGCATAAATACCACTGAGTTGGACATAGGACAGCTGGAAAGGAACCTGGTTCATTCAGGCAAGAAGGAAATTGTGACAGGAACATCACAGGAAGACAGAGCAATTAGCGTGAGAAAGGAAGCTAGAACCAGATTCAAATGGTCTTCTATAACCAGGTAGACCTAACAGGTCTTCCTAGTACAGTCTCTTCTTCTTCTGTTTTCTTCTTATTTTCATACACTGCATCTTTGGTTCTCCTCCAGCCTTCATTCCTTTTCTTCCTCTTGACATCTTTTCAGAGAAAAGCATGGCTACATTTAATCACAGTATTCTGTTTGCTTTTGGCCTTCTTACAGAATGGATTTGATTAAATAAAAATACACTTGCTGCCTTTGCACAGCCATCGGCAATAAACCCCTTCTCAACTGGAGCGTGTGATGTATTTAGCTATGCAGCAGCTGGTCACCGTGGTCTGAACCAACTGAGGACAGTTAAACAGAAACAAAATATATTTCATCAATGAGCTGAGCGCAAATAAAAGAAACCGTATTGGTTTTCCTGATGCTCTCCAGACTCAGTCTGCAGACTTCTTCCCTGTGCTCTGAGAATGTCTCCAGCAGGTCCCACAGCCTTTCTGGTCATTCTCAGTAAGTAAGCTATCTTTCTGGGCACCAAAATTTTAGTCCAATCAAGTACGACTTTAAAACTCTCATAAATTAAGCTGCACTCCTTGTAGCTCATGTCCACTCAAGGCAGAGAAATATATACTGAGTGGTGGATGCCTCTTCATTTCTCCTTCCCTCTCCTGCCAGTGGCCGTTTGCAGCTCCTCCTGCAAAGATCATTGAGCCTGGGGAAATGGCTGCGTTAGTGATGGAGAAGAGGTAGGGCAACAGAAAATGTCCTACATGATGGGTGACAATTTCTTACTGTGATCTGGTTTTACGTGCCCTGTGTGTGACAGCCATATAGTTAGCAAGTGGCTAATTCATTCTCACATAGAATAACATGACCATTCCCTGGCTGCTGGGCGGCCTCGTCCCCCTGGCCGCTTTTACACTCGGTTTCCTCCTTCGGTCCTGTACTGGGGCCCCCTGGTAGGACTGCTCTGGGGAGGGAAGAGTCCTCTTCGGCATCTACTCAAGAGAGATGTGTCGAGTCAAACTGAAACAGGTAGCTTTCATATAAAACTTGTTGTTACAAACCTATGCTTATGGCCCGAAAGGACATTTTGAGAAGAAAAATATCCATGCCTTTGGGACTTTATGCTTGCTGTTCTCTTTGCCTCTAAGTCTCTTCCTTGGAACTGCATGGCTTGCTCACTTACTTTTTAGGAAACATTCCCACTTACAGCAGCTTTCCCTTGGAAGACATCAAAGCTGAATTCTTTGTTTCATTATGGCTATTCTAACCAGCTAAACTTACTCAAGCACTAGGAGCTTGGAGGGATCCTGGTACACCAGACTGACTGAACCTAATTGAAGACCCTTTCCCAACCAACCACGTTGGACACATTCCCTCCTCTCCGAAGTAATAGTTTACAATCTTCTTTTTTTTTTTTTTTTAAAGATTTTATTTATTTGACAGAGAGAGAGATCACAAGTAGGCAGAGAGGAGACAGAGAGAGAGGGAGACGCAGGCTCCCTGCTGAGCAGAGAGCCCGATGTGGGGCTCAATCCCAGGACCCTGAGATCATAACCTGAGCCCTGAGCGGAAGGCAGACGTTTAGCCCACTGAGCCACCCAGGTGCTCCAAATCAATCAATACAATCTTCTATTAGCATATCCATCACGACCGTCCTGTGGTAGAGCCACAATAAGGAGCGCTTAACGTATGCTTATTGAACAAATAACTGAAACAATGTAAACCAAGTTTTCCTCCGACCCACAAATGTCAAGTGTTTTCATGACAGGTTTTTATTCAAAGAGTAAATTGGGAATGAAAATAATTGTGTGGCTTTTAAATTAGATTGTGAAAAGTGTTTACAAATTTTTGACAGATTTTGTGATGATGTAGATATGCTTTCTTTGATACCGTTATCATATGAGCAACATAGAGCTTTCCAAAGAATCGTACAAGTAACCCAATTTACTATATACCACTACAATTTGATGAAATGAAAAGGTACAAATTTGCACTAAAACACTAAAAGGGATCTTTGTTTTAAAATACTGTACTTAGAGAATATGTACCAGAACAAGCTGAGCTAATTTACATTGGCAATTACGATGAATCTAGTTCATTCAAAATTATACACAGAGTGCTGTGTGTATATTTGCATACATGTGTTTCTCTGTAAAATTCCCAAATATCTACTGGTGTCTTAGCTTGAGGAAGACATTTCCAACAGAGATACCAAACTTCCCAGGTTGAAAAAAATCTATGGGTTTTAGGCTTTAAAGCGAGCTTACCATATTTGTTTTCGGACTTCCTTCCAAACATCTACAACCACCTTTTGAAAACACATTTCTGATCAGCCCATTCCCCTACTTAATGATTAATGATAATTTCCCAGCAGCTACATAATAAAGCCCAAGGTGGAAACACATTCAAATGTACAAGGCAACTGTCAATCCATCAGTAACCTACTTTGCACACCTCGCCTTTTGCTATTTCTTGCTGTGTACCAGATTAGCCGAGCCCCAAAACCTATGAACTTCTGGACAGCCTCAAGCTCTTTCACATGCCTGCATCTTTGCTCATGATGTGGTTTTTGTTAAGAAACAAACAAAAAATGATTTTAAGTTTTTAAAAAATATTGGAACACATGAAAGCTGGTAATTCTGTTAATAATCTCGCTATTTTACAGACGAAATTAAAAGGGTCAGAAAAGATCTTCCATGTACAATTACCACAGAATTTATCAATTTTACTGCCATTGACTGCTCTTGTCCAATTACCTAGGGGCAAACTTTCCATGTGTGCACTGCCGGTCATCCCTCTCACTGATTCAAGGACTGTCTCCTATGATCATCTGCTTCTCTCTCACACATCATAAATTCCCCACCTCATTCTTTGCTGGATTGTCTTGAGAATCAAACGAACTATATAATCTGCAATTTTTAAAATACCACACACAAAATTTCTCCTGATCGCTCATCTCTTTCTAGGTCTCTCAGCTTCTCTTTACAGCAAAATCCTCCAGAGGTTTGTTAAAGTGAGTGTGTCTCCACTCTCTCTAGTCATTCTCTGCGGGGATGACATCAATCTTTCACCTCTACCACTCCATCAAAAGTGCTCCAGTCAAGGTCTAGTCAAGGACTGACCACCATGTTGCTGCCCAGCGGTCCATGATCAGGCCTTATTTTATTCAGTAGCATTATTGCCAGTTGATCATTCCTTCCTCCTGAAAACACTTTCTCTACTTATCTTTTAATTATTACTCCCAAGGAGTTTATCTCCTCCCTTACTTAAAACACACTCTCATTGTCCTTTCTGGCACTTTTCTCCTGTTAGACCAGGAACTCAATTTTTTTTTCTTTTTTCTTCGGAGACTTCAATTTCATATGCCAGACAACAGAAGAGTTACATGGTAATTAACAGCATTATATAGTAAGCCTGTGGAGGTGATGGGATTAGAAGCACAGATTATTTCCATTTATATGGAAGTTAACAGACAAAAGCCCAATCCAGCTAAAAGGAAGAAATTTTTACTTGTTTTGCAATGGCTTTAACTGACATGGAGAGAAAAATACTTCAAAGCTTAACAGAGAGAAAAATCCATAACATTGAGAGACTGAAAGGCAGTGGGAAGAAAAAACAGAATAATTTAAAATAATTGTTCTTTTGGTAAACTAATCCACTAGGGTTTGAAATATTTTTCCGCTTTATATCTTTACATACATAAAACAACAATAGGGGCAAATGATTTGTAGGGGAAAATCCCACAGTCAAGTAGAATCATTGTAACAAACGGACCTTGGCTTACTGAGGTTTGCAAAAGAAACTGGTTGAAATGGTTTTTGCAGATGACACTGCTGGCAAATCAAGTTGAAAGGGAAAGAAACATACTTTCACAGAAGCCCACGTTGCCTTTTATTTAAAGAAAAAAATAAATGCACATTTGTTACTAGCGCTGTCATTTTCAACCTACAGTGAGACCTGCAGGGGGTAGATCCCCTCGCTGTCTTATCTGGGCTATCTCAATGAACACCTGCCAGAGCTCCCGGAAAAGACATTAAAGGGCCTCAGCTACTGTTTCCTAGGTTTTCTGGGGGAAATTAATTAGGTGTCCGGTATCAGTTCTCAGTTTCGCGCGGAGAGTAGAAGAGGTCAGCCTGACATAAAGTGCTGTGTTACTGACAAAGGCGAAAGTGAAGATGTAAGAGGCTTGGAGAAGTAGTGGCGTCACCTTTCAGTGCAGAGCCAAAGTCAGGTATGAGTTTTGAAATGCAGCCTAATAGGAAGAACGGGCAGCTTTCTAAAATCACTATTCATTTGTTTTATCGCATTTGCAAAGCATATTAAATCTAACATCTATTGATATCTCTGTCTCCAAGTCAGAGAATGAAGAAACAGACCTGCCTTTTCATTGCTCCTCGTTGTTTCAGAGACAGCAGTTTTCCACCGACTCTCCCTCTTTTGTGAATCTGCATCTACTGAGTTCTGTTAGATTTCTGGTTCAGCCCTTGACTCAGTGTCCCTTTGCTTGCCTTTAAACTTGGATGCCGGTCCACATACGGCTGCACGGAAAATGATTTCTTTTAGTTATAAGTGAGTATACTCTGGGCACATGTGCTTTGGATTTATGTCAATGCTTCTAACTGCAGCCTAAGCATATCCTCCCCCTCAAAATTCCAGTTCATTCTCAAGTCTTTGCTAAGAAATCCAGAAATAAATGATCCTTCCATGTCGTGGGTTATGAGAGCATGTATTCTGAGCAGCAGATATACTGGAATCCGTCATCTGCTATCACCCACTGTTTCCTAATGGTCCCGTGAGCTTTTCTTGTTTCCCTAGTGAGAACTGTGTTTGTTGATGTAATGCGTTTGTTTTAAATGCTTTTGGCTCCACCCCATGCTGAACATATAAGCAGGGACTCAACAGGTGCCAGATTAAATTATGCATTCTGACTGATTTCAGAACAGACTCTGGTAAAATCACAGAAATACACACTTCTCTGTATATATCCTCTTTGCAATGTTTTCTTCAGAGTGCCCTAGTATCTACTGTTGGGAAAGAGGGGAAATAAGAATTAGGGTTTCTGTTGCACAAAATTTTGAATTTTTCTGGGGTGAGGTTAAATAAGTGTCATAGAAGCACAAGAGGTTATAAGAGCCCTGATTTCACATAGAAAACACTGTATGGGTAGGAAGAACCTTGAAATTGTGAGCTCGAAGAAGCAAAGTCGAAGGCTGCTCAGACCGGCAGGCCTGAGCCAAGGGCTGCCAACAGAATTCAGTAGGGGGTGTAAGCAAGCAAACTGGGGGCAAAGAGAGAGGGAGTTTCATTGGGGACTCTCCGATCAAGGTCACTGCTTTATAACCTGTGTGCCAAGAAAGGTTATAGATGAAGAGAGGAGTGAGAAAACTGGGCCGCCTCTCGATCACCCAGACTTATCCCAATGCTCAAAATAAAGTGGAGTGATACATGTGAGCTGCTAGTTGCTGGACTATTATTCCTGCCAACTCCAGAACTTTATCTTTTGTCCTTGAGAATCTTATAAACCCCAAAGAACATTAATGTCAAAGAGATTCATGGTCTTATGGATTTATATGGACACATAAATACAAATTGTTATGTCTACAGCATTTCCCCTTTCATTTCAAGGGAGTGAAAACCTGAATTTGATCTCTAAATAATTTTGCCATTAATTTGCTATTATTTAATATGCTTGGAAAGTCGATGTAACAGGTAGCATGAAATAAGGAGGTGTAATACATTTTTTAAAAATTGAACATATTTTAAATATTTAAAGTTTTTAGAGAAACAGTTCTGATTATCTTGTGTCTCATAATGACCTTAAAATTTTAATACAAAACATGTAAAAAGCAATAAATGTATAATATCGCTGAGGACAGGAGATTGTAATCAGCATATCAAGTACTTTTCGCAAATCTATGGAAGTTGGGAAGTGGATAGAATCATACCGATGGATAAACTACAAAAGAATACAGAACACACAGAGAGAAGACTGCAGAGAACCGAGAAACATTTTTCCTGAACAAGCAAGGTTTTCTGGTCCCGACAACCTACTCTCACCTTTCATGTCCTCTCCTCCTACCACCAAATACAGAAGCATTTGCCTAGAGGCTGAATTGTAATTATAGTATTTATATGCTGCTGACAAAAACAGAAACAAATTGTTTCAGTTGTTAGTTTGAAATGTGTTGAAATAGGTCCTTTAAGATCAATGCCGTGTAAATTCAAACATAAAAACGGATTTTTAAAGGAAACATAAAATCGATGGAATTGAGGTTTCCTAGCACATGCAATGACAACACGTCAAGGACCACAGAAGATAGACATTCCTGTTTCCAGTCTGTCCTGGATTCACTACTAACTAGAAAGTCACTCACATATCTTCTGAAATTATAGTTCCAAATGAATGATTCTATGCATCAGCCGAAAACCCTTGTTTTCCCTTTTCTCCAAACATGAACATGAGGAGGACCACACAGGCTAAATCTTCCCTTGCTAATATCCTGTTAAGTTCTTTTGCTTACGATACTTAAGTATGGCTTTGCTGTGTAGTGCCCAATGGCTAACCTGCATGATACTCTCAACCACCACAGGGGATAATTTTGGAAAGACCACAAGGCCATCTTTCTGCTCCTAGTGTGCAGATCAAGGTCTTGTTTTCTCTTCCCTGAGAGAATCAGAATAATTATAATAGGAAAAATACTGTATACCATAATTTCTAATTAGTATACAAGTCTATAGTGCTTAGAACACCTGGGAGAAAGGGAAGGGCATGACAATATTTGCTTTGCTTTGTGCTCATTTGCTGAGCTGTTAGGTATCTGCAGACAATGTAGTCTTTTCATTCCCTGGTTTACTGCATGATTGGCTGTATGCTTGGAGTCTTAGGAGTTTTGTGAATTGCTTCCATTATGTCTTTGATGATTCATCTATAAACAAACACCAATGTGACAGGCATCTTAACGACACTAAAAGCAAAATTAGCATGAGATAGTTTTATACCATTTGATACTGTAAACTTAGCATGGGGTATAACTTGGTATTGTCAGTGATTTTTTTTATTCTCAGAAACTATGAATTTGTTATTAAATATTTAATAAACTTAAGCACATAACATTTAATAAACTTAAGCGCCTCAAGTTTTCCATCTTTGAAATGACAAAAGGAGTGGTTTTTCTGTTATTTTTTCAGCTGAAAAAACTTTTTTTTTTTTTAAAGATTTTATGTATTTATTTGACAGAGAGAGAGAGAGATCACAAGTAGGCAGAGAGGCAGGCAGAGAGAGAGGGGGAAGCAGGCTCCCCGCTGAGCAGAGAGCCCGATGTGGGGCTCGATCTGAGGACCCTGAGATCATGACCTGAGCTGAAGGCAGAGGTTTTAACCCACTGAGCCACCCAGGCGCCCCTGAAAAAACTTTTCAACTGAAATATCACATTGAAGGATAAAACAAACAGCAAAAGTGGACTGTCCACATTGGAATGGAGATGAAGTTTCCCGCCTTGTCTGCACCCCCTCGCACCTCCCACGTGTCCCTCTCAGGACTCTGGGTCCTGGGAAACGCATCTGAAACCACCAGCCAGGTCATCTCTAAGTTTATTTTCAACTCTTAATATCCAGATGGTATAAAAACAGGAAACCCAGTGCCACAACTCACAAGGGATTATGCTATTTAACAGGAGAGAGATACATCATGTCCATGTATTGATGAATATTCATTAATAAAGGTGAAAACATGAAAAACGTGGCTTAGGAAAGCCATGTTTCAGTATGAGATTAAAACCATTAAGAAGGAACCAAGAACTTCAAAAGCCTTTCTACTCAAAGTGTGGTCCGCAGAGCGGCATCACCTACTAGATACGCAAGCGCCCAGGCCCTGCCCCACACGTACAGATCAGGATCTGAACTTTAACAAGATATGTCGGTGATTCACCTTATCTTAAGAGTTTGAGGTTAAGCACACTGAAGTAGTGGTTCTCAATGCTGGCTGCCCATTGGAATCACCCGGAGAATTTTAAAGAAACGCTGATTCTTGCTCACCATCTCCAGATACTCTTTTAGTTGGGCTGCAGCAGGACAGTGATAGTTTTACACAATTTCCAGGTGACTTAATATGCAGCCAGGAGTGAAAAACACCATTCTAAATAAACAATACAATCCTCTATTCAAGAAAATTAAGAAAATATCCCAGACAAAACTAAACAGGAGGCATGTTTCCATCCGGCCCCCAGAGGGGAGAGCTATGTATTGTAATTAATGACTCAGACACTATTAAAAAGCATCCGTGTCACCTAATAGTGATCTGACAAGCGTCAGTGGGATGCGTGCTGGCATTCTGAAGCAAGTATCTGAAGATGGCAAAACTCATCTGACAAAGAGATGGCTGAGCCTTGTGGAGACAGAGATAGAAAAACATTAACTATGAAAAATGAAGAGATAGATGGCTAATGAAGACAGTTTCAAGGGATTTTGAGTTTCAGATCATAAACTATGAAAACAAATTCGGGCGTGTGTGGCTAACCATGTCATGAAAGATGAAAGAAAGATTTTTTTTTTAAGTTAAATAAGAGTTAGTTTGTCCATGACTGATTCCTTCCAGGTTCTTTATTCAGAGAAGATTTTGGCCTCCAACAGATCTTTATGGAAACTAATGAGCCAAAACCTTTAGGCAATTAATTCAAGAATATCAAGTGGCAGATCAGGCCACTGGCCCATCATGATATATAGTTAAAAATGCAAGACTTAAAGTGTATACCATTCATTACACCAGAAGAGGGGTTCATGATTTTCCAAACAATGAATGTGAAGTGGCAAAATTGGGATGGATCCTAACCCATGGTTATGATACACCAGCAACTCTTGCTTCGCTTCTCATGCCGCTGAAGTGCCACATCAAGAGAGTCCCTCTCCTGGCATCTGATGTCTGGTGTGACCAGATCCCTAGGAACTCTTCCAGAATTGTATGGACAGCAGTATAGCCACACACGCTTCATACTGATACTCTGTGAGTTTGTCCCCACAAGTACTATTCCATAGGACCGGATGCATGTGACTCCCAGTGTTCTCTCAACAAATGTTTGCTGGAGAATTGTAAAAATTATCAATAAACATACAAAATGAAATTTGCAGGAAAGAGATGAAAATATCCAAAGAAAACTGGAAGATGGGTACTATGAAAACTGTGATACTTAATTTTATGCATCAATTTGGCTGGGCCATGTGTCCAGATCTATGATTAAACATTATTGTGGACATCTCTGTAAGAGTGTTTTTGGATGAAATTATCAGTGATGTTGAGTAAAGCAGATTGGTGTCCATATTGTGGGTGGGCTTCACCTAATCAGTTGAAGATCTGAACAGAACAAAAGACTGATTTCCTCCAAGCTAGAGAGAATTCTTGCTAGCAGATGGACTGCCTGGGTTTTCAGCCTGTCAGCCCACCCTGCAGATTTCAGATTTGCCTATTTCTATAATCACGTAATCACTTGGCCAATTCCTTAAAACACACACACACACACACACACACACACACACACACACACACACAAACACACATCTTATTGGTTCTGCTTCTCTGGAGAACTTTGACTAATACAGAAAGCAGATACAACATAGGGCAAGGTTTTCAAGTAATCCTAGTAGGAAACAAAGGAGCCAAGTATCAAGAGCAATAATTTGGAATTTAAAGGTCTACATGCCAATTCAAGAATAATCAAACCTGAATTCGAAGTGTTTACTCCTGGTGACAAATAGGTCATTGGCATCATTAAGATGATGACTCTGAACTTAAAATGGCAATATGACATAGATCAAATGTAGGCCATTTATAAGAAATCAATAAAATTATTCATACACATCAATGATCAAGAAGCAAAAAAATGTTATTCTGTTTCTTCATCTATAACACGATGAATTTGAGCCAGATTTTTTTTTTTTGTAGCCAGATAATTTCTAAACGTGCTCTGAGAAGATAACATAAAGGATTAGATGGTCAAACCAGACACCTACAAATCAGATCTTCCCTAGTATCAGGCTTTACTGATAGTTTCAAGGATACAAGCATTTGTGAAGCAGGGAAAGTCTGGAACCTCCAGTGCAACATCTAGACATGCTATGGCCCCGCACTGTATGATGTGGGTGATCTCTTTGCTACATATTTCTCAGATGTATTTTCGTTGTCTTACAACAACTTCTGTCATACTTTATTATAGTTAGATTCCCCCTGTATATTAATCATGACTATATCCGTTCACAAATCTTTTCATATTCTCTCAATAGCTCAATTATTTTTTTTTTCCTTCATCACTCAGAGTAATTAGAAATTTTTTTACAAGTATTATTGGAGACATTTTATCAACTGTAATTTTTTTTAAAGATTTTGTTTATTTATTTGTCAAAGAGAGAGAGGGAGGGAGAGCACAACCAGGAGGAGTGGCAGGCAGAGTGAGAAGCAGGCTCCCCGCTGAGCAAGGAGCCTGAGGTGGGGCTTGACCCAGGACCAACTTGAGCGGAAGGCGGACACTTAACTGACTGAGCCACCCAGGCATCCCTCCACTGTAATTTTTTAAATACTAAATTTAAGTTCTGTTTTAGACTGTAGAGAGCAAGATGGGGTCACTTATGTCAAGCGGTGATGCAAGCAGCCAAGAGTGTTGAGCTAAGACCAGGTACGGCCGAAACCAGCACAGGCTAACACACCCAGAACTGATAACCGGCAGAACCAGAGGAGGTCTGCAAAGGGCCAAGACTTATGAAACTCCTATAAAAAGGGAGGATTTTTGAGCCAATCAGACTTTCTAGATGCTGACCCTTTCGTGTCTGACCACATCAAAAAGGCACCTGCTGTGGAAGGTTCGGCCTGAGTGATCTCTGAGTAGAACAGATCCTTCACTGCTTGAACGTAATAAGCGGCAAGGTGCTGATAGCTGACTCAGGTCCAACCGAGACCTCATCTTGACTGCGTGCTCACATTTGGTTCATTAACTTCCTAGCCCTTGTTCTGTATTACTTGTGTGACCTGTCGTGTGCTTTGCTTTGTGTGATCTGTAAGAAGCCAAGTTAAACGCGCCGCAAAATGTCATTGAGTCTGGAATTCTGAACCTGTTTTACAATTATATTAACCTTACTTCATGACTGAATAAAGCTGACACTGTGGAAAGACACAACTCCTGTGTGTGCCTGCCTTCATAGCATGCTCATGAGACTGACCAAGTACTTCTTTGAGTATTACATGAATTGGGTCTTCAAATCAACTTTCTTAAATGATGTCTCCTCCTAGAAGAAAACTGTCTACACATGAATGTATCAAGCTTTTGTCATACTGTAGAGCTGTGGCATAGAGACTGAAAAACTTTATGTGGCGAACATCAGTTAAAAGTATCCATTCCTTCCCTAAAGAAACATTTTCCATGTATGCACATCCTTGGTGACTAGTGACCTGAGGTCAATGTTTGGTAATTTCTGTATTCTATGTTGTTTGTAGACATAACCATACCATCGATATCATTGTATAGTTTTCTACTGATACCAGCTTCCAGATGTTATTACCTAACATCGCTTATTTACCCTTATAGACAATTTTGTCCCTTTATCTTAACCACAAAGAAGGCAAATCTGTAGTACTGGGGCCATTAGTTAAAAATCAGAAAGGCACAACCGTCCAATGGTAACTGAACTAACGTGAGTTTGCTCCTTCGTGAGTTACAGATAGAGAGGATAATAGACACCAGGAGGAGTTGTCACACAAAGGAAACTTGACTGGCCACAAATAAGGAGATCGCAGGGAATGATTTCCACAGCTGTGACTCTCTGTGCAGGGAAACTGAAAGTTCCAACCCTCTAATCACAGGGTGGGTGCCCTGGTAACCAGACCCCAGCCTTAGGTTACCTAAGGGCTTTACAAAAGTCACTCCATTAATGTAACAAAAAATACCTTGAGTATTCTTATCACAGGAAATTCCAAGGGTTTTAGGAATTGGATACAAGGGATGGGGTGTAACACCAAATATATGTGTGTGTGTGTGTGTGTGTGTATGTATATGATATATATATATCTTATAAACCACAATATCACACACTCCTAGATTGACCTTTATTTTTTTTAAGATTTTTTTTATTTATTTGAGAGAGAGAGAGCACAAGCAGGCAGAGCCGCAGGCAGAGGGAGAGGGAGAAGCAGGCTCCCTGCTGCACAAGGAGCCCAGTGTGAGACTTCATCCCAGGACCCTGGGACCATGACCTGAGCAGAAGGCACAAGTTTAACCACCTGAGCTATCCAGGCATCCCTACACTGACCTTTAAAGACATAAGATTCCATAGTGTTCAGAGTAGCCAATAGTCTGTCCCTGGGTGAGGGGCACAAGCTATCTCCCAGGATTAAACCCATTTTATTAGTCTGTTCACTTACAGGGTTGATCATTAGAACTATGAGCCAGCAGGCAGCCCTGTGTCACATTTATCCAGAAAATTGTGATGAAATCTTTAGATAAAGCTTTTAAGTACTTCTCTGGAGAACACAGTCCCCAGCATCAGCCATTAGTCACAGTTGTTTGTTACTAATAAATAAATTTTATGTAAACTCTCTTTATTAGTGTATAGTAATAATGCTAACTAAATATAGCACTATTTATGGCAATAAATAAGTAAATCTCTTATCAGTAACTAAATAAAGATATTAGTATTATCTCTTGCTCTGAGGTGCTCCCTCAGAAATTCTTAACTTTATTCCTTCCCTTGGTCAGGCACTTATCAAGAGCACCTCGTCCATTGGCTATGATCTCTAGTTTCCAGTGATAACAAGTCCTGACACCGCTCCTTCTCTCAATGGTCAGCGTTTTTGGTGCTGCTTAACCATAGAACCAGCTATCCTGTCATTCTTACTAATGCTTCTCCTTGACCCTACTGAAGGCAGTTGTAGGACATACATTTGTACAAGATTTTAGCCATTAATCCCAGTAGTTCCAATTCTTCTGACTTCTGACTTCAATACCACTCTCTGTGAAGTTTTCCCTGTAATTGATTTATGTTCTGCATTTTCTATTTCTTTGTGTTCTTCTACCATTGGAGTCTAAATCCTTATTCGCTTGTGCTTATGAAGGAATCTAATTTTTATGTCAGAGGGTTCCTCAAGGGCTCCTCAAGGGTTTCAGGACTCTCCCACTATGTTCTTTAATCATTAAAAAAAAAAAAAAAAGAAAAAAGAAAAAGAAAAAAGCAGGTGGAGAGAAATCTGTCCCACTAGAGGGATTTATAATTATTCCAAATCTAAATGACTTGCTGGTTGCCTCGGAAAGTAGGGAACAATGCTAAATTGATTCTCTGGCTTTGTAACAATCCTATGCTTTGTATGGCCACAAAACCTTGCTAGACAATTCGTAATATTGCTCAACTGAGGTAAAGTATTATGGCATATGTTATCAGCAGTACCCCACAGCGCCTTCCAATCTAGGAGTCAGCTCATTTTGCCGATAAAATCACTTGCTACTAAACAAAACAAAAACAAAACCAGACAATTTCGGACGGAGTACAGAATAGTACACAGTGGAGTCCAGCTTTTGCAGAGTGAACAAAACCTCTGACTGAGCAATGGCCTGCAGGATTCTCCGGAGGCTCTGATTTTGTTCTTAGAATCTCAAGAGGCTGTTACACAATGAAATTGACAATAGCCTCTCCCCAGCTTTAGTAATTCCAATTTAAAATAAACAAACACCTGGCTAACTTATCTATAAGACAGTAAGAGCCCAAATCCAAAAATTTGTCATAAAGATTAGAAGTTTATTTTTTCCTTTGGATAAAGCCAATTAGTTAACACGAATGGCTACCCTAAATACCAAGTAAACTGAGGATAAACTCCGTGTGTCATATGGTGCTGTCAAGTCCTCTAACTTGAGGATTCATTATTGTTCACCTGTGAGCGTGTATGTAATGGGTTCTATCTGCTTGGCTGTATAAGAGGGTGAGATTTCTCTTGTCTTTACAATCTCTGTAGTGAATTGCCTATAATGCATATCAAATTCTGGTTTAATGCTTATTCCGTAATAAAACTATCTTCTTTCTCTTCTATGGTTTTAGAGAGGTTTTCTGGTTTGACAGATTTTATTTTTAATTATGTTTCCCCAGTACGTACAGAC
>CM052899.1:126494766-126551727 GCA_028534135.1 Potos flavus | reverse complement strand
AAAAAAAAAAAAAAGAAAAGAAAAAGAAGTGGCCTCACATAATCTCTTGGGAGTCACATCCCAGACACCGTTAGCTGCTGCTAGTGATTGGTTTCAAGTCCTGAATTGACTTCACTCTTATAAACTCTGATAAGCTTGCCATGAGAACAGTTAGCTGCCACTGAATTGTCTCAAGTTTGTTTTTAGCTTTGTTCCCTAGCTGAATTATGAAATAATCTTCACATTTTTCTTTTTCTTTGAAGACATATTTTATCTTCCTGACAGCGTAAGTTCTGTATTTATAGGTGAACTTACTGTAGCCTCTCTTCCTTTCACTCTTGCTCTTTCTCTACGGTCTAGGGGAAATCTAACAATTGTGCTAGACTAGAGATGGTCATTTTGGAAACCAAGAGATGTATTTCTCACCAAGAGGGTATAATAGGTTGCAGCTTTTCTCCCACAAAAAAGTTGAGCACCTTGGTAAGGAAGCCTACCTTTTTCATCATTGCAATCCCTGTGTCTTCACAGTGTGATCCTTAAAAAATAATTGTTTAGTTCTAAAGTGTTAAGTTCTAAACGATTGTCTACACAATATGAGGATTGTCTAATTGACTTAAGGTGGCTTTAAAATATGAAAAAGGGTTCTGAGAATGTGGTTAGATGATTTGTTCTTTAACAATTTTATTTACTCATTTTTTATTTCAACTATTACCTATTTAATGCTTATTGTGTCAGGAGCTGTTCCCTATAGCAGTGAATCTATCCTCAGGGAGTGGACATTCTAGAAGAAGAAGACACATGGTAAATAAGTCAGCAAATAAATATATAATATGCAATGTGGCACTGAGTTCAATGGTTAAGCTAAAACTGGTGTGCTAGAGGATGCCACTTTATAGAATATGTTAGTGAAGACCACTTGAAGGAAGAGGGAGCATGAACTATTTCTCTGTGGCAGAGCATTTCAGATAGAGGGAATGAGAAGCATAAAGGTCTTTCAGCAGGAGCATATTTGACACACTGGAGGAACAGCACAGAAGCCAATATGGCTGCAGAGTGGTGGGGTGGTGAGTGTGTGAGCCTGGCAGAGAGTTCAGAGAGGAGCTATGCTCAAGTAGGGAGAGGAGATCGTGCAGTACCTTTCAGCCTTATTCAGACCATACAATGAAACTTTGGGAAAGTTTTAAGCAGAAGAGTAAGACTCAGCTAATATTTTTGAAGGCTCAGTCTGGGCGCTGGGTAGAGAGACATAAAGGATCTTAGATAGAAGAGACTAATTAAAGCTAGTGAACCTGGATGGTAGATGCAGAAGTCATGAAAAGTATTCAGACTGTGGATATAGTCAGTTCTTGTTACCCACAGTAGTTATGTTCTATAAAGTTGCTAGGAACACTGAATAAGCAAATTTTGAACAACTGTTCCTGGGATATATATGCTTAGGCTACTATGAGCTTCTGGTCACAATATTTTCATCAACCAATCAATACCCCTTCTTATATGCATTTCTGTTTGAAGACACCTTATTTAACATATATTTTGTTGAATCGCTAACATTGAATTCAGTCAACAGAACCATCACACATGCTTACCTAGCACATGGATTTTCTCTGTAATCACATCACAGCCCCTCCTGTACATAGGAACACTGGACAGCACTTCAACACGATGGGTGGGGGCCATTTTGAACAGTGAAATCAACAGCAAAAACAAAAATTACACTGGTTCAAAGCATGAGAGCTGACACAACACTGCAGAGTGTCACCTTGTTGGACCACAGCTGGGCATCTGATAAAGGGTGACTCACATTTTTGGCTTATGCTGTGCATGTCTGCAAATGCACATAAAAGCACTTTGGGTATTGATTTGGAGGTAACAAATGTTAGCATGTAGGTGAATTCACAAATAGTTGCCTTGAATAGTGAGGATCAACTCTACTTTGTATGTAGGGCTAGTCAGATTTGCTGATTACTTGAAATTGTTTTCTTTTAAATTCTATGTCCTACTTTTTTATTCCTTGTTAAATAGTTTATTCCTCTAACTCACTTAAATTTTAATCTGAAAAACTGAGGGATCCATAAACATTTTCACAAATTTTATAGTATAGTGAAATATTCATTTAGTTCAGCTGTTTGTATAGAAGAGCATTTCCAACCTGTCATCTTTTTTGCTAAATCTGGAAATAGGATGCAGAGAAAGTTGTCAGCAGCTAAAGAGTTTACAATATTGAACTAAACTGGACTGTGTTCCTCAAAAGAGTCATAAAAATTGAAATTTCTTTTTCTTTTGAAAGCCAAGGGGAAAATGATTTTTGTTTTTAAAATTTGCTTAATATTTTAGCAATCTGTTTGGAATTTCCACTCTATAATGTAGTCAGTTATCTTTGAAAACACTCCTTATTTGAAATCACATGAGAAGATGACATTATTTTTAGTTTCAGGAAATATTTTTTGCATTAAATATTGAATTCCGTCAGGTACCCTCTCATCCCTAGCCCCTTTTCCGTGCATTTTCTTTTTATCATTTTGACATGCTATGTATTTACTTGTATTCTCATTATTCCTACTAAAAAGCAATTTCCATGAAAAAAAAAAAGTCTATTTTATTTACTCCAGTGCCTAGAACGGTGTCAGGCTTATGATAGGTAATCATTAAATATTTCTTGAATAGGTCAATGAATGAGTATCCAAATTAAAGAATGACAGTGATAAGTCCCATTTATAAACCTTCTTTTTGTGCCACATACTACCAAGTGTTAACTGTGCTTTTAGTAAAAAGGACTCCTGAAATGTTTATCACCATTTTTTTTTTTTTATCACCATTCAGATCAAAACCATTCCCTTACTGGAAATGTCTGGATCTAAATTATTGAAAGAATGATTATCGATTGCTTGAATATCTTGCTTTCATTAGCATACATATTTAGTTTGTTGAATGTCAGACTTTTTATTGCATAGTTTATCATATTTAAGGAAATTATTTTTTTTTGGTCTCTGTTTACAATAGAAATTCTACAATTCTTTTGAATAACATTACCCCATTTCTTTGATGGATGAGAAAAAGGCCAAACTTCATGTGAAGGTAACGGATGAGGGAATTCATCTCTGTAAATTTGTTTTAGAGCTAAAAAGCCAAGAACACCATAGAAGATATCTATACAATAAACACTTCTTATTGGTATTGAGTCCTTATCCATGCATATAGTGACTCTACTTGCTCCTCCTTCTGCACCTTGGGTGAAAATATTATTTATGTGGTTTTGAAAACCTTTTTAAACCTTTCTTGATATTTTTCAAAATGTAGTTTATAGACACTGTATTCAAACTATTTGGAAGAGTTTGTTGAAAACCCAGTGTCCTTATTCCATTTATAAAACTTGGATAATTAAGATATTCACCTCTAATATGTTAGGATTCCATGAGATAATAGAATGCAGGTGCAATATTTGAAACATATTAGATATTCGAAAATTCGAAATCAAAGAGTCTATTTTATACTTATTTTCATGCCTTAAACAGTCTTAAGCATTATGGGTGCTTGACAAATATAGTTTGTTTTAATTACAAGAAGATGATGCTTGCTGGAATTCAAATTATAGATGAGTGAATATAGGCACCGATATGAACTAGAAGCAGGCATGTTTTTCTTATATTATACTCCACATACACCTACTGTGGATCAATCACAGCTCAAGGGATACTTCAGTGAACAAAATAAGCCAAAATTCCTAATGTAGCACATATTCCAGTAAAGATACTATTAGTACATTCTAGAAGGTCACACACACACATGCACGCATACGCGCATACACGTATCCCTAGTCAGTCACACTTAGAATTAGGGCCTGACATATGGAAAAGGAGACAGTTAAGTAGAATGAAAGGGGAAAGAAATAGTGTAATAGAGATTATGTACTTCTGGATTCTCCCACTTTTTCTTAGATTATGACCTACCTATGCCATTATTTCAGCTCAAATAGGAGCTCCAAGATCTCTATGCTTCTTATTCCTAAATTCTTTAACTAAGGGTAGAAAAACAAAAAGATGTAATTTTTCCCACTAAACTTCTATGATCATTTAGAAAGACTTTCAATAGTTCATAAATCAACAATGCTGGACACAAGTTACAATGCCAAGGTCTTTGTGGACATAGTATCTCTCAGCCATTTTTCTCTTTTCTACAAAGAAAGCATTCCCTCCCCACCCAAATAGATAGCTCTTTATATATATTTATGATTTTTTTGCTAAAGTTAGTTAAGATTTAGGATACTTGCCAGAATGGATTTAATTCTATAGCAAAAGCTGCCTGGCCGGTCTAGAGCTGTTTGGGTTATGTCTGCCTGTAAACAACAAATGGTACATAACTGAGTAAATTCAGGTAAAATGCTCATAGTTGACCCTGTCACCTTTCAATTTCACTCACCTCTCAATACCTGTTTAAAGTCTCCACATTTCATTCCACCTTCTCTGATCAATTCAGCCTACACTGAACTGTCCAGCTTCTGAAACTCTATATATTATTTATGTGAGCATTTACTTAGCGCTCTTGATTTTCTGTTTATGTGGCATATCTTTGCAATAGGATTGTAAAATACTTTAAGCCATGATTTGTTTTCCTCTTTATTTCCAAACATAAGCATTTAGCAAAGGTCTGGGTGAATTTGACCAAAGCCTGTTCACCAAAAGATAGTTCACTGAAGATCTATCAGAACATAGTGAAATCTTGTCCTTAGGGAACATGCAGAAGAGAATAAAACATTTACCTGAATAACTGTAATATGGTACAAAATATACCAAGTGCCATCAGATACATAGAGACAAAGTACAATTTTTTATTTAAATTCAATTAGCCAACATATAGTATATCATTAGTTTTTGATGTAGTGCTCATTGATTCATTAGTTGTGTATAACATCCAGTGTTCATCGCATCACATGCCCTCCTTAATGCCCATCACCCAGTTACCCCATTCCCCCCTTCTACAACCCTCAGTTTGGTTCCCAGAGTCAAGAGTCTCTCATGGTTTGTCTCCCTCTCTGATTTCTTCTCATTCCATTTTCCCTCCCTTCCCCTATGAGCCTCTGTGCTATTTCTTATATTTCTTTTCTTTTTTTAATTTTATTTGACAGAGAGAGAGATCACAAGTAGGCAGAGAGGCAGGCAGAGAGAGAGGGGGAAGCAGGCTCCCTGCTGAGCAGATAGCCCGCTGTGGGGCTCCATCTCAAGACCCTGAGATCATGACCTGAGCCGAAGGCAGAGGCTTTAACCCACTGAGACACCCACGTGCCCCTATTTCTTACATTTCACATATGAGTGAAATCATATAATTGTCTTTCTCTGACTTTTTTTACTTGGCATAATACCCTCTAGTTCCATCCATGTCAGCGTAAATGGTAGGTATTCATAATATTATTCCTTGTATATATGAACCAAATTTTCTTTATCCATTCATCTACTGAAAGACATCTCGGCCCCTTCCACAGTTTGGCTGTTGTGGACATTGCTGGTATGAACATTGGGGTGAAGGTTCCCCTTCTTTTCACTACATCTGTATCTTTGGGGTAAATACCCAGTAGTGCAATTGCTGGATCATAAGGTAGCTCTATTTTTAACTGCTTGAGGAAACTCCATGCCGTTTTCCAGAGAGGCTATAATAGCTTGCATTCCCACCAACAGTGTAAGAGGGTTCCCCTTTCTCTGCATCCAATGTGCCAACATTTGTTGTTTCCCGTTTTGTTAATTTGAGCCATTCTAACTGGTGTGATGTGGTATCTCATTATGGTTTTGATTTGTATTTCCCTAAGGGATGTGGAGCATTTTTTCATGTATCTGTTGGCCATTTGTATGTCTTCTTTGGAGAAGAGTCTCTTCATGCCTTCTGCCCATTTCTTGACTGGATTATTTGTTTTTTGGGTGTTGAGTTTGATAAGTTCTTTATCGATCTTGGATACCAGCCCTTTATCTGATATGTCATTTGCAAATATCTTCTCCAATTTTGTAGATTGCCTTTTTGTTTTGTTGACTGTTTCCTTTGCTGTGCAGAAGATTTTTATCTTGTTGAAGTCCCAATAGTTCATTTTTGCTTTTGTTTTCCTTCCTGTTAGAGATGTGTCTTGCAAGAAGTTGCTGTGGCCGATGTCGAAGGGGTTACCGCCTGTGTTCTCTAGGATTTTGATGGATTCCTGAGACAAAGTACAATTGATTTCACTAAAGGGAAATGTTACTTTCAGTTTGGTAAGAGGAGTGGGGTGGATGATAGGAAGAGATTTTCAAATAGAAACAACAATGTAATCGATGACTCCGCAATAAGAAAGTGAAAAACAAATAGTAAGCATTTTCAGTGGTATTTTGAAGACTAGTGGGAAGTAAAATTAGAAAGGAAGCTTGAAAATAGACAGTGAAAGTCTTGAATACCAGACTGAGGATTCTTGCCTTCCTAGGCTGGGTGAACCACTAGGATGTTTGAGCAGGGATGTGAAATCATCACAGCTGTGCTTTGACTAAATCAATCTGCCATCAAAGAATAATAGAGACACTAAAATGAAGAGTAGATATAACAATATTTTCTCTGTAGAGTAAATGAAAACACTCAAATGCTGATTGTTACATAAGGGGAATGATTAAGCTCTTAGTTTACTGAAGTTTGGGTACAGATACTGCTTTTAGGATTACCATCCGGAGCAAGTCATATTACCTTTCTTGCCTTCTCTTTGTAAAATGGGGAATGAGATAAATAATTTTGTATTGCACCAGACTCCCATTGAGAGGCCAAGATCTGGACCCATTTTTATCAGTAATTAGCTATGTGATTTGAGGCAGGATCATAAAATCTCCAACTGTTCTGTTTTCAATGTGATAAAATTAGATTCCTTTTAAAAGCTTATTGAGCTCGGGGCGCCTGGGTGACTCAGTTGGTTAAGCAACTGCCTTCGGCTCAGGTCATGATCCTGGATTCCCCGGATCGAGTCCCACATCAGGCTCCCAGCTCCTCAGGGAGTCTGCTTCTCCCTCTGACCTTCTCCCCTCTCATGCTCTCTCTCACTATCTCTCTCAAATAAATAAATAAAATCTTAAAAAAAAAAAAAAAGCTTATTGAGCTCAAAAATTCAAATCATGATTCAATTAAATCAAAATGTGATCAAACCATCATTATTACAGGGATGCTTAGAATAATCAGGCATAGCATAATTCTATATTTAAATCTGTAATTAAATGAAAACTTATTATAAATAATTTTTGTTGGTACCATGCTCAATCTGATTAAAAAATATTTAGCGAATCCCCCATTATGTGCTAATTCTAGGTGAGTGGAGTAAGCAGTCACTTTACCTAAAACCAGTTCAATCCAAACCAAATGATTTGTTTTTCCTAACGACGAACTCATGTAAAATTCACTCTTTTGAGTTTGTCCAGATATCCTCAAAATATGAAAAGGATATATATGTTGACAAATAATGAAAACAATTTCTAAATGGTCCGATAACAAAATCTAAGAAATCTACATGCCTGGAGAATACAATGTGTTCATGGATTAAACGATTCAATATTATTTAGATGTCAGATCTCCCCAGTTTGATATATAGATTTAACAAAATCCCAGTCAATATAACTAATATTTGGTCAGCATATACTGCATACCACACGCTTTTACATGTGGTATCCCACTTAATGTTCCACACAGTTCTACAAATTAGGTACTAGGATTATCACCATTTCTAACTAAATAGGATAAAGCATACAGCTGTCAAGACTTGATCAAGATTTGACCGGTGGTGGAGCACATCAGACCACTGGCTGGCTGATTCCAGAGCCTGTTCTTTTAATCCCTGCAGCTACAATACAATAGCTAACATTTATTTATTACTATCAGCCAGGCACTGTTCTAAGCATCTCACATGCATTAACTCATTTCTTTCTCGCAACAATCCTTTGACCTCTATACTATGATTACTTCCATTTCATAGGTGAGGAATCTAAAGCGGAGAGCATTTAGCGACTTATCCCATGTCAAGAAGCTGTCTGAGCCAGTGCCTTGGGCTGCAGCTGGGCAGCACAGAGCTCATGTTTTAATCACTGTGTCACACGTGCCTTTCTATGTACAGTATGTATCCTGCCTCTTTCTACAGAGAGTCTTAAAGATCTTCTAGAAAATTTCCTATATTCTATATTTTATTATCTCACTTTAGAGTAAGAGAAAACAAAAAGCAGTTACCAACCAATGTATGGACACTTTCCTAAAGAATGTTATGATTATCCCCACTTGAGGATTAAAAAAAATCACTTTAACTATGTATTAAGTCTATTTTTTATTTTTATATACTACAAATGGGTGATAATTTTGACCAGTCAACAAATCTAACTCCAGAAAATTTTTGTCTCTCATATGAACCAAAGATTTCCCCCATGTGAGATAAAACACCTTAGCCAATAATTAGAGTTCAGAGCTCCACTCTTCTCATAAGGAAGCAAGATAATTATAACAATAATAATATGGCCAACCTAAGATCTGATAGTCAGATGAGTGAGAAGTGAGTTTCTTCTGAAAGAAAACAGGAGTGAGGCATCAAAGCTTTTAGCATTAGCCAAATGCACAGCAGGACTGCTGTGGGGTGTGTCTTAATTCCCCAGCTGATGCTTTGAGAACCACTGATTTTTCCCATAAGCACAAGCTCAGGTTTTTGAAAGCTCCTGTGCAGCTGTGCCACAGTCCAAAAGGGGTCACTAGCAGCTCATGTATTACCAGCCACATCTATCTTCATGGAAAACAACAAGGTCAAGTCACAAGAGAGTCCTGGCCACAGTAGGAAAATAGAAATGTGAATCCTTAACTACGGTTCTATTTTTTTTTTTTTTTTAATTTGTTCTACAACATCCAATAAGTGATCCCATGTTCTTAAGTATCTAATACAAAAATTGCTGACTTTGGATCATATAAATAGTTGAGACAGAATTTAGTTAAAATAAATGCTCAAACTTGGTGTCCAAATGTCATTTTAATACGGTTCTGCCCACCAGTTTCAGTGACAATTGTAACTCCGTAGAGGTTCACGGTTTCCTAATTATGAAGTAATGGTGGAGAAAATGATAGGCCCTCTCATAGCTATGTTTTTGAAGCTCTAAACTGAAAAGTATGTCTCTCGCTTCTAAACAGGATTTTCACAACCTATCAGAAATTTATCTTTTAAAGCTAGACACAAAAGATGGAATTAACCGTACTCAGTTCAGTGCACATGATTATTATCAATGATCCCTGCAAGGCCCCACTCTTGTTTCTATTTTTCTTCTTCCTCAGTCTCTGTTATGTGCTTCATGGGTGTCTTCGAAGAATGCCTTCCTATAACATTTAATGTCATTTTATTTACCGCTGTTGCTAACTTACATAATTAAGACTGTGTTTATAGATCTGTGGCTTTCTATTTTCTCAAATGTGTAAAAAAAAAAAAAATCAAAACCCACAAAGTTTTAATTATTTTGCTAATTACTACATAATATTCTAGAATGTATATATCTTTGTACGTGTCATGTCTCCTCATTGATTCATACATTGATTTGTCCAGGACTGAAATGCTGAAAGGGTATGTGCACACTTATGTACTAAGAACCCCTGGAATGCTTCCCAGAAGGGCTGTGCCAATCTACCCTCCCGCCAGCAGCACATCCCAGTTTCCTCTTTCTCCACTGCTATGTTTACATCTGATATTATCCACTATATTCCTAGTTTTGACCAGCATTGGGCATATCAAAAAGTACTTCATCATCACTATAGTTTGGAATTCAGTTAGCAAAGAATACATGCAACTTTTGGAGAGGAAAATTTCAAGCTCTCATAAAGGATATTATAAATGATCTGAAGAAATGGGGAGATATACTATGTCCGAAGATAGTATGAATTCATATTGTAAATATATAAAATATTAGTTTTAATATTATATTATTTGACATGCATTAATTCGTTAATCTGCCTATTCTGTGCATCCCCATCCAAAAATCCATCTGGACTTTTTTTTTTGAGGAATAGGAAATATATGTTCTAAAGTTAATATAGAATGGTTAAGTTTTGAAAAGATAGTTTTGGTTTTGCAAAAAAAAAAAAAAAAAAAAGCAAAGCAATGAGATGAATCATACCACTGAGGTCAAAATAAGATGATCTCTTATGAACAGATAGCACAGAAACAGCCTTATGTTTATACTGGATATGGATATATGACCAAGGCAGCCCTGCCAGTTGACGGGGAGCAAACCAATTGTGATACATGGTGCTGAGAAAACTCATTAGTTTATACAGAGAAAAACAGAGGCTGGGCCCCATTTGACATCATGTGCAAAAGTACACTTCAGAAGGACTGATGACCTGAATGAGAAAGGAAAACAAATCCAGTAGAGGAAAAAAGTCAACTTTTGCAAAATTAGCACCAGAGAAGGACTTAATAGACATATGTTTAAAAAATTTGATAGATTTGCTTATATCAAAACCGGTGATTTCTATTAAAAATACACAACATTAATATTCAGATGACAGAATAATCAATCAAAGGTATTTATACATTTAAAACTGACAATGTTTAATCTGTATTATAATTAGATCGTAGCACATGAAATTATCAATCTTGGACCTACAAGAATAGCAATTACATATGGCTTGACCTAATCCAAGAAACTCTTTCTTAGTATAAGAAAAATAGGAAAAGAAAAGAAACAAAGGATAGGAATAGGGCAGAGAAGGAAAACCTCAAATGGCTATAAGATTACGGTATTTAAGACAACCAAATTCATCAGTAAGAGGAAAAAATAAAACATGGTAGTATGCAAATTTCATTTTATCACTTAATCATGTGTTACCCTAAAAGGAAGTTTAAAAACATATCTCAAGCAGATATAAATACCAAGCAGGCACTCAGCTGGGTTCAAGTTAATGCTTTTAATCAAAGGCATGTGACCACCATATGCATGTTTTCAATTCACAGCAGAGGAGACAGTACATTGTCGGTAGAGGGTAAGTAAGATTAAGAAGGTACTTAGGGATTAAGAGAAAACTATGAAGCTCGACTCCTGTCAGGACTCCAGCCTTAGCTCTTCCCTTTGTGGGATTTTAACAAAGTTCATTCTGGTCTAAATCCTGAGTTCCTCCTCAATACATCTGCAACAATCGCAGCACATAGCTCAGTGTCATGAGAATTAAGTGACAGAACACACAAACAGGGCTTCACTAAAAGCCTGGTATAAATGAATCTTGGAACACTGAAAAAATGAAATAAAATTAAGATTTAAAAAATAAATAAATAAATAAATTTATTTTCCACAAGTATCATTATTGAAGCAAGATAGAGTTCTACTTTTTTCTCTCAGGAGTTTCCTCATATGTTTTTGGGGAGCTGGAGGAGGGAGGGGCATGGCAGAAGCAAAATATTAGCCTAAAGATGTAAATTTTTATTAATATTCATGGAACTCTCAAGCAGAAAGCAAGTTGCAAGCAGTGGATATGAAGAAAGGAGGTGAGTAGTCAGGATAAAGGAGGAAAGAAGAAAGGCAAGTCAACTGAAAATAGAAGACAAATAGCATGAGGCACTGATTTACCCCATAATCTCACTTAAATCAGCTTATTTGTTTCCAAAGTATTCTGCTATTCCAAGAATAACAACAGGGAACCCTAATAATGATTCTAGGTCGGGCATATGTACACTATTTCATATAGCCCACCGTATAAATATTTTCACCCCGACTTATAGATGACAAACTGAGGCACAAAGTATTAAATACCGAACAAGTGATAATTCGTGATTTGAGCCAAAGTCTGTGTGATCCCAGAGCCCATGCTGCATTTTCCCCAAACAACTTCCCAAGAAAAAAAAGAACGTAAAGGGGATTCAGAGGAGCATCTGATGGTCACCTGAGGGCAACTGAGATGCTGACACAAAATGGCGCTGCTCTATTCAGAAAACCTATCTAAACAACTTCATAACATTGGTCCCTGGAAAACATGGTGGGAGGGGCGTCTGAGTAGCTCAGTCATTTTAGTGTCTGCCTTTGGCTCAGGTCATGATCTCAGGGTCTTGGAATTGAGCCCTGTATGGGTGGAGGGGGGTGGGGGGCGGGGGAGTGTCCCTGCTCAGCAGGGAGACTGCTTCTCCCTTTTCCTCTGCCACTTCCCCTGCTCCTGCTCTTTCTCTCCTGTGCCCTCTCTCTCTCAAATAAAATCTTTAAAAAAAACAAACAAACATGGTGGGAAATACATCTCTCACCAGGGGAGACAGAGTGTGGTGAGAAGAGAAATAAAATCAGTGACCCACATCATGGTATTCTTTCAACCCCCCAGCGTAGACCATTTCTTCTAGTGATTGTCTATTTCAGGAAAAATCTTTTTTTTTTTTTTTTTTTGCTAATAAAAATACTCTTGCAATCAAAGACCTAAGAAATATATACAGAGCCCTGAGGCTTGAAGTAAACTTTTTGGAATATAATTTGAGACATTAATTTTAATTAACTGAACAAATATTTTAATAGTATATGCTGGTTGATAACCAGTCAAGCACAATTTCCTACTGGGCCAGAAACCGCAATTACTTAATTTCTGTTACTACTAGATAATCACATTCATTTTTGTTCACTCATTCAGATAAATCAAATTGGATAGGAGGACTCATTAGTTATACTTGCAAAAGCTATGAATGTGTAGGCATGTTGTTATTTGCCCCTAGGAATGGTCTCCCCTCAGCTTTCCTTGTCTGTATCATCTGTAAAGAAAGAGGGAAAGGTCTGTGGATGTGCCATCCTATTTTGAACCAACTTCTTTGTACCTTTAATACCCAGAGCACATACCTTCCAGCAAACGTCTATTTATATATCTGTGTCACCCACTGTACATAATTTGACAATTCAATATTAGGAATACAAAGGTGAGCAAGACAGATGTAGTTCCTGCCCCCCCTATAGAATATATTCTAGTCGGTGACACATAAGCAAAAACAAGACAATGAACAAATGGTATAAAAATACTGTGTAGAATAACATAATAAGGAAAACAAGAGGTGATTCATTCAGTTATAGTCATAAAGAAACACCTTTCAGCAGAGCTAACATTTTCTCATGCTGAGAACTAAAGGCTAAGAGGAAAATAATCATTTAAAGAATGTGAGAAAGAACACTCCTGGCCTAGGAAGCAGTATGTGCTACAGCCCTGGGGTATGGGAGGTTTCACTGTATCCAAGGAACTGAGAAGCATCCGACTGGGTGGAAAATCACGATGGAGAGGAGGTAGAGCAAAATGAACTTGTAGAGATGGGCAGCACCGGATCACAGAGGACCTTGCAGGCCATATTTGGAGATTTCATTCTAAATGCAATGAGAAGTATTTGACTGGTTAGGATGGGAGGGGAATAGGATTCTGATTCGAGGTTCAAGAGAAATCACTCCCAACTGACTTGTGGAATGTGGATGGTCTAGAAAATATGTCAGAGGTTATTTTATCATTCAGGTGAGTGATGATGGTAACCAAGACCCAGGTGGCTTCTTCTACAATTAGGAATTCAATAATGAGAGGAGGTGAGATGAATAAATTGTGGCTCTGTCTAATCAACAAGCTGTCAGGACCAGGTCCTTAGGAAGATGTACTTCAACAGCAGGAAGCAAATATTGAGGCTAAATGCTTCGCTTGTTTAGTGGAAGTGCAAATATTCCAGAGAACAATAGGAGACCCAAATGACTTAGGAAAGTGATGTGAGAAACAAAGGCAGAAGAAAAATTATTATATTTCCTTACTATCAACAGCCCACTGACAAGTCCTTGAAAAAGGCAGAGTGATGTTCCTCTAGGGACTCAACTGCCTCAGTGTTAATACTTTGCTAAGGACAAAAGACAATCCTAGGTCAACTCCCCCACCGGGATCCTGTAAGCCTACTTTAACATTTAGAAATTCTTTTGGAAACTTCCTTTATTTCTAAACCCCCAGGATACGTGTTGGCAATCATCCCCCAGGCATATGGCCCACCGATACACATCTGAAGGGTCTTATGACTAAGGTTTTATTAGATGGTAATAAATGACCTTTTCCAAATAATATCTAGCCCCTTCAAGGTCCTGGAAAACTTGCTTCCAAAATTCCTTAGAGACTTACACCATCCCCAACCCCCTCCCAACTTGTATATAATGGGCCATTCAGGACCCCAGTGCAGCTCTTTCTGCCCATGGGTCCTGTCCCTATGCTTTAATAAAACCACCCTTTTGCACCAAAGACGTTTCAAGAATTCTTTTTTGGCCTTCAGCTTCAAACCCTAATGTCTTTCCTACATCAGAAAACTTTTTAATTATTGAGTTTTCCTAAGTATAGACAATTACTTCATCTTACTGTGGAATCCTTCCTACCAGAGTAATTATTTGAATTTGCTATTTATAGTTAACACATCATTGGGGTGACATTTGAAGTGCTATCATAAAGATTATTACTGTGGCGGAACCTATTCTGACTTTTCAAGATCTAAGCTAACTTTTAGAGAGCACCTACCAGGACTCAGCAGGGCCTTTTTCCTCCATTTCCTCACTCAATTCTCCCTGTGCAGTAGAGATAATCACCCCCATGTTAAAACCTGGAAATATGTATTCAAAACCCTTCAGTGTAGGTCTTATAGAACATGAATTCTAAGTTTGCCTGACCAGAAAGACTATCGTATTTTCACTCCATGCTGACTCTTAATTGCAATTTATTACAAATCGAAAGGATGTCTGAAGCTTCGTTAATCTTCTACATTTGTATAAATTAGATTTGAATCTATGCATAATTTGCCAATTTATAT
This sequence comes from Potos flavus, assembly GCA_028534135.1. Classification (NCBI taxonomy): domain Eukaryota; kingdom Metazoa; phylum Chordata; class Mammalia; order Carnivora; family Procyonidae; genus Potos; species Potos flavus. Next base: position 126,536,969 of record CM052899.1, on the reverse strand, counting down.
AAATGAGCATATAAATTCTTCAGTCTTCATTACCATCCAATCTAATTTAGCAAAGCTCCTCTCTCACTAAGGTTGGAAATGATTACAGGTAAATATTGGCCATAAAAGTCACTCAGAGCCAATGAACGAAGTTTAGTTTTTCTTAAACCTAATAAAGCAAGATGTTAGCATATTGAACAAGCTTGCTGAGCATGCGCCTTAACATCTTGAATTTTTAAGTGAATTCTTGTGTAATACTAGAAACAAAAGAAAATCATTCTTGATGCCTTTATCTTTTCCTGGGACTCATATTTTTTTTCTTTTCTACATTATTTACATTATATAGTGTCAGAAGTGAGTTCAGTTGTATATACCTAGCTGGTGTCCAAGAATGGCTCAGTGGTGTTAGAAAACAAAACCAAAACATAATTGGTACCAGGATCCTACTTTTATTTGTGGAGGGGCCATGATTTACTAATATGTAAGTGTTCCTTACACTGCTCCCCTCTCACTTTGGACCCCAAAAGAAATCTTGGTTAACTCAGCTCTTGGAATTATTTACTGACTCAGAATCAAGACACTAGATAAAAAGAGATAAAAGTAGAAGGGCAGTTGCAAACTAGGAGGAGGACATCGAGAGTGATTACAGCAATCTACATAATAAAAAGCCAAGCAAGGAGGCAGGGAGGGAAAAAAAAGAAACAAGATGGGGGGGGCGGAGATAAACCATAATGACTCTTAATCTCAGGAAACAAATTGAGGGTCGCTAGAAGGGAGGGGGGTGGGAGGGATAGGGTGGCTGGGTGATGGACATTGGGGAGGGTATGTGCTATGGTGAGTGCTGTGAATTGTGTTAAGACTGATGATTCACAGACTTGTACCCCTGAAGCAAATAATAATGTGTTTTTAAGAAAAATAAGAAAAAAAAAAAAAAAAAACCTTGCCGGAGAGAGCCTGGCAAAAACTGTGAGGGCCTTTATGGCCTTGGGGATTTGTCTCTGAGAGGGACTGCTACAGGTAGAGAGTGAGAAAGAACTGGAAAGTGCACAAGAGGCTTTTTCATATTTCTGTGGGTGGTGATTTGCATCCTGCCAATTTTTTTTTATAAGATTCAAAATTTGGAATTCTTGTTTAATTACTATTTAGCAGTTGGACTATTTCTTTGGGTGTGACTACAGGTTCAGATGGAGGTAGATGAGGTGCAAGATTACCTAGGTTATATTTTAAAATTGGATGGAACTGGAGGGGATTATGCTAAGTGAAATAAGTCAAGCAGAGAAAGACAATTATCCTATGGTTTCACTCATATGTGGAACATAAGGAATAGCAAGGAGGACCACAGGGGAAGGGAGGGCAAACTAAATGGGAAGAAATGAGAGAGGGAGACAAATCATGGGAAGGGAAGGGGGTGGGGAGATGGGTATTAAGGAGGGCACCTGTGGTGATGAGCACGGGTGTTATACGCAACTAATGAATCATTGAACACTACATCAAAAATTAATGATGTACTAGATGTTGGCTAACTGAACATAAGAAAATATTGACATTCTCATAGTTGAGGGAACGGAGACAGAAAAAAAAGTTCCACATCCTCTGCATCTTGAAAAACAATTTGAAGTTCAGAAGCAGTTAATAGCAGATAGTTTTCCACATATCTGTGTTTACTTTATTACCTAGCAGATGCTATATTAAATGATTTGCATACATGATGTCTTTGAACAGCTAAAATCTTTTGCAAGCAAGGGAGACTGGCCTTAGAGCAGTAACTCTGTGCATGCCCACAAAGCTAGTATATGGAATAGGGAGGTATAAACACAGGTGTCTGACTTCAAAGCCACTCTACTTCCTACTCCACCATAGCGATAATTCATATACCTTTTGAAGTCCATGTCAGAAACTATCTAACACGCTACGATACACAAGATGCTCAATAAATTATGTCTATTCTTGTGCATTTTATATTACTTAGCATATATATTGAACAGAAGAGGTGCTTTAAAATCTCTTCTATACTTAAAACATGTTTCATAGCCTTCAAAGTGGAAAAAGACAAAATTCTTTGGAGGATCTATTTTTAAAAACTTTCTGGGAGAATGCCAGTAAAGTATACTCTTGAGCCAAAAACTAGATTTTAAAATGCAAAATTGAGTTAAATATTTTCAGTATTCTTTAGACAAGTAGTTCAGCTTTCCAACTTAAATAAGAAATATTCTCACTTACCGGAGGGAATATAGTCGAGAGATATAGAGGTTAAAGGAGTGCTTTCTAATGTAGTCCTCAGACCAGCAGTATCAATATTGATGTAGTTTTTGAATGTAGCTGGGTCCGGAGCAGATAGCTAAGAAAGAATTCTTGAAATGTCTTTGGTGCAAAATGTGATTTTATTAAAGCATGGGGACAGGACTCGTGGGCAGAAAGAGCTGCTGCACTGGGTAGGGGGGTGCGGGTAAGGGATGACAGATTATATACTTGAGAGCTGGGGGAGGTGAGGAAAAGGGAGGTATCCAAAAGAACTTTGATTTACTAAAAAAGACTCTCAGGACACTGGAGGCCTTGCTATTATCAAGTTGGGGTACGTTTCCCTGTAGTGAGGCATTAGCATTAAGGTAGTTGGGAACATCCTGGAGGAATGTTATATTCTGCCTCTCAAGCATTTGTCAATGGGCTGCAGGTTATAAGGACATTTAATTTTATCTACATTACCTTCTACCTTTGTTTCCCAGATCACTATGGATGAGAGGGTGATGCTAGGGCTCCAGGATATTGAGTCTATTGGTCTTGATAGTTAAGCTACTGATGTTTTTTCCTTATAAATCTCGAAGGCATCTGTAAACCAATGGAGACTCCTGTCTTGCAGGACTATGACCCCTGTTAGTTCACCATTTGTTTTTCCCTTCCCCTAATTTTAGGACAGCCAGGAGTGCCACATGTACCCCACCTGGGAGTTGGGGTGTTTGTGGGGTGTCAGCTTGTGCTTTGCCCTCCGCTTGCCTTTCGCTCCCTCAACAAATATCACCTGGGAGCTTGTTAGAAATGCACACTATGAGGTCTGGCCCCAAATCCAGGGAGTCAGAATCTTTGGGATGGGGACCTAAAATGGGTTGGAGCCACACTTATGAGCATGGCATAAGACATGGGCTGTTGAATCACTGTTGTACAGTTGAAATTAATGCAACATTGTATGTCAATTATACTTCAATTAAAAAAAACAGCTTTTAATAGACTCAATATGAAACAACATAACATAGTCCTAAGTAAGCCTCTAACAAGTAAATAAACCAGTAGCATAAGGAAAGGGTTAAGGTATAGGCAGGGAGAGAGAGGAGGCCCCTGACTCCCCCTGACTAGGCTCACAGAAATCCCAAATGCCGAGAGGTAGAAAGCCAGAGATAAGGGAACAAACCAGACCACCTAGCTCTGGATAATGGGTGTATAATTTTTTGGCAGCTACACTGTCTGTAATCACAGAAAATGACCAGGCCTCAAAGAAGAAAGCTATTAAGGACGTTATCAACAGTCATTGCTCAAACCAAGTTGGCACGAGAATTTCAAGGCCACAAGCTTTCCGGTCAGTTCTCCATGAAAGCCCTCAGTGGCAACCCATTTGGGACCCCTCTTGCTCTAGAGAGCTTTTTTCTTTCCTTTCTGCTCTCACCTTCACTTAATAAACTTTCACTTCACCCTGTTGTGTACAAGAACTGAGCAATCCTGCAACACAGTGAGGTCTAAATCATGTGAATGATTTAGAATGTGAATGTGTTATAATTGCATTTAGACGCCAAAGAAAATTTACGGATCCCCCTCCCTGAAGGTAGATAGAATAGTGAGCAGACAGGGAAAAGTGCGAGAAAGAGGGAGAAGAGATGGAAAGGGAAGACAAAAGGGAGGACAAAAGAAAAAGGAAGGAAAGAAAGCCTATCAGCATGTGGGAACTGAAGAAACACTGGAGAAAGGAATGGGAGAAAAGATATTGGAAGCTGAATGTCCAGAAGGGAATGTGCAAAAGAGAGAGCTAAAGAATACATTACAAAGTGTTCCCCGAGTTCTTGGTGACTTTGTCCTGCCCATCCAACCATGTGCTCCACAGCCAGCATGATACAAATGTAGGGCAAGTCTTCTAGATGAATCATGAGCTTTTTATTTTTCCTGACTACCCTCAATGTCTTCATCACGGGATTTGAGGAAGAGGATGGTGATTAGGAAAATCTAGACAAGGAAATTTTTCATTTAATGAAATTGAATATGAACTTTGAGAATATACATTTAGTTAATTAAATCTGACAATGGAAGTCTTAGAGGAGCTGTACTTTTACTTTGCTTTTTCGTCGGCTTCTTGGTTTTGATCATTTTGATATTCATTGGTATTTTCATGAAAAAAAAACCCCACCTAATTAAAAAGTTAAAACTTGAGGGAAGTCAAGTTGCTATCTATTAGTGTAATAACTAAGGATTACCTTGGGGAGACAGGGAAGGGAAAGGTAAAATTTCAATCCAAAATGAAGGTTAAACACGGTTTTAAAATTATGATTATGAATTCAATCTGATAATTAACCATATCCCATGTGTTATCAAAGGTATCTAGATATTGCTATTGAGTTGCATTATTTATTTTTGCTCCAAAGAAAGGAGTGGATGCCAGTAATGTTTTCCTGACACTGGATCACCTCTAAAGGACAAGCGCCTCCCTTTTTTTTTTTAAAAAAAAAAAAAAAAAACAAAGTAAACACTCAGAATAAGCATGTGTGGGGGGAGGGAGGGTCTGTGATACATTTGATGAATCACCAATGCAATTACCTTTATAAAATTAAATTTGTCTTGAAAGTAAAGGAAACCTCATTTAAATGGGGGACTCCCTGAAGGGGGCGCTCTCGTACCGCTCGCAGTCTGCCTAACCAGCCAGTAGAGGGAAGAAAAATTTTGATAAGAAAGGGCACCTTTCACACATGAATTTTATCTCCTGCCCTCAAGAAAATGAACAAATATCCCTCCCTGCCCAGCAACAATATACTAACTGCCGCTTGCAGCCAATGAGAAACCACCACAACCTCAAACTCGTGTTCTTCTCCAAAAAAATTTTGTTCAAAACAACCTTCCCTAATCTCCTCCTAAAACCCAATTAAAGCTGACCTTCCATTTGTCCCTTCAGACTTGCTTATGGTTCATCATAGTTTGCTTTTCCAAAATTGCAATCTCTCTGCTATTGCCAAATACATTTTTTTTTTACTTAAATAAAATTGCTTTTTGCTGTTTAAAATTAATAGTCAAAATTTGTGTCGAATACAAAACAAAACCAAAACCCAGAGGGGTCACTATAAGTATTTATATTAAAATATTTCATTCACACTTACAGACCCAAAGCATGGTAAGTATTCCCCAAAGTTCATTTTAAGGAACAGAAATCCCATTAGACATTTTTCAAAAAAGGAGGAAGATGTTCCATAGTCAAAAAGTTTGGGGAAAAAATATACATTATTGGAGCCTTTTGTGGTACCTAGAACAAGTACCATGGGACACTATTCTTGAATCAACATTTAAGTTCATTCTGCAGAGCTCAGATGGGATTACCAACAATATACACCATCTAGTAATTTCCTATGTTAAAAATTATTCTTGCTAACAAGGTGCTAAACTTTTAAAATTATTACTGGCATTTAAAAATTTGCAACTTCTAAATTCTGGGATTTAAGGGCAAGTATTTCTATTGCTATGCCTTAATTTGATTCTAACTTATGTTATACTTTCCAGGATTTATAATTCACTTAAACATATTCAAGGCTATGTGAAGTCCTGCAGCTAAGAAATTGGTTTAATTGTTTTACCTGGACCTTTCTTTTCCAACAGTCAGAACACACTTTAAACAATTGGGTTGGTTTTTACTCCTTTTTTCTTTGGCAAAAGCATTCCTTTTTTCTTTTTAAGCCACTTCAATAAACATTATTTTAAGCTACGAAACTATTGTGGACTTGTAATCAAGATGCAGGTGGAAGGGGGAAATGGCAGCATAGAGAAATGCAACGTTAGTTCTGTGTCAAACATTCATTTGCTTTTATCTCTTTTCTCATAACTTTCTCAGAGCATATTGTCTTTTAAATCCATTTTAATTTCTTTTTTTTAAAAGATTTTATTTATTTATTTGAGAGAAAAAGAGAGAGTGAGAGAGAACATGAGAGGGGAGAAGGTGAGAGGGAGAAGCAGACTCCCCACGGAGGGGAGCCCGATTTGGAACTCGATCCCAGGACTCCGGGATCATGATCTGAGCCGAAGGCAGTTGCTTAACAAACTGAGCCACTCAGGCGCCCCTCTATTTTAATTTCTTTCTTTTTTTTTTTTTTTTCACGTCAGATGGGTAATGCGCCGAGGTCGTAACAAGGTTTGAGGGAGGCACATGTCACACAGTCGCGTGAACACCCAGTCATCACGCTTATGAACTACAAAAGGATCTCTATTTTAATTTCTAATTTGTGCTTGTGGCCATACTCATTTTTATAGCTGCCCTAGAATGAATGCATTGGAGGAAAAGATAATATCAAGAAGATGATAGAATCACATTTTGATCTTTAGAGATTTGGTGGTAAAAATTTCATAATCCTGTTACCACAAGTATTTATTAAACCTCTTTCCTATATGTCTCAATAGCATGCATGAGTGAGATGGAGCAGTAAGAGTTGAGAGAGACGTTATCACAGGTCATACGGAATTTTCTATCTAATAACGGAGACCAGGGGCGCCTGGGTGGCTCAGTGGGTTAAAGCCTCCGCCTTCGGCTCAGGTCATGATCTGGGGGTGCTGGGATCGAGCCCCGCATCGGGCTCTCTGCTCGGCGGGGAGCCTGCTTCCCCCTCTCTGACTGCCTCTCTGCCTAGTTGTGATCTCTCTCTCTCTGTCAAATAAATAAATAAAATCTTTAAAAAAAATAATAACGGAGACCATATATTTGAGGAAAATAATCAGCGAAGTTGGAGCAGGCATTGTTCTCAGTCTGGAGATTACAATAGAAAAGACCAAGTTCCTGGAGGTTTGGAGTTCTGTCGGACAGAAAGCATGATGATCTTCAAAAACCAGAAGGATGCCAGTACATGTATATTTAATATATGAAGAATATTCATGTATTCGCTTTGTATATACACACATTAGATTTTGGCTAGTGAGTTATTATTTTAAAATGCATTTTCTCTTCTAGGACTGCTGGTGAGCTTGCAATTAGTTTTTTATGCTTTTTGATAATTCATAGTTATATTACATTAGTTAGATATTAAAGAAAGCAAGGTCTCGGGGTGCCTAGGTGGGTCAGTGGATTAAAGCCTCTGCCTTCGGCTCAGGTCGTGATCTCAGGTTCCTGGGATCGAGCGAGCCCCGCATCAGGCTCTCTGCTCAGCAGGGAGCCTGCTTCCCCCTCTCTCTCTGTTGCCTCTCTTCCTACTTGTGATCTCTCTCTTCTCTGTCAAATGAATAAATAAAATCTTTAAAAAATAATAAAAATAAAAAAGCAAGGTCTCAAACATAGCCTAGTGCTGACAGAAAAGAAGGAATTTATTAGCTTTCCCATTTTGCCGTAAGTACTGCTTTGATGCATGTAACTGTCATTCATACATCTCACTGCTATGTGACAGTCCATCGTGTGACTACATCACAATAGATTTATTCATTCTACTGTAGATGATCTTTCCGTATTTTCCATGTCTTGTACTTACAAACCATGTTGCCAGGGACACATCTCCTGATGTACACACACAAGGATTTCTCTAGAGTGTAAGCCCAGGAGTAAAATTGCTGTGTTGAGGGCATATTCACCTTCATTACTGTTAAGATTTCCAGTGGTTTTTCACAAATATAATCAAGTTATACTCCCTGAAACAATGTACAAAAGTTGCCATTGCTCTACTATTTTGCCATCAATGCAACTGTTGTCCTTTAATATTTTTGTCAATCTGATGGGCATAAAATAGTATTTGATTGTGGCTTTAATTTGAATTGTTATGATTGCCCAGATCAAACATTTTTGTGCTTGTATTCTTATCTTCCATGAAAGGGCTTCCTGTTTTTTCCCCAAATTTTTCCTATTGAATTTCTTGCTACTTTTTATTGACTGCAAACATACCTTATTCTAGATCACAAATCCTTTAGGTTTTACGTGTTTCAAATATTTTCTGCTGATCTGAGCCTAATTGCCTTTTTCTCGTCAGGTCTTTTAATTGAAAATAATAGTTCTTAATTTTTAAGTCATCAATCTGGTATCTTGCTAAAAAATTATTTGCTATTCTGAGGACATAATATTTATTTATATTAATTTTTCAAGTTTTAAAATATTACTTTTGCCTTTTAGTTTTCAACCTACCTGTATAGACAGAGTGATGCAGGAATCACATTTAATTTTCTCCTATATGGATATCTAAGTGTCCCAGTACCATTTATTAAAAATTTTCTTTACCTACCAGTCTGCAATGCCACACATATTGTTTTGTTTTTAAGACAATAGGATGTTTCTATCTATAATTTTTACCAAATCCCTTTTTAAATAGTAAACTATCTCTCACAACTTTGTCAATATATTGATGCCTACTTCATTACTTTAAATGGTTGACAGACATTTCTTGAATGAAATGGGCACAATTTCAACAATCCTCTTGTTAATAATCAAGTTTTTTCTATTCTTTGCCAATAAATATGTTGCCATATCAAATATCCTAGCACATCTATTTTTGCATTTTTTTTAAAGATTTTATTTATTTATTTGACAGAGAGAGAGAGAGATCGCAAGTAGGCAGAGAGGCAGGCGTAGGGAGAGGGGGAAGCAGGCTCCCTGCTGAGCAGAGAGCCCAATGCGGGGCTCCATCCCAGGACCCTGAGATCATGACCTGAGCTGAAGGCAGAGGCTTTAACCACTGAGCCACCCAGGTGCTCCTATTTTTGCAACTTTTAATCGTGTTTCTCTAGAAGGTATTTTGGAAAGCAAAAATATTGGATCGAAAAGGTGCCGATTACTAATGATGTACTGTATGGTGACTAACATAGCACAATAAAAAAAAATAAAGTTTAGAGGAAAAAAAGGTGCCTATTTGCATGACGGAGAATGAGAGATAGAGGCTTCCAGTTGTGGAATGAATAAGTCACGGGGAAAAGGTAGAGCATAGGGAATACAGTCAATGGTACTGTGATAGTGTTGTATGGTGACAGCATCTACACTTCAGCAGAGCAAAAAGTAGAGAGTTGTCAAATCACAATGTTGTATACCTGAAACTAGTGTATTATTGTGTGTCAACTATTCTTCAGTTTAAAAAATTGAAAAAAAAGAAGTCAGAGATGAAAATTACAACACAGGGAGTACAGTCAATAATACTGAAGTAACTTTGTATGGTGACAGCTGGGAACGGCACTTAGTGCTGAGCGATCTATAGAATTCTTGATTCACTGGGTTGTACATCTGAAACTAACATAACATTGTAGGTCAACTGTACTTCGATATGAAAAAAAAATGAAATTAAACCCAAAAGGGTAACTCTTTGCAATGTCGATGTTTTCAAATCACTCTCAGAATTGTCCCAGCTTACACTCCCACTAGCAATGAAATTCCAGGCCTTTTTCCTCCGATTCTTGATAACATTATGAATTATAACTTTAGCCATCAACATTCTGAAAAGTGAAAAATTATACTGTCCTGTTATTTTAGTTTCTTTGATTTATAGACTTCAGATTTTGGAGGAGCTTATATGCCTTCTTTTTTAAATTTTTTTTTTATTTTTGTTATTATTTGAGAGAGAGAGACAGTGAGAGAGGGAACACAAGCAGGGGGAGTGGGAGAGGGAGAAGCAGGCTTCCTGCCAAGCAGGGAGCCCGATGTGGGGCTTGATCCCAGGACCCTGGGATTATGACCTGAGCCAAAGGCAGATGCTTAACGACTGAGCCACCCAGGTGCCCCTCTTATATGCCTTCTTGATAGATTTATCTTTTACCTATTTTTCCAGATATTTTTCACATCTGTTTTTCATCTTTTCTCTTCGTTCTCACTCTTTACCCTGATATGGTGTCTTTTCATCACCACTTCACATTTTACAATTTCTGTTTATTTATCATCTGTCTCACCTCTAAAATGAAAGTTCCTGAGAGCGAGGACTTTGCTTTTCTCATTTATTTTTAGGGTCTAGCACAGGGATCGGTGAGCAACAGCTTCTGGGTCAAATACACCCTCTGCCAGTTCTGTCCAAAGCTCTGCTGGAGCACAGCCACACCCATTCCTCCTGCCAGAGGTGAGGCTGCTTTCCTGCTACAGAGCACAGAAGTTACAAGGAAGACTTCGTAGCCTGAATAGCCAAAAAATATTTACTATCTAATCCTTTAAAGAAAAAAAGTTTACCAAACCTGGGCCTAGAAAACTACCATACTATTTGTGAAATGAATAAATGAAAGAGAAAGATAAATAGGTTTGTAGATGTTCTTTATGTATGAAGGCGTTCATTCATTTTTGTCACATATATAATTGATCTTCTTAGGGTTCACATTCGACTTTCAATGTATAAGAATTTTAAGTTTTAATGTGATTGCATGTGTCAACATTTTACTCAGTAGTTTCAGGATTTGATGAGACGCTAATAAAGCCCAACCTGATGCCACCTTCTCTCCCTACATAAATTCAGTAAGTGTTCTTTGTGGACTAATATAGAATTGTTGAAAGAAGGATATTCTTTCGGTTCTGAAAAATGGCACTTCAGGGGCACCTGGTTGGCTCAGTGGGTTAAAGTCTTGGCCTTTGGCTCAGGTCATGATCTCAGGGTCCTGGGATCGAGCCCTGCATTGGGCTCTCTGTTCAGCGGGGAGCCTGCTTCCCCCTCTCTCTCTGTCTGCCTCTTCGCCTACTTGTGATCTCTCTCTCGCTGTCAAACAAATAAAAATCTTTAAAAAAAAATGGCACTTCATTTAATAGAAGGGTTTAGTTCAAAACATTTATTCCATAAATTGAGATTTTTCTATTATTTAAATCCTCCATATTCTAGTATTCCTACTTGATCTGCCAGACTGAAAAATGTACATGTAACATCACCTACTTCTACTATACAATTTGTATTGTGGTCTTCTTTATCATTATACAGGTCTAAATCAGAGAAATTTTAAAAATACTGTAAAGCAGGGGTAAAATCACAGTTTCTCTTGGTTTATTTTCAAGTAACTTTCATTCTTCTGGTAATAATCAGGAGGTTATTAATAAGAAAGTCTAAATTTTCTGAATGATAATAATAACTCATTTCATTTGCTCCCACTCAAAATATTTGTAATAGTTTATTCATCTTTCTTGGTGAAATAACATTTTCCAGATCACAGGTTTTATTTTTGTAATATCAACAATACTCAATATTTTGTAATATCAACAATAATCCAAATAAATTTGGATTAACTCTTGTTTTGAATGTTATGTGAGTAAATGACTAAACAGGATTAGAAATCTCTCAGTGTTACCTTCATCACCTGGTTAGAAAAAGGAGGAGATTATGTTTGAGAAAGGATTTTATAAACTCTCCTGGGCAATTGAAATCCATGCTTTTTAATTATTGGCATCATGTTACACCTGCTTGCTGCAATGAGAGAGAAAGAGAGAGAGAGAATGTGTGTGTAAAGAGGATTTCTTCCTTTAACTTGTTCTCCTTTGTGTGTAAATAATGAGCCATCAGAAATTGTAAGGAACTCTATAGCTCACATTCAAAAAAAATTGCTGACAGCTCTGTGTTCCACTTCGGATTTAAAGCAATCTAACATTTGACCAGAAATGAGTTGTAGGATTGTGTATTACTCATCTGTGGCCTTTCAAAGGGCAAATTCTTGCTGGAGGACAATTGGAGTTTAAGATGAACTGTATCTCAACTTAAATGAAAGCCTGACTTCTGAGGCTTTGGAGAAAGAGATCACAAGTCACATGTACTAAACTAATCTCACCCAAAAGGGAAAAATTGCTCTACATGAATTCTTATCTTAAAATAACAAATGCAAATTTAATAATATCTTCCAAGACTATGTTTTCCTTTATAAAATTTCTACACAGAGAGGCCACTCCCCAAGGGCATCAACATGGCTCCTAACCAAGTCAGCGAGGCTTCAAATGGGTCTTCTAGGCATAAATACAGAACTATCCACTGAATGTACATTTCCCAAAGATCCCCCAGGAGGCTCTGTGGGTGATGCCAGGTCCTTCATGTTTGCTAAACCTGGGTCCATTTTATTCTTTGGGAACTATAGGCACAGTGCCCAGGGACAATGTGCTTTTCAGGGGCCTATATAATTTTGAAGCCAGAAAATACTGGCTTAGCAATAGGAAGATTACAAAATAAGGATTAATAACTATTTAGTGGTCAATAAAACATAACTTTATGCTAGCCACACTACTGTCACATTTAGTATTAATAAGATTTCTGTTATATTTGGGAACTATTTATAAATTCAATTTTCTTCACTTCGCAAGAATTTCCACACAGACATGATGATCTGAGAGAAATCAGAGCCAATTCATTGCTCATAGCCAGATATTTTTCAAAACAATATTATAAATACCATTTTTGTGTGTCAAGTATTATACGTAACATAGGAGGCGCAGACATTTTAATGTACTTAATGTGGTGTAAAGCCAGAAATCGGCTGAGCAATTTTTATCTCCACCCTTTTTCTTCATATGCTGTTGACCACTGAACACTTAAAATTCATCTTCTAAGCACTTCACCTATCACTTACTCTAATTGCTTTCATCTCTTTTCAGGATTTGCTGCCAGAACCTTCTGGTGGTGGAACTGAAGACAGTCAGGTATGAGAGACTGGCTTCCGCAGAAAAGTGCTTCGTGCCTCCTGCCAGAGGAAAGATTAGAAGCCTGGAAAGAGGCGTCAGGAGTTTTGAGGGCAGCATAGAGAACTTCCAGATGTATCGCTTTCATTCATTATTCAACACCACCAGCATCTAGTACTGAGCTAGAAGAAGGCCTTCAGCTTTACAAATTTTACAGCACAATAAAGGAGACAGGCAAGCAATAAAAGTGTCATGTCATTATTAAAGTAAAGTTTGTACATGGTACAGTGGAAATACCAAAGAGTCAGTGTGGGAAGAGTCAGAAAAAGTTTGAGATCATTTTCCATTATTGATAGGAGTTGAAAGAGGTGAGAGGGGAGTGGTTTTTGGAGGAAGGCGCAGACTCAGGAAAAGGAGGAGCTACTGATGACTACGGAGAAGGAGAAGGTGATCAGACTTCCGCTTTCAGAAGCTCACACTGGCCTTGCTCTTAATCACTTCTGCTTTTGTGTTTCTAATATGCTGTGCTTGGTGACCAGGCAGATGAGCATTTAGGAACTCAAAGGTAGAGGAGACTGAGAAAGGAGGCCAAAATACTCGTTTGTGGCGGAAAGACCTTATAATGACAGTTTTACACGCAATACTCTGGAGGTTAGAGGTTCCTGAGAGCACGATGCTTAAGTCAGAAGTCAAGACAATCTAGATCATGTTTTTAATGTTTATAAGTGGTACACAACATTTGGGGAGGACACTTACGAAAAGGAGTTTTTAAAAAGAGGGTTTTTTTGTTGTATGGCAACCTATTCTCTCTTGTCTTCACCCACACAGACACTTTCACAGATTTTAGTAAAACTACTTTTGGACTCTTGAATGCTGTACTATGCAAGAATAGGAAGGGAAATTTGTGTGTGTGTGTGTGTTGTATACAACATATACAATTATATTTGTAGATATACTCAGTATTATATCCCACAAATTATATATACCTATAAACACATTTATGTGGTATGTGTATATGAGTTATTCATATAAACTATGATCCTAAAAATGACATGTTCCTACTAGTGATAAAATAAATGGAATAATTGCCATTGATGAAGAAGTCTCCTACTGAGTAAAGATTTTCCAATAAGCAAAAACAAACACACACCAAGGCAGAAAAGAAAAGCAAGATGGTGACCTTCAGTAGAGAAAGATATCATATAATGAAATTCCCAATAACTACTTACTTCCATTTATTTTCTCGAAGCTATTAAATTTTTGTATGTGTGTAGTGGTTGCAATATAATCCAAGGGTCTGACAACATAGCTGAGATCTAGGAGGAAATGAGACCACAAAAGAATGCTCGATTGAAGGACACAAGCCAGAAGACAGTGACTGAACAGATGGTAACTCTGTCTAGACACCAGGAGAAAGTTTTGCGGATTTAAATGTGGCAGCACAAGGAATTCTTGTGTAACACTCTGTGTACGTGAGGAAGCTCCTGTTCTGACAATCCTTATGGTGGAAGTGCCATCAAGAAGGTTGGCAGGCATTCCTGGCTTAGATTCCTAAGAGTATTGGTAGTGTCTTCCTCACCTTCTCCCATCAGTCACAGTTCTTCATGAAATTAATTATTGGGGGAATTAGGAAAAGGACACATCCACATTGGCAAGCCATATTTAAGCTAATTAACTAGTAAGAGACCTTCTATATCTTTCTCTTAGTTTGGTGGGTCCTATTATTTGGTAGCGTACTTTACATAATTAGATTTTATTTTGAAATCTAAATTAAGATTTTGCAAAAGCATATTCAAATTTGAGTATGGCTAAATATACTATAAGAAAATAGAAACTACTCCAAATTATTGGGAAAACTTCTAAAATAGTGACACGTGCCACCACGTACATATGTTAGGAATTATCAAGTCTTAATTGCTGATGTGAAGATACAGACACGGATATGGATTCTGACTTACTCAAGAAAATATTAGTTTCTGAAATACTAAAAATACTAGTTTCTAAAATAGTGGATTAAGTATTGTGAGGGTCACAGCATCTTTGTTAAGCTGATGAGAACAATGAAAACTCTCTCCAAAGATATCCATACCCACAATATACAAAACATCATATACGATTTCAGCAGGTTCTTGGTTGCTCCTGAAGTCCCATCCATGGAACCAAAAGGTCCCACTCCTGTATGAGAAAATTAGGTAACAATCTATCTTTATTTTTGAAGATTTTATTTATTTTGGGAGAGCACAAGTAGGGGGAGGGGCAAAAGGAGAGGGAGAGAGAATCTCAAGCAGACTCCCCGCCGAGCACAGAGCCTGGAGCCTGACATGGGGCTCGATCTCACGATGCTCAGATCATGACCTGAGCTGAAACCAAGAGTCAGACACTTAACCAACTGAGCCACTCAGGTGCCCCAATGTTTATTGAAGACTTTGACAGAAATTTTAGTCATGTCATGCATGAAACCTATTTAAAAGAATAAGAGAAGTTTTTTAAAAGAATTGGGTTTTTTTTTTTTTTTAGTTGTATTCAATTTTATGATTTGTATTTTCTGAGGTCATTTTGTCTCCTGCTCCAAATAAGTGTCATTCAGGAAGATTTTGTTACCCCAAAACTCCTTTCATTCTCTGCTTACTTGGCTCATGTACTACAATAACTGAATTAAACGTACTCAGTTTTGTCCTGTAAATAGGTGTAATCACAAGCAAATGGCCTTGATTCTGTCACCACTTTCTTTTCTAATATACACAAAATAGGAGCTTAGTAATTTTTCAGATTGATGACAGGGAGAAATATTTGAAGAAAATGAACAAAGAGCAAAATGGAATTTTCTTGGAGATCAGCAAGAGAGAATGTGAAATGCAATTTGATTGTCAGATTCATGAAGAAAACCGCATTTACTAAAGCTAGAAATCAAATATTTTTAAATGAAATTTTAGATTTCAAGTTGGAAAGTTGGAGTGGAAATTGATCTTCATCTCCTGATGAGGAAACTTTAAAGGCTTTGAAGTTCTAAGAAATAAATTTGTCTTAACAATTTGTGACGGTCTGTACACCAGTCACAGGTCATGCATTCTTGCTTCCTCATGGTGCCATCACTGCTGAAAATAGCACCTTCTTCTCTTGTTTGTTTTAGAAACAAAAAAAGGACAGATCCATTTGTTTTTGTAACAGTTCCAGCTGGGTTAATATTTGGAGATTCTGAATATTCGGTCCTGATAAATATGGCAACATAGGTAAATACCAACTTCTGCAATTTGTCTGACATCAGATGGCTTGTAAGTGAATCCTGTCATAAGCCACGGGTTAGAGTTCTTGTTTTGCACAGCTATCAATTTTTAATTTTTTTTAAAGGTTTTTATTTATTTATCAGAGAGTGAGAGAGCAAGAGAATGCATGCAAACACAAGCAGAGGGAGAAGCAGGCTCCCTGACACAGGACTCCATCCCAGGACCCTGGGATCATGACCTGAGCTAAAGGCAGGCACTCAACTGACTGAGCCACCAAGGCATCCCGCAATCAGTTTTTCTTCTGAGTTTCTGAGCTGCACCTATTGAACATGAATTAGGAACAAAAGGTAGGCAGCAGTTGACTGAAGGCAATCCATACAGAAGCATTAGTTAGGAATAATTCAGAGTGTAACAAACTATGCTGAAATGCTGCTGCTAAGATCAATATGATGATAGCTAAGCATCCACTAGACTGGGCAGTACAGACGGGTGACGGTTATTTTTATTTGTCACTAGGGTGGGCTACAGGGTGCCCAGATAATTTGGTCAAACATTATCCTGAGTGTTTCCATGAGGGTATTTTTGGAGATTAACATTTCAATTGATAAACTTTGCATAAAGCAGATTGCCTCCATGATGTGGATGGGCCTCATCTAATCAGTTGAAGGTCTAATGGACTTAAAAGATCTGCCTCTCTGAGCAGAGAGATTTTTCCACAGACTGCCTTCAGACTTCATCTGAAGTTATTGCCAATGTCAAAAGGCGGGAGAAGATGAATTTTCAACTCAAGCAGAGAGTGAATTCACCCTTCCTCTGCAGTTTTGTTCTATTCAGGCCCTGCATAGATTGAACGATGCCCATTCCACACTGATGAGAGTGATTTTTTTTTTTAAGGATTTTACTTGAGAAATAGAGAGAGCATGCAGGAGACAGTATGAGAGAGAGCATGAGGAGGGAGCAAAGGGAGAGGGAGAAGCAGACTCCCTGATGAGCAGGGAGCCCAACACAGGGCTCATGCCAGGACTCCAGGATCATGACCCGAGCCAAAGGCAGACACTTAATCTACTGAGCCACTCAGGTGCCCCAAGGAAGTGATCTTTTGTCTATTGACAATCTCCTCTAGAGACCCTCACAGACACTTGTAGAGATAATGTTTTACTAGTTATCTGGATAAAAAAAATATTTAACTCAGTCAAATTGGCACATAAAATTAACCATCGCAAAGCTCTTCCATGTAATATACTTTGGACAACAGTGATCTACATGAATATCCAGCACATATTCCTGGGGGAAAATCCTAGCTCTTTAAACTTGGTGTAATAGATCACAGATAGTTAGCTTAGAGGTGTGTGGAAATGGAGCAGAGCTCACTTTGGAAATAACAGACTTCCTACAACCATAACTCACCTTTCCCATTGTCTGAACCATGAAAGACCTCAAGTGCCACCTTAGAAAATAGCATTTTAAATTTTAAATAGTATAACAGGAAATACATGAATAACACAAAGAATACATGGTAAAAAGTAGAGCAAAAAACATAAATGCTTAGAGACATGCTAAGATAGCAGCCTGAGGCTTTTAAGATGTTTTTCAGAGATTATTGCTCTTTGTAACTATGATCAGCTTAGTTTATGGATTTTGAATAAGTCGATCCTGAATTTCAAAAGTGCTTTTCAATACTCATATTAAAAAATTAATCTATCTTTAGTTTCAATCGCCACACTTAGAATATTATTACAAAGTTAAAAGGCACATCAGAGGCTTATACATTATCAAATATATTCTTAAAGCTCAAAATACATTCATAGAAGGAATAAATTTTGGTGAGTGCTTATATTAAAATTAATAAGTGTATTTTTCCATGACAAAATGCTATAGCTACCCGTAAGAGTATGTTGGAAAGTTTTTATTTTTCAATTGAGAATATTCATACAATAGATCTAACTTGGGAAAGTAAATGTTCTCCATTACAACTGTCACAGAGCTATACAAATGGAAAATCTAATGAGTACGGTTTTAGTCTAACAGAGGTTCTAATAGGATATCAGGACAGTGGTTCTAGTAGGTTCTAGAAGAGATTCCGATTAGGTGTATCAGCTTTAGTGTAGAGTCATACAATTTGCAGCTCTGATTTCTTCTGTAAATGCCAATATTTGGTCTCGATTGTTTTACTGTACACGACGATGAATATTGATATGTCATTTCTTCTATTAAATATCTGCCTTTAAATAATACATGTTATATGTATCTGTATGTGTCTAAGTCTTTAGCTACCTATGTAGTGAAAGAGATATACATGAATTGGCAGTAACTCAGATGGTTCCAGGAGAGGTAGGAATTGTGCCAAAATAAGAAACCAACCAATTCCAGTTATTTTATATAATATGAAGGTAGGCAGAGGGTTGAGCAGTCCATTGTACGAAAAGTCGGCTAAGCAGGACAGAGCAGAGATGACCACACAGTCCCAGTGCCTGCTATCTTAAGAATAAAACCTCTGCGTGATCCTATCAAGTAGGATGAAATAGTCGTAATTGTGATGAGGAAAAACCAAAAACTTATTGCAATAACCAGCAACCAGGAATTAACAGACATGGGAAAAGAGAAAAGAGGTTCTAAAAATAGAAGTATTGGAGGATTTTTTTATTTTTATTTTTTCAGTGTTCTAAGATTCATTGTTTATGCACCACACCCAGTGCTCCACACAATATGTGCCCTCCTTAATACCCATCACTAGGCTCACCCATTCCCCCACTCCCCTCCCCTCCAAAACCCTGTTTGTTTCTAAGAGTCCACAGTCTCATGCTTCGTCTCCCCCTCTGATGAAGTACTGGAGGATTAAAGAAAAGTAGGTGGTGGAGGTGTGGAACAGTGTCTTAATATTGTTTTATTCATTGGACATTCAACACGGACTTGAGTGCCTTCCAGTTACTGTAAGTGTTTGAACACAAAACAGATGACCCTGCCTTTGTAGGACTTACATTTTAATAAGGAAAGTCATTAATGTGATCAATTAGAAGGTAGTAAGTGCTACAGAAAAAGGAAAAGTAGAATAGAGTAATAAGACTGGGAGTCCCATGGGGAGGGATATGGGTTGCAATGCTCAAGAGAATAGCCAAGAGTCCCCATTGGGTAGGTGAATTTTGAACAAGCACTACAAAGAGGGAAGAAATTCAGCCAATGGATATCTTCAGAAAGAGAGTTCCTGGCAGAAGGTACGGCTAATGCATATGTCCTAATGCAAAAATATACCTAGAAAGTCTGCAGAAAAGGAGAAAGGCTATTCTAGCTGGTGCAGAGACTAATCGGAAAGGAGAGGAGTGAAGTAAAGAGTAGGTGGTGTGGGATGAGAGTAAAGGAGGTGGGGTGGGATGTACAGGGTCAGGTTCACGTAGACCATCATTTGTCATCGTAAATATTCTGAGTAAAATGAAGAGCTACTCAGGGCAAGGGTAGTAAGAACAGCTAGGAAGTGATCATAATGTAGACAGAAAAGGAGTTGCTGTTGCTGGCTTTGAAGACCAAGGAAGGGATCACAAGCAGAGCAATCTCGGGATGCTGCCAGAAGCTGGACAAGGCAAGGAAATGCATGTGGTCCTTGAGCCTCCAGAAGGGAGTGCAGGCCTTTGACACCTTGATATTGGCTCGAGTCTTGTGTTAGACTTCTGACCTGCAGGCCTGTACGATAATAATTAAGTAAACACAAGTAATTTGTAATGTTTAAGCCAGTAGGTTTCTGGTGATTTGCTATAGCAGCAACAGAAAATGAACACAGGGAGGCATGGGTGACCCTGATTTGGGCAGGAGACACGGGGAGGAATGAAAATTCTGGATGAAAGAGGCTGGGGGACAGTAAGGTGGGAAGAATTTCAGTTTGGGCTTTACAAGTTAGAAATTTTTATGAGCTGTTCAAATGGAAATGTCAAGTAAGTAGTTATAATAAGTCTGGAGTTCAGGAGACTGTAGGGGCTAGAGAGATAAATTTGGGAGTTTAATATACCAGCTATGAGGGACACCTGGGTGGCTCAGTTGGTTAAGCGGCTGCCTTCGGCTCAGGTCATGATCCCGGGGTCCTGGGATCGAGTCCCACATCGGGCTCCTTGCTCGGCAGGGAGCCTGCTTCTCCCTCTGCCTCTGCCTGCCTCTCTGCCTACTTGTGATCTCTCTCTCACTCTCTATTTGACAAATAAATAAATAAAAAATTAAAAAAAAAATATATACCAGCTATGAGATGCTTTTTAAAGACAGAAGGCTAGGGAGTATTACCAGACTCTTACTGCATTTAGAAATCTCTGCCTAGGTTGCTTTAGTCCAGTTACCCAGAGTCCACTCATCCCTTAGAAGTGAATTCAACAGCAGAGATACAACTCTTTTTCACCTAGTACTTTAAAGATATTCTAATAATGTGATCAAAATAAGGGCTGTGAATTTCAGATCACTGGGCTTAATTAGTTTAGTTTACCCCGTGGAAATCATATACTCAACTGGAAGCCGTGAATTGGTCATCCCTGGCCAAGCAAATCTGTGGAACCCGTAGGCAGAGCAAGGCATGGGCAGGGAGGAGGGAGGGGGAATACAGACAGGTGAGAGAGATGTGCCTCTTACAAGGAATGGTTACACCCAATTATTCATTCATTCTGTAAATATCTGCTGCGTACCAGTGTATGCAAGACTTTGGGTAAATAAAGATCACTACGTGGCCCTTGCCTTCTTTCACGAAAATCAAAACCACAAGGATAGTGGACCAAAAAAAAGTTTATGGAGGCTAAAAAAGCTGGAGTTAGTTTTATGATGACAATAAGGGTATCAAAATAGATCTGGGATGAGGTTTTGGGAGATAGGAGTATAAGAAGTTGCGGAAGGACTCCAAGATATGAAAGAGAAGCTGCACACGCTTCGCTCTGAGTTGGCGTGGTTTTGGTAGGTCAGCTGCATCCACAAAGGAAAATCTGATGGTAGGGTGATCACAAGGTTGGAGAAACAGAGAGGGAGACGATCACAAGGCAATTGCGATCATTCCCCCTAGGGAATGATTTGAATTAGGCAGAGACCATGGGCACAAGAGAGGGATCAGTTGCAGAAGACATTTCAGAAGTGGAATCAACTGGACAAGGAGTCTGGTGAAATTTGTAGAGCAAAAGAATAGGAGTAGAAAGTACAGAGGCTCAGTTTAGGGAGACACACAGAACATCAAGCTAGCGTTCCGTGTGAGGATGTAATCGTTTGGCCTTAACATGCTACAGTGCTGCGGGGATAGCAGAGGTAAGCTACCCAGCAGACATTGGTACATGTGTCTGCGGTTTGGAACAGATTTATACGCAGATTTGGGAGTCAGCTTTTTAAGCGGTGAGGAGCTAAGCGGAGCCAGCCAAAGGGGCTAGGAAGGAAGAGTCAGAGAGCAGTTCCCTGGAGATCCTACAAATCCCTCTGGCTCAGACTGTACAAGGTCACATAAGAGAAATTGGCAAAGCTGATTACGTGAAAATTAAGGTTTACTTGTAATAAATAGTTGTAATAGCACTAAAAAAAAAAACAAACCTTTCAGACACATGAACTCATTTGATTTACACTAGCAGTCTCTTAGAAAGGATCTTAATTCTATTTCATAGATGAGGGAACGAAGAGAAGTTTCAAGTCCCCACAGTTCATGAAAGGAAAGTTGTCTGGGATCAAATCCTGGATTCTTTTCACTAGACCATGAAAGGCTATGGAGAATCTGGGAAAAGTAAAGGTCCTAATAATGACCTATTAGGTCTTGGTGATTTTCAATCAGCCCTTCCTTCTCTGACCTTCTCCTCAACTACTCACCCCTCAATCTTTCTCACCCAGCTCACTGTTCTCCTCATTGTTCCCTGAACATGCCAGACCTTATTCTACCTGAGGGTCTTTGCACTGGTCATTTATTCCTCCTGGAATGTTCTTAAATTAAAAATCCTCGGGGGGGTGGGGGGGGAAGTACCACCACTAAAATTAAAAAGGAGACCAGTATCACATAAATAAATAAGTAAACAACAGAAGTACTACTAACTCCACATAAAATTATGGAAACACATGGACAGAAAGGACAGAGGCACACATGCCTTATATAAGTGGTTCACAGAAAGAAATCTTAATTTTATCCAGCAGGACATAAAAAGTACATTACAAGGATGCATCATATATAAACAGAGGACAAGTGCAGGTCTACTGCACCAAAAGATGCAGCCAAACCCTTAGCCCTTCACATGCAACAAGAACTCTAAAATCAGGAGCTGCTCACTTTGGAGCACTAATGATAGCAGAAAATGACCAGTAAACTCCTTTTAGAGCCACCCCAGGTAAGAAGCTCTGTGATTGATGGGACTTACTATGGAATTACCATCTGGCCTACAAGCCTACGGCCACTGGATAAATAGAGATTTAATGGAGGATTAAAAAGAGAATTGCAAGGACAGAAAGACAAAGGAATTTAACAGGCCCTGGATGTGGCTTGCTTTATGCTAGATCAGAGAGACATTACGAAAAGATAGTCCTTATATGATGCTAAACACTCCTGCCCCAGATGTAGGAAGAAGGGAGATAGCCATTCACAGCCAAACTTCCATATAAGGCAGCAACAAAACTGAGACAATGCTGTCTCATTACAGGATTTTGTTGCTCACAGACACGGAAACACTTATGGGCCCGCAGGCGCCGAGGACAGCTACAACTGAAGGAAATGCACATGCCATACTTGAAGAATAGGTGGAGGAAAGGTACAGACCAGCTAGGTCTCGTATTGCAGGTTAGAACACCGCCACAGACTATCCAATTCCTGTGCCCCTGCTTGCTTGTACAACATCTTACAATGTCAAGTGCAAAGGTGGCTAAGTCAGATACCTACACTCAATTGCACCATCAGTTAGGATACAAATGTGCAGCGTTCTTATTTCCTGCCGATGCTGCTGCTGGGAAAGATATTCCTTATAATTACCAATATTCTCCTAATTCTGTGTCTTGCCAAGTCAACCAAATATTTCACCTCTTGCCACCACAGGAATTGCCACAGCAATAACAGGACCCCAGCATCATGCAGAAACGTAATTAACTACATTATCTGCTTAATTCACACGGCATTGAAAGAATCAGATTTTTCACGTTAGGGAAGAGAGAGATGCACCAAATACTGGACCCTCTACCATACTAGGCTCCCCAGAATCTCCTGGCAACACTCTAGACTTGGCATGAATAATGTGGGAGGAAGATCTAGAAATTACCCTGCTGGTTGAAGGAGCCTGGGAAGAGCTCTCAGCAGATGCAGTAGATAATGACTCCCGGCCACAACAGGTACCTGCTGACTGGTTTGAGTGCCAACATGTGTTGACTCCCAGGAGGCATCTCTATTTTAATGATTGCTTCTTAACTAAACTAGCAGCAGCACTAGGAACTTAATAAGGACTAGCGGAGGTCACAAACACAAATGACTCAACTGATATTAATTGGCTTTTAATAAACTATTGTCAATGTCTGTAAGGGCTGATGGATCAGAAAGATAATGGAGGACATAATTTTAGGCTACAAATATACCCACCTGTACCACATGAGAGCCAAGATTTGGTGTCTGGTCTTATGTATTACAGCCATAAATATGGCCGATATCCCGATGAGCTCAGGAGGCACCAGTAATACTTTAGCCCTAAATACAATGTGAACTCCCCTAGACCACAATATCAGCCTACACCGAAACTCTATTTTTCAAATCATGCCCCAACCATACCAGCACTGCCTGTACCCATACCAGGCTATATTTTATACAATAATCTCTTCCTCTTTTCAAAGCTAATTACATATGCACATAATGCTACTTAAAAAAAAAACAACAAAGCAGCTTAAGACGCTTTTACACATACATCGTTTTGCCAAACTATTCACTGCACACCTTTATCAAGCCATATGTAAAACACACACACACACACACACACACACACACACACACACACACAATTACGGGTTTGCAAACAAAATGATGGAGTGTGAAATACCAGAATTATGTTCATTCAATGAAGACTTTAATAATGTCTCAAACCAAACCAACACTTTAAGTGAAAACCTAGAATCCACCACATCCATTAGATTTAAAAACATTAATACCACCCGCATAATCTCGCCATACAAACATATGTACTGAATATAGAGCCATATACTGCAGGGCATTCAGACATCACATTCATGAACATTATCATATACTCATACAAATCCTTTGTCAACTCATAGTATGAATTTTGGTACCAACTGGACATGGAACAAGAGGATATATAGGAGAAATATGAATATAAATACTGATGAGTATGACAAATGCAATATCTTAAAATTACTAATAAACCATATCACTTTCCATACTTATATACACCCCTAGACAAGGTTCCAGTGCCAACAGGATACCCAAAGGATTACAACATCATATCCAGAAATGAAAATTTACATACTATGATGGTTATTGAATAGATTTTCCAAGCTTTCCATTTTCTGGCAATTTTTATAGGAGACATAAAGATACACAGTGGGATAACATACATGGCACTCAGTATGCTAAGGCTTCACCAACCTATTTAACACCTGAAGAATTTTATAAAAGAGGAAATAGAACACTTGCACCTAATTGGATTGGAAATTAAAAAGAGGACTAACCTTGCTCGTGCAGCCAGATCGCCACTTCACACATCAAGCTAGACCTGACGGACATGTACCCCAAACAAGTGTTACATGGAACAATTATGCCGTCATTGAATATTAAATGGCTGAGAAGCCTTAAAGGTCATTTTACCACACATCTACACAGGGACAATGCTTTTAAAACAATTCTCAATTTCTTTCAACTGAAACTTACAGCAGCACAAAGGGATAGTTTTGCACAGAATATTCAGGGACCCAGCACCTAAACTATCCATGTGGACCAACTGAGATTTTAGAACAATGGTTTACAGGGTGGGTGCCTTCCCCTGATCGACTAGTAAACTGCTCTAGTGCAGGACAGATACACTCAAGTTCAGCACTGACACCTTCTGCATGCCAAACCCTAACAGGACAGAATCAGAGCTCTTGAACATGCTCTAATTAGACAACTCCCACCTAATGGGATTGAAGAATTTACACTTCAGGAACACAGGATTTAGGATACAATAGAATGGGGACACAAAGTCTCCACGTGGATGCCCTACAACAGCTCCATCGTTGGAGATCTCCCCGCAGCAATGTCTCATCATTATTGCACCATGCCCTCGTGGAATTGACAGCTGTTCTAATGAGAACACTTTTGGACACGATCCAAAATTGGATGCAATATTACCTGGTGGAATATTTCTAGAGATCACATTTACAGCTTTAAGGACTACCTGTTATGGAATCTTCGACTGCAGGCTGATATCACGACTTTTAAACTACCAGTTAATATAACCAATTGTCGGAAATATGAGCACGCCATAGTTAAAATGGTTCCCAGAATAGCCTATGACACCCATTCGATCCTATCTAAATGAGTTCTGGCACCTGAGAAGTAAATAGGGTAATGGGATCTTTACCTGTGATCATACTCCAGATAATTTTAATAGCCTTAGAGATATGAGTCCTTTCATACCTACAGGGTATATGACACAATTCAAATGCTCCAGTGCTATTCCCACCTGACACATCTTTTTGTAAATTACTTAATATGATTGGCAGTATAAGGGTACCTTAGTATCCAGATCTGAAGTGAACCTATAGAACAGCAAAGGAAGTGATCATATTGGTATGTCCAATTAGATTCAATACATTTTTACTATCCTTTGGTTAATAAGACCTCAGCAGCAGAGGATCACCAGAATGGTGGGAAATGTTGGAAATGGATTTTAATGCAGGCCTAGGAAACAGATTGATTCAGGTAGGCAACAATATTTTTTTTCCTTGATCCAACCATCTGATGCTTAATGGGTAGAATATACATGGTTGGCACAGCATCTTCTCTATAAGAATATAACTAGAACTAATTCATCTGTACCAATTTACACAGCTAAAGGAGTCACCTTTGACAAATGTGGTGTATTGCCTAATAATCCAGACCCATGTATTACTT
This sequence comes from Potos flavus, assembly GCA_028534135.1. Classification (NCBI taxonomy): domain Eukaryota; kingdom Metazoa; phylum Chordata; class Mammalia; order Carnivora; family Procyonidae; genus Potos; species Potos flavus. The sequence continues at coordinate 126,510,940 of CM052899.1, read as the reverse complement.
AGAGGGAATGTTGAAATACTGCACACTGTATGAGAACGTTCCATTGGAAGCCGTAATGGACACATGGCATTATCAACCCAACACCAAAACTCCTCAAGCCAGATATGTTTGAACCTAGGTTACTTAACCCTGTGAGAATTGTACACAAACCTATGCCACAGAGTTGAAATAACCTTCCAATGAACGATTCGATTTGTTCTATATATGACCTGAATGTAAGATTTATGTAACAGAGCCAGGAATGATCCCCCATGAACTGCCCAACCTACTAAACATCGAAAGAATTACACTTGGAAAGCCTCTGCAATCCTGGTAGGACCAGCCATCACCTCTAACTTAATTATCTCTGGAATTCAGGAATCCAGACTATTAAGCAGGAGCTATTTGCATTTAAAAAACATGTTAACCCTCTACTTAATGCAGTAGGAAATTTATGTTCCAAAATCTCCTCAGCATTCAGAGAACTACATTCCATTGTCTCAACTATGTGTGATTACCATGCCCACCAACTAAAATTTAACAGTAACATGGGCTATAGGGTCCGAGCCCTCCAACAAGTTACTTAATCTTAGAAATTTCTCTATGAGAGAACAATTGAAAAATGGTTGCTACAGAATCAATAACCTACTGGAGAGAGCATGGAATGATATCAGAAACATTACTGTAACAGTAATTGAAATACTGAAAAATGTATTCCGACTGGACAGTCTCTCACAGTTAGACACCTCCAAACCATCAGATTGTGACGAAACAGGACAATGTAAACATTCATTGTCAAGACTATTAGGGGGATTCAAAGCTTATTAGCAGATGACACACATGTTTTACCACAACAAATCAGGGTAACAGCATTTCTGGCAACACATACACTCCTGTGGATTGATGGATACTTATTACCCAAAGGAATGGCATTTCAATGGTCTAATAGCATGTGTTATCCTTGGCATGGATTAAAAATACATACTAATCTTTACCCCCTCACAAAAATGTCTATTGAAAATTTATTCTTAGTCATGAGATACTTTAACTGGATAATTTGTGCTAGTTATTCGTTAGAGGTCACATTCTTTAGTCATACTAGGATGAATGATACTTTCATTACCACAGACACTGAGTGTATTAAAATATTGCGTGCTATTAATAGATTTAATAACATTACCCAAATGGGTACCTTTATCTCAGAATATCCATATAAATTTTTCCAGAATCCTATCACACTGAAGTAACAGAAACACCTTGGGTAAAAACTGACAAAATTGATAAAGTTTCAGATGAAAACTTAGAAGGGCTCCAACCAGCCCATAAAACCTTGACCCACAAGTTAACCCGTTCTGAACATGCACACAGGTTGTTCATGTGGCCTCGGCACTCAACAACTCCCAACTTAGCGGCACAAAATATATAAAACTTACACAATAAATGTTCCTTTCTAAATGGTTGACAAACCCTTTCAAATAGGTGATAGGCTCATGATCTGACTGTAACACTTTGAAATACTTTAGAAATGGGATAGAATTATCTCTATTCATGTTTGGGAATTAAGGAAATCCTATTGCTTTTAGCTATTATTTTTGTTAATGTTTTATTAAACACAATATTAGAATGTTAGGCATCCTCAGGCTTAAGAAGGAAACAATCATAAAGACTATGATTAACCATACCTTTGCCATTCTTTTCTGGATGCATTGAAAGCCCATATTGAAGATTTCATATGTATTTTTGGACCTCGATCTACCTATATTAGGCACCATGATTTTCATTTCATTTATTTGATTGCTTTGCTGATATATTCTTACCTTAAATTTAGATTTAGTTTTTCTTCTGTTTTTGACTTAATTCTTATTAGATGTAACGAGTTGGAGTTTTAAAATTTAGTCCTTAATTTTGCTTTACTCTACACTGATTAACCTTTATTTGATTCAGTTTATTTTAACTAGTTTTAACTTGGTGTAGATTTTCATCTTATGATGTCAGTTGAGCTTTCATAGGATTTAGATTTGATTTTGATTTTTATTGAAAACATGATTAAATGCCTTATCTTTGCCTTTATCCACATTAGCAGAATAGCACTGTTGACCTCGTTTAAGACCTACTTGATTCCTGCATGACCCTCATAGGTGAGTCATGAGGAATCACAGGGTGGAACGTAGAGAGTAAGATGCAGTCACACATGTCAAGCAATGACACAAGCAGCCAGGAGTGTTAAGATCAGGTATGGCCAAGACCAACACAAGGCTGACCATGTACCCAGCGCTGATAACCAGCAGAACCAGAGGGGTCTGCAGAGGTCCAAGACTGAAGAAACCCCTCTAAAAAGGGCAGACTTTGCAGCCAACTGTCAGAAGTTCTGACCCTTTCACATCTGATCACATCAAAAAGGCAACTGCTACCTAAGTCTCTGCCCACTGACCTCTGAGTGGAACAGAGATCCTCCGCCCTTTGCAGGTAATAAGCAGCAAGTGCCCATAGCTGGCTTGGAGCAGACCAGGTCCTCATCCCAGCTGCGTGCTCACAGACTGACTGCACGTTTGGTTCGTTAACTTCCTACCCCTTGTTCTAGTTTGTTGTGAGACTAACGCTTTGCTTGTGTGATGTGTAAGAAACCAAGTTAAACTTGTGGTGAGAGGTCATTGAGTTTGGAATCCTGAACCGGCTTTACAATTATGTTAACCTTGCCTTATGATTGAATAAAGCTGATAGTGTGGGAAGACATAACTCACGTGTGTGCTGCCATCATAACATGCTCAGGACACTGGAACTTCTCATAAGGAACTTCGGCTTGAGCTTTTAATCAGCTGTCAAGGTTAAGAGCAAAGCCAAATCAGACTCACCTGCAATACTTATAGATATGGGTTACTTCCTCTCTTCTTGAGTTCCCTCAAAATAAGCCGAGATTCCCAAACCTGCCAGGAAGTGACCTTCCTTATTCACCTGGTAAGGTTCCCGGGAATCCTGTAAGCAAGAAATCAGGCCGATTTTCCCTCAGGGGCTTTGTTGGCTCCATAAAGTCAACCTTAGTTCCTAAAGCTGTCTGGTCCTATCTGAGCCCACGCAGGTCTTTCTCAAATGCGAGATTCCACTCAAAGCCTTGGTAATGTAACCAATGTTTCCAGTGGCGCCATGTTATAAGGAGAACAGATTCTTACTGAACCTCTAGGTGAGGGGGGCGGGGGATGGGTGAAATAGGTGATGGGGATTAAGGAGGGCACTTGTGATGAGCACCAGGTGATGTATGGAAGTGTTGGATCACTAAACTCTACACCTGAAACTAATATACCACTGTATGATAACTAACTGGAATTGAAGTAAAAACTTTAAAAAAAGAAATGATAATTGACTTCCCATTTTGTCATTGCCACAAGCCCCATCCAAACTCTTCCGGATATGAACTTACGTCTAATTCACAGCCCCTATCTGGCATTAATACCCCAGGCCCTGTACTTGTATTATTCTCCGGGGAACCAGCAGCTGCATAGCTTCCCATTTTTGCATGACCCATGAGGACGGGTTTCACTACTCAGATACCCAAGCTTAATTTTCCTGTCACTGCAGTCAGATTCAGAACCTGTAAAACATCGGTGCCCAAGTTATACTCAAAAATGGGGGAAATATACACAACAGAACAGCAGGGAGGAAGCCTGCCCATCTGTAGGTAGGGATTAGTTTGGCCTTGCTAATCTGTCCCCATGACCATAAATAGCCTTTATGTCTCCCTGAAATTTTTAGGGGGGTTCCAAAGAGAAGTATGCATTCAGCTCCACTGTTTATTAGAGCTAGTATGGTCTGTTGTTTAGTGCTAGACCAATAAATGGTTAATTCACCATGGGGCTTTCAGCTGCCCCCCCATTGCATGCACTAGAGGGCGACACTGGCCTAACCCCAGTCTCTACTGTAGGGGGTATCCACCCCTGAGATTCCTCCTTGTTGGAGGGGCACTCTGAAACACCCCTGGCTTCTGGAGACTTCCTTCAAGGGGGTAAACTGCTTTCCCTTAGGCAATGCCTTCCTTAGGTTTAGCAAAACCAAATTGGGTTGTTTGGCTAGATTTTCTCCAAGGCTTCCAGGTGTTAGCTCTTGCCACGACTGTTTACGAGATGGGCCCCCTTTCCACCATTTTACTACAAGCAATATCCTTTGTTTTTCTGTTTTTCAACCTATTTCCTTTTTGACTAATTCTTTAGGCTTTCCTAAAGTCAGCCACCAAGAGACTACAGTAGCAATGGGCTAACTGAGCATAGGGCAGGAACAGATACTACACGTCGCATACTGTGCCCCCAGCGGATGGTAAGATACGGACGGTCTTCAATATCATCTTCCCAGGACCCCACAGTCAGGACACCTGAGCTGCCACCCCTTCTCGGCCCCTTTGCTTCCCCACCAGTTTCAGATAGGATAGCTAGCTATCCTATCGGTGTTTTTAGGTCATCCCCATACTCAAGCAATTGTCCTAAATGCTCAAAAGACCTGGTCAAGTGTCCCCACATGGCGGTGGCTGGCCAGCTTGGGAGCTCCCCCAGAAACAAAGGGCTTTCCGCTGCTCAGCCCTGTCTCTCATGCTTGTTTCTTTCTCGGTACCCAGCAGAGTAACCAATTGTTAGAAGGTGGAGAAGGGTCAGTAATGGATCCTCCAGACTGAGAAGGCACTACAACACCAGAAAAAGAAGGAAGCCACCCCATACCATTCAGTTTTATCCAGGAACTTACAAATAGGGGCAATCTGGCAGCGGTCGGACCACCGGACGATGCAGACAGTACTCCTATTCGCTGCCCCTCTCCGGACCTTAATCCCCGGCTTTTATGGAGCGAGGCGCACAGCGGTGAGGTCACAGGGTCGTTATCTAAAGTGGCGCCATCTGTGTGCGAGGGCGAACAAGATGGAGGACCACAGGTGGAGCCAGTGTTGTCAGCACTCTGCTACAAAGAACCTCAGTGCCGCCGTGAAGTAGATGGGCAACTTTTTATGCTCTTGCCACTTATTAAGATGGGGGAATTTAGGAAGTAATTCAAATACCGAGGTGATTTTGCAGAAACTGATAGCACTTATGTTCGTTTTAGCATTTGTGTTTTTGATTTCAAATTCATTTTAGATTATGCCTTTGCTTAGTAGGCAGTATTTTAATTAATTTTTGAATAACGTCTCTAGCTCAAATCAAATTTTCCCGATTTCTCATCGGGGCCCAAAGCAAATGTTTTCTAACATTAATTGATGTGTTGATAATGCCTACGCACCCTTGGGTGGTTTTTACATTTTACTGCAGTTTAAGTAGCTTTAACCTTTAACTTTTACCATTCTCTTCAATAATTTTGTAACAATTGTAATACTTTTTAGTTGTCCATGCTTCATCATTCTTCAAGTGATTTTTTAAAAATATCATCTATTTAAGCAGCTTATTCATGATAAGCTATGTTTAAAGAAATGACAGTATATTAATGTAAACATATGAAAAACATTTTATTTGCTAATAATCTGGAGCATTATTTCACCACTGGCCATTTTCACAGAAATACAGAATTAGCAGTCATTCTCAGGTTTGACTACTTATTGTTTGTGAAGGGAGAATGGGCATAACTAGCTAAAATTTTTCAAAACCGATGACTGGAGATCATTTTTAATGAGTTTGTCCCTCGTATTAATTTTTGAAGCTAAAGTGCTTGTCTTTAGATTCCTGAAACTATGTTCTTTACCGCCGTTAATGGGACTCAGTGTCCATGATTCGAACTAGCTGTGGACCCTGGAGAAAAGCTGTGGTTTGGTCACATGATGAAGAGGAGGAGGAGGAGGATGGGGACAATAGGAGGATGAGGACAATGATGATACTTAATATTTATTGAGAGCTACTAGGTGTCAGCCTCGTGCTAACAACTTTACTTTCTCATTTCCCACAGCAGTTATGCAATGATGTTTGACAGTTCCGCCTCCCACCTGAAAAGATGAGGAAACTGACACTGAGTCTGGTTACCCAGGGTCTTTCAGGTATAGAGGTACAGGTGCAGTTCAAACCTGCCTTTGCCCTTTAAACTAACCATGGCAACATAGTGCCTCCCCGTGACATAGCAGAGCCACCCTCCCCGCCCATTGCCTTGATGCCCTACTTCTGCCCACACTCCTGAGTCAGGTATCATGTATTCCCAGCAGTCCTCAGCGTTCTAAAGCTGCTGGACAGCTTCTCTTTAAAAACCACTCTGGGGTTGCACATTTAAGAGACAGAAGTCCCCCTTTTTCTCCTTGTACATCCTAGCATTATTGCCCTCTCCTCTCTGCATCTTCAGAGCTCTGTGGGATGGTTTTAAGCAAAAAGCCACCACTCCTAGTCTCGCTCTTTTTTAATTCAAAAAAAATATTATGATACACCTTGGTGTGAGGCTAGGAGACACCGTCACTTTCTTTGAGCCTCTTTAGAGAAAGTCCAAGGAGCTAATGAATTTGACGCTATTTCAATTTTGTAGGAGGAAAGAAAAGTTCCATTACTCAGTGATGAATCTAATGATAAAATCTTGATAGAGCCAGGTCTAAATTTTGTTAACATTTTTATTGCTATGTGCTCCCAATACAACAAACAGCATCAGTAGTGTACACTTGGATAAAAAGGAATTTTTAGCTTAGTAGAAAAGAAAGCTCAAAGATGAGAAGTATAACAAATATGTACATCTTCATGGGAGGTGTATGTGTGTGATCGTCTTTCTCTGCATTCTCCTGTGGACCAGATGCATACATATGTAAGCAAACTAGAGAGAATTTCATCCTGGGGAAGGTTCCAGGAAAAAAAAAATGACTCCTACTTGAGGCTCAGAGATTGTTTTTCTATCTGGAATTCACCTAATTCCTTTAAACTTTAAAAGCCTTGCACGAAGTAGCAGCGATTCTTTAGAGGTATAGAGTCAATAGGTGAAGCTGTGAGTTTACCATGGTTAAAAGGCAAACGTCCTTGCACATACTGTGCTCGGAGAGGTTGACATCTCTAGAGTTCGTTCGCATAATATAGTTTTAGACAGTTCAGGAACTGACCTCAAGAACATCATGCTCACAACACTTTCTTTTTGTCTTTTAAGTATTTATCTCTTTCATGTACTTAAAAAAATGTTTCCAATTCCCTATTTCATTAAACAGCTATCTGGATCTATACTATTTAAGGTTTCATCAAAAGGGAAAAAGTCATTCACTTTGTATCAACTACTTTAAAAATGCACAAAGTTTGCATGACATCAAATTTTGTTTAATATTAGCTCTTTGATTTGGCTGTTGTTGTTTGCTTAAATTTCTCCTCCATGCACAGAGGTGCATCTCTAATTATGTCTCTCTAGTTTACCAAAATATGTCATTGATATTAGCGTAAATATTTAGTACATAAAAATACTATCAAGAAAAAAAAATCAACTTTTAATAAATATCTTCAGTTCTGAATTCTATATACAAGTACTTTACATCTACTCCCTGGAGAGAGCATTTCTGGCTTCACTGTGAGCAAGGTGACCACTGACATAAATTACTAGCACATGATTGCAGTCAAATGCATTGTGGTTGTGAACATTTGAATATGGACCATGCAGAAAATAAATATTGTGACCATTGACAAACACTTTCTTGAATCTTCCTCCAAAGCCCTATTATACTCGGGTGTCAATTCTAGTTCGATGATGCTTTTCTCAGCTACCAACACACGAACAAATTATCTCAAAACATTTTTCTTTTGTTATTATTACAGTACGTTGAGTCTAACTGTATATGTTAACAAAGGGAAAAGAAAAATCAACCCAAGAACACAGGACACTTCAGTGGTGCCTATTGAGGTCCTGGTAAGAGGGTTTTAATTTTGTCTTGCACAGGCTGACTTACTAGTCTCTGGCCCTGTGACCACTAGTAGACTAACACATCAATCCTATTCCTTTTTATTTAAAAAGTGGAAGGTAATAGGGAAGCTGGGTCTGTATATCCACAGCATGTGTGATTTTTCTTTTTCTGTAATTTAGGTATCACACTGTTGATTAGACAAAACTGCACAAAACCCTTTGTATTGTCAGTAGCTACAATTCTAACTTCTTGTTCGTAATATTCTGCTTTGAAAATCAACCCATAGAATGTCAAATAAGGCAATACTCAACAACAGGCACCTAGAACATCCAGAAATGTAATATAGTAAACAATCATTTGAGAACACATCTCTTAAAATAATACTGATTTCTGCAATATACAATATTTACACAACAGCTGCAAATTTGCTCATACAATACTTCTAATATAGATAAATAGGAATACAAGTCTAAGAATTTTTTGCTCCATTTCCAAAATTTTTGTTAAAGTGTAAACTGTTGGCACCTCTTTATTTTTAGTGTAACTTCTTAAAAATAAAAAAATCAGCCGATATACATAATTGGTTCCAGTCCCTCTGCTGCATTAGAGAGTGACCAACATACTTAGCAACTTACTTTCCTTCTATTAATAATCTTTGGTGCTTTCTTCCAATGACTTCTGGTAAATGAGTCAATGCAGAACAAAAGGAGGATGAAAGCAACTAGAAAGTGAACCAGCACTTTTCACTCTTCCACTCACAGACAAAACGAGTTGACAATTTATGGAGATTTACTTTAAACACGGAGATTGTACTTTACACAAGCTGTATGCACCACAGGGAGAGGGAGCTTGTCCGGGTTCTCCTCTGATTTCTAGCCTTTGAGGTTCGCTTTCTCATCTTTCCAAAGTGGACGATCTGACTGGACGTCTCTTGTCAATAATTTTGTCATCTTTCTTTGAGGTTCTCGCCTGAGAAGCAGCACCTATGGAGTCGCTGACTGTGAGGAGGCGGGCCGCAGCCACTTCTGAGGAGGAGTTGAGGGGGCCGCTCCTGGTGGCCGGGGAGGCCAGTCTCAGAGTCTTACTTCCTGCTTGCTGAGCTCTCCTCTGGGGGAAGTTAGCACCATCAGGTTTACTGTGTGGCCTGGGAGCAGTGAAGGCATGGGGACCTCCCACCGAAGGGAGCCTGCTCAGAGATTTCTTCTTCCCAGCAGGGGGCTCTGAACGGTAAGGAACCAAAGATGTAGGCATCACAAGAGATCCAGGGAGGTCGCTAGGGTTAAAGATAGCATCACCGTGAGTTTCAGCAGCTTCTGGAAGGTACGGCGGTGGCAGGGTGGTACTGCGCTTGCTACATGACTCACAACACAACTTGTTATAACCCGGTATGGAACAGTATCGCGCCAGCACCTCCATTTGACAGAATATGGACTTGTCTCCCAAACATGGCTCATCTGCAGAAGTTAAGAGAAGACAGAATGACACATACATCTAAACAGAGACTAAAAGGAAGAAATGAAAATTGTTTCGGAATAGAAAAAAATTTAAGTAAAATCTGACATTAATTGGCGTTGTCCAAAGGAGGCTTTGCATTAAAAATATGGATGTCAGTGGTGAGAATGTGACCTGGTGCATCCACTGTGGACAACAGCATGGATACTCCTAAAAAAATTAAAAATGTAACCACCATATGATCCAGTAAGTCCCAAAAGCAGGTACTGGAAGAAAATAAAAACACTCATTCAAAAGATACACACACCCCCATGTTGATTGCAGCATTATTTGTAATAGCCAAGATACGGAAAAAAACTTAACTTTGTCAACGGATGGATGAATGGATAAAGAAATTGTGGTATATGCATATAACGGAATATGATTCAGATATAAAAAAGAATGAAATCTTGCCATGTACAACACGGATGGACCTTGAGGACGTTAGGTTAAATGAAATAAGTCAGACCGAGATGGACAAATAGTGCACGGCCCCACTTGTATGTGGAATCTAAAAACAAAAGCTCCTTGATACAGTGGAACAGAGTGGCTGTGGAGAGCGGTAGGGGTTGAGGAGAGGGTGAAATGGGTGAAAGGGGTCAAAAGGCAGAAATTTCCAGTTACAAAATAAATGTCATGGGCATGTAATGTATACATGGTGACTACAGTTCTTAATACTGAATTGCATATTTAAACACTGCTAAGAGAATAGATTTTAAGAGTTCTCATGGCAAGCAAAAATAATTTTATAACTATACATAGTGATAGACATTAACTAGACTTATGGTTGTGATCATTTTGCAATATATAAAATATCAAATCATTATATGGTACACCTGAAGCTAGCATGTTTTATGTCAATTATATCTCAACAAATAAATATGAACATTTAGATAAATTCACTGAAATAAGTAGTTTTTTTCTCTGCAAAGCACTTGCGTTCACCACCCTTTTAATATCTCCATCAAGTGTACAAACTGAGGGTACTTTTCTCTTCCTAGTAGAAACCTATATCTGACTTTAGAATGAGAAAATTGGATCCATTTTGCCACAAATATTTTTAGGATATAAAGGGACATCTTTTTTTTTTTAACTTTATGGTATTTCTGGCTTTCTAATAGATTAGCATCTACATAAAATTTAAATTTAAAATCAAAATAAATCCTGCGGCGACTGGGTGTCTCAGTTGGTTAAGCATCAGACTCTTGATTTCGGCTCAGGTCATGATTTCAGGATCTTGAGATCAAGCCCGGCATCAGGCTCCATGCTCAGCAGGAAGTCTGCTTGAGATTCTCTCTCTCTCCCTCCCTCTGTCCCTCCTCCTTGCTTGATCTCTCTCTCCAAAATGAATAAATAAATATTTTGAAAATGATACTAATAAATAAATAAGAACCAAAATAAATTCTAAGGACTTACTGGAATAAATTAAATCTTAAAAACATATTACCTAAAGAGAAACCAAGATAACACCCAGAGTCAATGTAATAGTTTCATTTTTACTACTGAATATTCTCAGACTATTATACGGAAGCATAAATTTGGGTAAAGCGTGCCAACTTTCTTTTGAATCATTCATAGTTTTTAAATTCAATTTCACTGAATTGATAACACTTAAAAAAGTACTAAAGTAACACTCATAAAACACTTGATACGTGTGTGTACACTTTTTTTATCATTTAAAAATTTTTTTGAGTACAGGTTATAAGAATTAGATTTCAAAAACTCCAAATGTTGAGTTCACGGACACGTGAGTTTGTACTTGTTTTCAGCCATTTTAGGGCACATCCCATGAACAGCCCACGAACACTGTGCCACACAGAGATACCAATCCTATGTCTGATCCATAAACACAAAGAATTGGAAACTGTGGTACTTATGTACTAGAATCACTTAAAATTACAAAGTATTATTGGGTCATGCTCCACTGCTAGATAAGGAACCTGTAAATTAATTGCTAAGGAAATTAAAGAATATTTCTTTCTAAAGTTTGAAAAAAAAGGACAGTCAGTTGGCAAGACCAAGAGAGAGCTAAAATTACCACCTATATCTGTTATCAATTACCAATTCTGAAATTAATTACAAAACTATATATTAGAGTAATACCATGTCCCCTTTCCACCTGTGTTTGCTTGGCATTTACAGATCTATTAGATAGTATGACATGTCTGAATATTGCATATTAGCTAAGGTAATCATCTAATTGTGTTGTGAATGCCTGCATATCATATTAATGGGTTTCTCCTCAAATACCCTTATTATTTCTGAATTACTTTTTCTATGCCTATATCTTAAAATAAGAATATTAATTTCTTCTTCCTGTATGTTTAAGGCTCTAAGCCCTGTGATGAGAGGACTTTACTTGATCCTATACTCTCTTTTCCCTCTGACCCCTCACCCCCTTGTACCTAACCCCCTCTCTGTGGCCCAGCTCAAAGCATGACCTCATCTCTCTGTGTTAGAGGAGAGTTCATGTACGAGTCTCCCCTCTGTGTAAGCACCTCGGCACTGCAAGGACTAGTTCACAACATGGGTCTAGGCAGGGCCAGACAGAATACACTTCTGTGTAGAGGAGGAAAAGGATGAGATATTCCAAGAAAAAAACAGGTAAGAGCAAAGGGATACATTTACTTTAGGGTAATTTGTCTCAGGATAGATGGAAAGAGCTTAACAGCAACAATGAAATAGTACAATCAAAATGGGGCTTAGGGAAAGGATTCACATGACAAAATCAATCATTAAAATTAAGGAAGCTTTGTAGCCTTCTTGTTCCACACCCACATCATTGTAAGAGGTTCAGGAAAAGGGTATTACACCCGGTGTCAAAAAGTCATTTGATTTTAATTGCAGTTTGAGACTATTGAAATGTGTGATAGAAATGTATGGCCTTTTAGACTTCACAGAATTGGCTGTCGGCCCGGATTTCAGAGCAATACAGCAGCTAAAAGATGATGGAATCCCTAACATAGTCATGCCATCTCATTTGTACCTCTGTTTTACAATTAAAAAGAATTTCTTTTAGCTAAAGGAAGAGAATCTAGCAATTCTTGCTGACAATTGGGCATATTTGCAGAAACACATAGCTCTACCAACTATTAAGAACAGTCAAGTCTACTCACAAAGGTTTTAGCCTCTTGACAGTAATACAAATGAGTAAAATATTATGGCAACAGTAAACTTAACAGCTTCTAACTGGGTAAAGTTTGTTCTGTTGGATTTGTCTTGTGTTTTAAATTTTCAAATATATTTTCCAGAGAAAAATGATTAAATATCTAAGTCCTTTGTCTCCCCCTCATGGTCATACTTGATCTTGCTACCACACATTTCAAAAGAAAATTTAGAATGAGATCGTTTATAAGGTTTAAGACTTGACGTGAAATTTCATCAAAAAAAATAAGACATTTGATAAAATAGCACCTTCACAATTTTCTTGAGAAAAGAAAGTTATCATTCAGCAGATGTCAATATTTAATTAATGGCTTCCTATGGTTCAGGCCAATGAAAAGTCAACTTCTTAAATTTCAAGTCTCACTATTGTGACAACAACATCCAGTTGTCATTAGGTACGGACTCAGGAAAACGGCATTTAAGAGGAAGCTTGTGATGGCAGAAGTAGGGTGGGTAAAGAAACACCAGAAGGGGGAGATGGTGTGAGGTGGGGAAGAAAGAGAGACAGAGGAAGGGGAGAGAGAGGGAGAGATAGAGAACAGACAGCAGATGGTGCAATGGCAGGGGACAAGAAGAGAGAGAGCCAGACACAGAGATCAGAGACATGGGGGCTGGGAGAAAGAAAGAAGGTGAGGAAGACAAGGGACTGAGAGGAGAGACACAGGAGTGAGGGAGATGAAGAGATAGATACAGACACAGAGTGAGAGAGAAAGGCAGAGGGACAAGGACGGGGAGAAAGAGCAGACAGACCCTGAGAAAGGGCAAGGTGAGGGTGAAGGAGAGACACAGTCAGACACAGGAGGCAGAAAGAGGCTGGGAGGGAGATGTCAGAGAAAGAAAGAGGGAAATAAGGAAAAAGGAGACAGGAAGAGATGAGAGAGAAGAGGAGAGGAAAAGAGGGCAGGAGAAAGAGAGAGACAGGGGAATAGGGAGAGAGGGAGAGTGTGGGAGAGAGAGAGAGAGAAAGACAGGGAATGAGGTAGAACAGCATGTGAGATAGATGCAGAGAAAGTGAGCAACCTGCAGGCTACAGACGACAGCAAATCCAAGACAGGAAGCCAGACTGGACCAGCACAGAGAATGAGAGACAGAGGATAGCAGATGGAAATACAAAATGAGGCAGAGAACAGAGATGGATGTAGAGAGAGCACAGAAAAGGTGGAAGAGAGACAGTGACAGAGATGGCCGGCATCCCATACATATTTCGTGTTGCGACAGCAAACTGACATATAGTTTAAAATACGCCCTGCACCTGCGATACAGCAAGGAGGAATGCTAGGCACATGTCCGCACACGTGCGAGGTGTCTATTCCGAAACCCCCTTGCGAAGGGCTCGTATATGGATGGAGAGAGAGCAGAAATGGCTTTGTGCGTGGCATTGATCATCCAAGGGTCTAAACTGGATAATTACAGCAAAATATTTCAAAACCTTCTGCAGTATTATGCCTTTTACAATGATGTGAAATTATAAAGACACAGAGAGAAAATAAGAAAATATGCGATAGCAGCTTTGCATACATGACGCGCCCTCACCCCTGCATTAGCGCCTGACAGGAACCAGGGAGGCCGCGGGGGTTCTGAGGCCTTGCTGGTGTGGGACACTGCCTCAAACACTGATCTGAGAGAAGAGGATTAGGCTCCTGTTTCAGGGGTGTGCTCCTTAGGTTATTTTTTGATAAGCAAACAGGAATTCCAGAGTCGGTCCTGAAATGCTGCGTTTTGAAGAGTAAAAAACCATTGCCAGAGCAGCGAAACCAATGGGCATCACACCTACCGTTACAGGGAGGCAGCTGACAGGCTCTGACCGTCTCGGGCTTCTCCCCTGCGCAGTGATCTCCCGCCCTGCAGAGGACCTGCCTTACCTCCGTTCCTTCCCCGCAGGTTACCGAACACTAGAGAAACCAAGGCTACGATTAGAGAGGTTTATTCCACACCTTCTTCCCTGTGGACACACATGTGCACACACACACACACACACATGCACACACACATGCCTGCACAGCTCTGGAGTTCCTTCTCTGTTTTGTTTGGGAGACAGATAATCACAGGTTTATAGCCTGACTGCATGATTGACCAACCTGGGCACAGGGCTGCTTCTCTGAGAGCTGGGATGGTAACACTTGCCTCAGGATTGTTGTCAGAACTAAATGAATGCAAAGGAGACAATGTCTGTAAAGCAGTTGTGCTGGGCAGGCAGGAAGCATGTGATAGGAAAGAAGCCATTAATGCAATGCTGATTAATACCTGCAAAGTTCCTCAAAACTGTAGTGGTGCCTCTTTCCAGGGAGAGATCCTGTTACTGACCTTCCCCTTCTTTCACCTTCCTTACTGATGGCAGAACTTACTGACAGGCTAACTTGGTTCATTCAACCTCTTTGGAACTACTATTATTTTATTCCCATAAACTAATTTCGTTAATGAAGGGGCTAACCACTCTAAAATTAAGTTCAGGACCGTCTAAGCTATTGTTCCAGGTAGGAGCAAGAGGAAGGACCATTGTCCCAGGACACTGAGGAGAAGGAGGTGTGAGTTATATTTCTGGTCCCATGCAGGCGACCTTCGCTCGCCTGTTCCTTCCTTCCTGGGCCCGCTCTTCACCTCCTCCTTCATTCTGTCTGCTTTGTGATGCCCTTTCCTCCTATAAGCTTTTCTCCTGTGATCTCATGATTCCTCCTTTTGAATCTTTAGGAATAACAAAGGTGTGGGATTAATTCAGGCCACACGACACTGAGTCAGCAAACAAACATGGACTGGATAGGTCCTGGCTGCGTAGTGCGGAAGGAACGCAGAGTCTTTGAGGAATGTGTGGACCAGGGGCCAAGAAGGACTCCAGACAAAGTTACAGCATTCCATCATGAATGGCATGCTAGAGGCAGGCCATTTTGGAAGGAAGGGGAAGGACTGGGGGCAAGGCAGCCCTGGAAGGTGGTACTATGGACCCTGGAGATGAGCGCTAGCGGCTGAGGAGGTGGTGGTGAGTCAGGAGGAGGAGGAAGGGCCATCAGCTGAAAGGTGGGAGACTCCAGTGAGCATGGTCTTTTTGGAACAGCAGGGAGTTTCTTTTTTTTTTTTTTTTAAAGATTTTATTTATTTATTTGGCAGAGAGAAAGAGATCACAAGTAGGCAGAGAGGCAGGCAGAGAGAGAGACGGGGGAAGCAGGCTCCCCGCTGAGCAAAGAGCCCGATGTAGGGCTCGATCCCAGGACCCTGAGATCATGACCTGAGCCGAAGGCAGAGGCTTAAACCACTGAGCCACCCAGGTGCCCCCAGCAGGGAGTTTCTCAAAATGGAACAGAGTTGGAATACAGAACAACGGAGTAAGAAGAGTTAGCATGGGACTTATTGTGGTGAATATTTGCAGTGTATACAAATATTGAATCATTACCTTATATACCTAAAACTGATACAACGTTATATCAATTATATCCGAAGAAATAAAAGGAGAAGGAGAAGAAGAAGAGTTAGCAATGTGCCGCACGGGGCAGGGCCCTGCATTCACTGTCAGGCGTTTGGAATTCATCCCGTAGGAATGGTGTGAAGTCAACAAAGATACCAAACAGAAGACCAGTCCCCTTTAGACGCGCCTCTATGTCACAAAACACCCACACGGGCTTTGCCCCTACCGACTCATCCCAAATACAAGCCCTGTTTTAAAATCATGTTTCCTGGCACCTCCAGGTGCTCGCCGAGCACAAAATCTGTGGCCGCGTCCCCACTCACACAGTGCCT
>CM052899.1:126405029-126494266 GCA_028534135.1 Potos flavus | reverse complement strand
TCATCTTCACCATATATAAGGTCATCTTCACCATATATATGGTCATCTTCACCATATATTTATATAGCCCAGCTAGCTTGTCCTACAGTGAAGCCCACCAGCAAGCAAGTCTTGACCATAAAGCAAGCTTCCAAGAAGCCTTTTAACACTGTTTTCTTATGTGCATGAAGAGCCAACAATCAGCGGACACAGAAAAGACTCTAACACAAATCATGGAGGGGGGAAAAGAAACAGAGGAAAAGAACTCAAAAGCAATAATGCATGAAAAAGAAAATAATCTTAAGTATTATAAAAGAGATAAAAGAATATATTAACACCTGTGAAATAAGCATTAATTGCCTTAAAAAAAAGGAACATGTGAGGAACAAAACAGAGTGCTTGGATATTAAAGTGCTCTTGGATATTAACACAATAGTAAAAATGAAAAGCAAGTAGAACAATAAACAATAGATGAGAAAAGAAAAGAAAATTAGATCTCTTTTAAGAATCCTAACTACAAATACCTTAGAAAGAATACTGAAAAAATAGGTGGAAATTTTCAAAGGAAAAACACAGGAAAATGTCCCAGAGATGAAAGACACTGGTTTGTGTTTTAAAAAGTCTTTGAGTACATAGCATGATAGATGAGAAAAGTAGAGCATCAAGGCAGTTCATCGCTGTGAAATTTCAGGACATCAGGAACAAAAAGAAGATCCTATAAACTTTGAATGACAAACAAAAACAGAAAGCATTGAGAAACAGAATAGCAGATGACTTTTCAATAGCAACATGGGACTCTAGAAAACAATGGAACAATGGTTTCAAAATCCTGAAGGAGAATACATTATGGTTTGGAATTGTATGTGTGTGTCCCAATGATAAGAAGTGAGAGAAGAAAGACTTCCTATATACCCTTATACTTTAACCTCTTAGCTACATTTTTTAGGTGTATGAGAATTTTTTAAACAAAAATTTTCACTTTGTATATACGTTTTTCACGAAGCTAATGGAAGACATGATCTACCAGAACAAATGAATACATGAAAAGAAAAGAAGGCAAAAAATGCAGGAAACAGGAGATCTGATGCAAAAGAGAGGCGGTAGGAATATCTAGGAAAAGGTAAAAAGACATTCCAGGATGAACAGAAGTCCAGGGCAGAGCTGGAACACACAGAACTCTCTGAGAGATATCTCTCAGAAGTTGCAAGTGACAGGATACTTGAATGTTCAGTATTTATAGGAGATTGATACTCACAGAAGACAGTATGGGGATGAATTAGTGAAAAGTAGTAGAAAACAAAGCATAAAAGTCAAAACCTTGATTAATTTTAAAAGAAAAAAGTTTCACAAGGAAAGAAAGACCAGCTAAGTGACTCACCTATTAGGACAGATGGAAGTTATTAAGGTAATATAAACTCTGAAGATTAATATCAGTAAAAGATAAGTTATAACAATATTGGAAATACTAGGGAAGAGAGAAGTCTGGGCTGTGTGTATTTGGGGAAGGATTATAAAAGAACGCTAAACCTTTCACTTTCCACATTGGAAAATCAATATACATAATATCTAACCCCCCTCAACCCCCCAGAAATCAAGGAGATGCAAAAACGCTTTACTTAGAGAGTTGAAAACAAGAAGTTACTAAATATCAAAAGAAGCATCATAGCTGGAACATGGTTGTATTTGAGGAGCAGGAATATGGTAAAGGGCAAGGGAACCACAGCTTTATATAATTCCTGTGAAATGATTTGGACTATTTAAACCAGGTATGTTTATTAGCTTTGACTAAAAATAAAATTAAAACTAAAAGGAACTAAAGACATTTAAATCCCTCTCATGTTATGCTCAGGATATGATAGTTAAAATAAAACTAAAAAGAACTAAAGACATTTACATCCCTCTCATGTTGTGCTCAGGATATGATAGTTAAATAATTCTTACAGTGGATGTGTACACTCTTGAATATTGCACATTCTTCTGATAGGTTTTGGCTTCTTGTTGACCTCGCAGAAGCTGCGGTGAACCATCTTATTATCACTTTTTCTACGGCATCCGTATTTAGTGTACTGGAAACCTAGGAAAGGAAACACATTGACTGAGGACATATAAGAGGCCAGGCACTGTTGGAGATGCTGAAGGTCCAGAAGTCAATTAAATCAACAAAATCCTTAACTTTTCAGGGCCTACACTTAATAAAGAGTACAAATGATCAAATAGCAGCTGTGCATGTGTTAATGAACTAGACCCCCGAACACACACAGTCTAGTGTGAGGGACAGATTTGACAACCACTGTGACAATACCCAGTGACACAGGCTTTTAGAGAGTTATGTACATAATTTCCTTTAGAGGGCGCCAAAGGAACACAGAGGGGAGGGTCTCATCTGGACGGGAAGGTCTCAGCTGGCAAAGGGGCAGGGACTGCTCACAAGATCCGCATTTAGTGATCAGAATCTTGAAGTTCAAACAGTGTCGGGTAAAGGGAATGAAGCAGAAGAATACTCCAAGCAAAGGAAATGATATGTTAAAAGATGAAGGCCTGTTTGAACGGCTTAAATTTTCTCTGCCAGAGGGATAAGAGATAGGAAAGAATCTAATCCTAAAAGCCTTGAGTGCCAGACTAGTGTTTGGACTTTTTATCTTGGCGGTCACAGGGAGTTTTTGACGGTCTCCCCACTCACCAACCCTGACATCTGTAAATAATTAATTAATTTAAAATTTTTTAAAAAAAATTTCAAACCTACAAAACTTGTAAGGAAAGCACAATGAACATTCGTTATACCTTGCATCTAGATTAACCTTGTGCTACGTGTCACTATATTTGAGGGCATACGTATATATTTTTACATATGTAATAGCTTAATTATAATATGCAATATATATAATATACATAAAATTTTGCCAAACCCTTTGAGAGTAAGTTGCTGGCATCCTGATCCTTCACTGGTAAATACTTCAGCATACTGCCCATAACAAGCACATCTCTTACATAATTCTTACAACCAGAATATTTAACACAGATATAGTACTATTATCTAATATACAGACCAAATTCAAAATTTGCCAGTTGCCCCTATCATGTTCTTCATAGCAATGTTTTTCCAATCAAGGATTATGCAGTGAATTTAGCTGTCATGGAATTAAGCAGGAATAGTTTCCGGGCCTCTTTTTATCTTGAATATTTTCGAGATGTACAGGCCATTTGTTTTGTAAAACGTCCCACAGTTTAGGTTTATTTAATTGCTTCCTAACGATTAGACTCAGGTTATCCACTTTTGGCAAGAATACTACACAAATGATGCTGTGTCTTCAGGACAACATAGTAGGAGGCTACAGGATTTAAATCAGGCAAATACTATAATTCTACTCATTCGGTCATTCATTCAGTCATTCATTCAAGATTACCCTGGAAATAAACGAAGAGAAGAAAATCAAATTAGTTGACTAGTTAAAAGACTTTTGTAATAATCTTCCCTTCCAAAATCATGAAGGAAACCTGGTGAGGAAGGAACAGATGTGGTAGATATTAAAAAGGTATGTCTGACAAACCTTGTAACCAAGTGGATGCTAAGGGAGCAGAAAAGGGGAAGATTCAAATTAAACACACGTTTTGTAATGGATTGTCATTTTAAATAATTAAAAACATTTTATGCCCCCTCCACCTCAAAAAAAAAAAAAAAAGCCTCTTTAAAAATACATCCTCGGGGCTCAGTCGGTTAAGTGTCTGCCTTTGGCTCAGGTCATGATCTCAGGGTCCTGGGATCAAGCCCTGTGTTGGGCTCCCTGCATAGTGGGGCGTCTGCTTCTCCCTCTCGCTCTGCCTGCGACTCAGCCATTCTCTCTCTCTCTCAAATAAATAAATAAAATCCTTAAAATAAATAAATAAATAAATAAAAATACATCCTTGAATTTAGAATTATAAAATAAATGGTTGACACATGCATTCCCTACTCTGAATCATTTTTTTGTCCTCGGTTACTCAACATCATGACTCAGCCTTTTGCCTTGTCCTGCCTGTTGGGGAAAACTCCCTGTAGGCCAGCTCAGTTCTGGAGCATTTATTGTTCAGAAGCAGAGGAATGGATGAACTGAGAAACTGAAAAACTCTGGGAATGGCTTACTGAATTTGAGAAAGGGCAGAGAGGCAGCACAAGGGAGTAAGAGCGTGTAGCCAGAAGCCAGACTGCCTGGGTCTGTTATCTTCGGGTCTGGGCAAATGACTTCTCTTCCCTGTCCTTCAGTTTTCCAATCAGTACAACAGAGATCATCACAGTGCTGACCTCACAGAGCCATTCTGAGTATTCATGCACTAATATAGAGAACATTTAAAACAGTACCTGCTACCTGGTACAACTAATAGCTCTTTTATTACCAACACCGATAGAAAAGAAATGCACAGGTATGGACAGCAAAAGTGGAGAAGAAGCAAGGCCAGAACCATAGGACACTGCATATGGGAGAATCTGGGAAAAGTCAAGTCATTAAAGGGACCACCGTATGAATATGAGACAAAAAGAACCTGAGGGAAAAAGGCAAGAGGATTTTAAGAAGGTTTACCATTATTAGGAATGGGCTCCTATCCTTTGTAGGTTCAGAGATATCAGTAAAAATGCTTTGTACTTATGTTTTGGTTGTTATGTTTGATAGTTCTCAGACTGTGGACTCAATTAGAGGCAATCTTTAAAGGAGAAGCACTGAAACTGGGATCCTATGAATTACAACGTACGTACTCAATGTGCTCAATTGTTACCTCCACCACAGGGTTTGGAACACTGAGACCAGCTCTTCAACGCCCACTCGAAAGTATCTAATTCTTCCTGGATGACATTGTTGCTGCTGATTGTAGGTGCAGAATCTTCATGAATGATGTACTTATACGTCAGGCTGGAGTGGGTATCGTTCTCTTGAGGGATGATCTAATGGATACATGAAATAGATAGGTAAGTCACCTGAAGGGGTTTTACATTTTCAATAAAAATCAACTATTTCAGAACAGACATCTTATTAAAACTGGAAAACTTTCAAGTGGTTTCTAAAAATATAATGTTTCTGTTTCTATCGACTAAAGTATAAAGATGCCCTGTTTAAGAAAAAAAAAAAAAAAGATGTAAACGTATAAAACTTTAACCACAGAGGCATCTGGGTGGCTCAGTGGGTTAAGCCTCTGCCTTCGGCTCAGGTCATGATCTCAGGGTCCTGGAATCTAGCCCCACGTCGGGCTCCCTGCTCAGCAAAGAGCCTGCTTCCCCCTCTCCCTCTGCCTGCCTACTTGTGATCTCTTTCTCTCTGTCAAATAAATAAATAAAATCTTAAAAAAAAAAAACTTTGACCATAAAAAATATAAAAAATAGAGGTATAAGAGTTCATATAATAAAAATAATAAATTTCTAATGAAATTCACTGTGGATTTCCTTAAGTTATATATCTCCTTACTGCATTTGAAAATTATTCTTTAAAATAACTGTTTTGTCATGATGATAAAGATAATAATGTTCCCTCCAGAAAATGTACACATTATGGAAAAATACAAAGAAAATAAAAATTATCCATGATTCTACTAAACCAGAGAAAACCAAAGTCACTTCTATTGTTTTGAGATATATCCTCAAGATATTTGCATCTTGTGTGGTGTGTGTGTGTACACATACACACTTTCTGGCTTTGCTTATTTAATTTAATGAGTCATGTACTATTTCCCAAGACAGTAAATATTCTTTGAAAACATACTTTTCAATGTCAGCACAGTGTTTAATCCTAAAGGTAGTATGCATTATTTAGCCATTCACTTGATAATAAATACTAGTATTGGTTAGAATTTGTCCCCCGCTTTGTGGTGATTTCTGATTTTCCTTATAAATGGTATAAGCACTGTTTATAGTTCTTAGAACAGACTGATGAATGGCTCTTCAGAATAGTCAGAACAATTATTACTTTCATAATGAGAGTATATGAAAGTATCCCATTTGGCACTACATACTATGTAATTTTCATCTGTGTTAACTGAATGGGCAAAAGATTGTTATTTTAATTGTTACTTATTTGATAAATAGTAAAGTTTAATTTTCTTGGTTTATTAGTCACTTGTATTCTGGCTTCATCATGCCTTCTTTTTTATTGGTATATAGATCTTTTTTCTAAATAACTGCAATATGAAATAAGGACATTAATCCTTCTTTTATAATAACAAGCACTGCAAATCGTCTCAGGTTTTTTTTTTTTTTAATTTGTCCTTTAATATTGTTTAGGACAATGTACTCTTTTTTTTAGAAAGTAAGTTTTTATCGACTTTCCTGCACTAGCTTTTATAGGATTACATCAGTTACACAAAGCGAAAAAAGCATGTGCAATTCAGTAGTATTTTAAACTTTTAGAAATAGCTTTTTGTTTGAGAAATCGAGTAATATTAAACCCACCAGAATGAAGGATTTGGTTATCTGGGTTCTTGTCTCTGTTTTTCCCTTAGTCTTTCTTTTTTTTTTTTTTTTAAAGATTTTATTTATTTATTTGACAGAGAGAGATCACAAGTAGGCAGAGAGGCAGGCAGAGAGAGAGGGGGAAGCAGGCTCCCTGCTGAGCAGAGAGCCCGATGTGGGGCTCGATCCCAGGACCCTGAGATCATGACCTGAGCCGAAGGCAGAGGTTCAACCCCCTGAGCCACCCAGGCGCTCCCCCTTAGTCTTTCTTTTTAAAACAACATTACAAATCAAGCACTGACCCTTACACTCTAGCCAGATGCCTAGTGCTCCAGCCCCAGACAGGTACTGCTATGGTCCTGGGCTCCCAGCCTGGGGTTCCAGCCCTTTAGAGAGGAAAAGAAAGGCCCTGGTGATACATCACTGCTTGTCCACAACCTCGCTGTCCTAGCTACCAATCTCCTCCTTGTATCCCTAGCTCACGTTGTTGCCTGCTATCAGTGGACAAAGCCCTGAGGGAGGCTAGCATGGCGGTTAACGGGCGGCTCTGAGGCCAGATGCCTGCGCCACTGGAAAAGACTGCGGTGTAATTATATGAGTGGAACGGACCTTCTGATCTCCAACCATTCAAACTTAATACAATTTTGATCAGTGTATATTTTTGCTATAAAGTCATATAACCTATGAAACAGAATGACAGAAATAAACCCACAGAAACATGAACAATTAATTTTTGACAGAGATGAAAATACAACTTAATGGAAAAAAGACCATTTTTTTCAACAATGGTACCAGAACAAGTCATTGTGGTGGCTTTAAAAATGTGTTCCCAAACCCTTGGATATTTTCCCTCTCAATGACTAGGGCTTAATTCCTCTCCCCTTCAGTGTGGGCTGGACTCAGTGACTTGCTTCCAGCAAAGAGACAATGGCAGCATTGATGGGATGTTACTCCCAAGATGCGGTTAAAAAAGACAGTCTCTGTCTTGGCTGCACTCTGTCACGTGGATCACTTATTCCAGTGGAAGTCAGCTGTCATGTGATAAGGACACTTGCAGAGTCTAAGGAGAGGCTCACGTAGTGAAGAATGCAGGCCCACCGGCCACCACATGGGAAAGCTTAGAAGCAACCTTCTGAGGCCTTCCAACAGCCCTGTGATTGAGCAGGGAAGCAGATGTCCCCCTGGAGCCTTGGGGTGACTGGCCACAGCTAACAGCAACCTCATGAGATGCCCTGAGCCACAGCGGGGCCATTTCAGCAGCGACTAGTGGCCTGACCCACAGAGGCTATGAGATAATAAATGTGTTTACCTAAGAGGTTCGGGGTAATTTGTTATGCAGCAATACGTTAATACAGACATCCATATGCAAAAATAAGAAGCTAACCCATCATACAAAATTTATATAAAAACTCAAAATGTAAAATATAAAACTTCTAGCAAAAAATAAGAAAATGCTTTAACACTGGATTACGCAGAAATATACATATATACAAATACATGTATGTGTGTGTATATATATATATATATATATGTATGTGTGTGTGTGATATATACATCAAACACCAGAATCTTGATCCATTAAAGAAAAGAATTGATATATTAGACTTCAGGATAGTTAAAATATTTTGCTCTGTGAAAGACACTATTAAGAGAACAAAAAGAAATGATAGACTAGAAGAAAATATTTGACAAATCATATATTTCATAAAGGATGTATCAAGTATACATAAAGAACTCTTAAAATACAACAAAAAAGATAAAACAACTCACTTTAACAATGGGCAAAAGATTTGGACAGACGCTTCACCAAACAATTTTCAAAGAAAGAAAAAACATCCTTGGAACTGAGTAGGGATATATGGTTTTAAATTAGGATAACATTTTTTTATAGAGAATTCAATATATTGCATACAGAATCCAACAATATTTTTCAAACCAGGTAGACATTTTCGGCTTTCATCCATGAGGGAGTAGTAGCGTTGTCTTGCTGATATTAAAAACAATAAAACTAGACAGAACTGATGAGGGAACTTTTTTGGAGGGGAGGGCAATGAATAATACAGTGAAGGACAGTGGTCCCTGTGAGAAGAGAAATAGGCCAGGTCCTGGCTTCCTGACAGGGTAGGGTTCTGGGCCCCGCACAGGGAGCAGGAGCCCCAGCCAAGACAGTGGTCTCAGGGAGCTGAGGAGATGAAGAGTGGGGTGTGGAACTTGAAGGCAGGGCCCTAAAGAAGGGGCTGCACAGAGGGGTGGCCCAGAAGCGGCGCGCATCCTAGACGGAAGGCTGTTCTGTGCGTGCCCAGGCCGAGACACCACGCTGTCTACCAGCTGCTGTGGGGCTGGGAGCAGGACAGAGACATCCAAGGTCAGGTGGTGCCAGGGACACAGGAGTTCTTATCTAGCCAGATGAAGAGGCCTCATGTCAAAAAGGCTATGCCATAAGAATAAGGACAAAATTGAAACAGATCAGCCCTAACAAAGAATAAATCAGGCTTCACAGATTAGGAGGAAATGACAGCCAGAACAAAGTCTCACAGCTTGTAAAGAAGGTGACATAAACCAAATGCCCTACAACTTACCAACATGTCCACTATACACTTAAAAAATTGTAAGAAGCAGGAAAATGTGACTCATACTCCAGGAAAAAAAGCACCCATAGAAGCAGACAACATGAAGACATAGGACTTAAAGGAAACTTTAGACATAATGGTGAAATATATGGAAATCGCAGCATAGGAATGGAAATGATATTTTTTATTTTTATTTTTTTAAAGGACCAAATGGAAATTCTAGAAAAGAAAAGAACACCATCTGATATGAAAAATTTACCGGATGGACTCAACAGCAGATTGGAGACCACATAAGACACAGTCAGTGAACTTGAACACGGCTCAATAGCAATTATCCAATCCCAAGAACAGAGACAAAGTGATTACAGAAGGATGGACAAAACCCAGGCGGCATATGGAACAATTTCAACGGGTTAGATACGTGTAAATGAGTCCTGGGAGTGAGAGATGGGGGAAAAACGCACTTGGCACACAATGAAAAAATCAACCCAAATTTGGTAAAACAAAAACAAAAACAAAAAAATCCATCAACTTAGATCACCAGGATGCTTGGTGAACCCCAAGCCAGATACAGACAAAGAACACCACAAACTAAGCATATTACAGTCGAACGGCTAAACAAACAATGAAACAAAACAAAAAGATAAAATCTTTAAAAAGCAGCGAGGGAAAATGGATACTTCACAGGCAGAGTAGCAACATGAATGAGGCTATCTTCTCATCATAAATGATGGGTTGTAGAAGATAAACGTTGTGAGTCAAAAGATAGCTCTTGTACGTTGGCCCCTACTTTGTTTCTTCACTGCAGGCTGAGAGCCTTTAGCTCAGAAGCCTGCTAGCACCAAACTCACATTTTTATATACCCAGTTCTTTTCCATGGAGCCCAAACAGGCATATTTTTAGCCAGTTAGAACCTGCTTGCTTAGCATACCCCGAGGAAATTGCACTTGACATTGCCTAACTATAAAGGACACAATGGCTGTAAGGATCCCAAGCTGCTGCTGCTCTTTGGAGCTCTCAGAGCAGAGACTCCCCCTGTGCAGCTGATTGACATCACCTAACCAGAAACACCCCCTCTCTAATCCCTTCTCTCCCAGGAGTTCCCCTCTGCTTCTCTCCTGACCAGTGGCCGGACCTGCAAACCCATTAAAGTGGCAATAAAGCCGGTGCGCGCTACTGCCACCTTGTGGTCACATCTACTTCACAAATCAGCCCTCTGATTGCTTCAACTCCCCTGTAACAGCATAAAAACTTTAAATTGTTAACATAAACACAGCACTAGCTACCAAAATGTTTATATCCCCTGAAGATACCTTCTAAGAACGAGGGTGAAATACAGATATTTTCAGGTAACTGGAAGTTGAGAGAATTCTTTGCTAACACGCACACCCACACCACAAGAAATGCTAAGGGATATTCTTTATGTCCAAGGCAAATGATACTAGATGGAAAGTCAGATTTACAGGGAAGAAGGAAGAGCATCAGAAATGGTAAATATGTGGGTAAATATAAAAATCTATCTCATCTTTTGTCTCTAACACATAATGGATTACTAGAAGTCAGGAATCATAATACTATGTTATTGGGTTTATAATGTACATATAATAAAATATATGACAAAGTTGCACAAAGAGTAGAGAGGGGCAGATAATTGGAATTATAAAAAACAAGAAACTAAAGATTCAATGTTCAAGGTAACAGTGTTTTCAGATTAATTAACTATAAATTTATAAAACTGAACCAACTACATAATAAGCCTGTAATACCACATACCAAAACAATAACTGGATCATGTAAAGGTCCATCTGTGTGAAGAGTTTCAATGTCATCTTCAATGTTATAGTCCCATTCCACACCAAGATCTATGAAGGTCCGTGACTTGGCTTCCTCCCCTTTGCCATTTAAAATATAGTGGCCTGTCGCCTGGTTCTTAATAGCTAAAGGGAGAAAAATGGGTAACCGGTGTACATTTTATCATATTACAGGTTTGATGACCCATAGCAAGTCTACCCCCTTCTGTAAATGAAAGACTGTTTATTAGCACCAAAGCAATGAAAATGAGTTAGTTCTGATATGACTCCCATTCCCTTCATTCAGGATTCAAAATCCTCAAGCAGTACTCCTAACTAGTCAAAAACAAAAGCAAGGTGGTTAAACAAAGGAGATAAAAATTAACAAATATTCCCATTTGAAAGGACTGTTAAAGAGGTTAACAGTTTCTAACTCACTCCTATATATTTCCTCAGAAAGCTGGGAATATTTTGAAAATTATGGCTACTTCTATAATCATTAACACAAATCATTTATGCTAGGAATCCAACAGAGTTGAACTAATTTTTAGACCAACAAACAATTAGTTCTTATGTTTGTGAAATCCCAAGGCCATATAAGGTCCCTACTTATATGGCTAAAAAAAGCTGTTTACTATGATAGAGTTCTTAATGCATTATTGATCTACTATATATTATTTAAAGATGCTTTCTCTAATGGACAAAACATGACAAATAAGATTTTAAAGTCGGGAGGTATTTACCAGCATATAATAAGTTAGAAAATAAAATTTCCTGTTATTACCATTCCTGAAAATGTGTAGGTAACATGAGCAATTTTAGTTAAATACATTTATTCCTCTTGAGTTTTTTGAAACTATCTAATGTTTCCAAGGATAATAATTTCAGTTCTAGGACAAAAAATAAGGAATATGAATTACTTGTAAAAGAACTATGGCTGACCGCTAGATCGTTAAGGGATCTGGTAGTGAATTCAATTTAGATACTAAAAAAAAAAAGTTCTATGAAATACCATAAAACAGTTCATATTTTAAAGTCACACAATGAAAATAAAAGCAACTTGAGACAAATTTTCATGGGGTTGACAGATAATCTTTCATTTCAGAGAGCTTCCTCATGCTTTAATAGGTCAGGGAATATGTGGAAGTCATATTTACATTTGCACATACACTTTGAAAGTAAACCCCTTTAGAATGACATTTTTACATAATCCTCTCATAAAGGAGGAAAAGAATTCTAAACAGCCATGCAAATGGATCTGTGTGCCAGGCAGAACCTGGACACATCACAGGTACTGGCTTTCCAGTACAAGAACTTAAAATGCAATAAAAGTAAGGAGAGGCATACAGTACGGCATCAGCCAAAATATCAGAACTAATTTGCCAACATAACTATGGCAAATTTTTCTAATATTCTTCCTTAATTTAGTGCACTTTATTAACATATCATCCCCCATACAGAGCAAAAATGCATAACAAACTTGTTAAATAACCTTTTCTTCATATAAATAATGAACCAACTCAGGTTTCACCAAAAATTAAAGCTCTATTTTTGAATATTTTTTGTTTTAAAGAAAGAAGAGTGGGGAGAAATGACCAATGAAAACCACATAGTAATGCATTTGTATGTAATTCTGAATCTTGCATATCTATGTATACATACACATATACATATATATACACATACATTTACATATATATCTCTCTATATATGATTTCTTTGACATTTCTCTAAGTGCATGCTAAAGCAAAGCCAGCAGACAGAAACACTTACCAAGAATATGAGGAGAAGCCTCGTCTTCTTGGATTAACACATGTCTAGCACCAGGGGGTATATCAAACATCTTAAGGTACCCTTTGCATGTGCAGTAAATATTGGAGAAAGCAAAGAAGAAAACAAAAGCAACAACCATGGTTAGCCGAGCATGAAATTCTTACTGCTCCTGCATGCAGAAGAGGGCATCCATAAACTCAAAGAAGCAGTTTCAGAAATTAACTTCAAAGCCTTGGTAGTTTTTGTGACAACTAGCATGAGATTAGAAGAAACTTATTTTTTTTGTATTAAGAGGGGAGGAGTTAATCTTGTTTCTAACCTATCAGTCATTTATCTTGTATTGAACCGTGAATTGTGTCAACAACAATTCAGGCAAATACTATACTTTCCTGTGTCCCCCGTGAGTTTAGGTTTTCTGTTGTTGCTGTTGTTGTCATTGCTGCTAAATTTATTTATTTATCTGATTATTTATTTATTTATTTACTTTGAGTGTAGCTGACACACAGAATGTTACATTAGTTTCAGGTGTACAACATAGTACAACATAGTGATTCCTCCAGTTTGTACATTACCCTATATCAGTTTTCCAAACCACCCTTTTGAAGTGGGGTCAGTTTTTAGTGTACTTAGTTGGAGAACTTCTTGAGATATTTTATCTGTCTATATATTATTTTAAAAGGTTAAGGGCAAGTATCGATAGCTAAACTTCTAATTAATGGAATATCTTCATATTTAAAGCCTGCTTTGTTCTAAAGAAATTTCCAAAGAAAGATCAGTAAGTGGCTTTCATTTTTCTTGTGATCAGCCATTAACTTTAAAGCCTTGAACAAGTTTTATTATGGGAAAGTTTCAAAATACATTTTTTAGATTTGACCAAACCATTTGGCTGGAAAATGTCCACAAGTTATGTCATACCCTGCCTTAAAAATGTGCCCTAAACTCAATCTTCTAATCTAGAAATCATGAAATCAATATGCTTAATAGATTGCCTTGGGTTATAAAATCTTGTATCAATCCTATTATAGTCAATGTCATATAAAACAAATCTTAGTATTGTCACACGTCCTAAAAATTATGATCACTTAGAATTAAGATCCTAACTATAAATCAACAATAGGACAAGTAGAAATCAAGATGTTTTATCCAGGAAATCTAAATTATTAGAGGGAGATGAGGCAACTGACAGCTTACCTAGGAACCACCCAATTCACATCCTAGTAGGATGAGTCTGACAGAAATTCAGTTATAAAGACACAATTGCCGATGTTCTCAGAAAGAAGTATGGTTGTCATTTCTATATGGACAATAAATATCTACCTGTGGGTAGATTTACTCAACTTTTCCACAATATTTATTACTGTCTTAACTCAATGGCATGGTCATTTTGGGGTCAGGGTTTTCAGTACCTGAGTCTGGGTCAAGTCGAGTCCGTGAACCGTAGCATGTCTGTCTCAGAGTGTGCAATGGCTAGACGTAACGTGTTTAAGTTGCCGACCAAGCACAGCAAAACAGCTTGATGCCATTTATGGATGCCCATCTTTCTGCAGTTTGCTACAACTTACCCAGTACATTTTTAGCTTCCCTTGTTTCAGCAAGAGAAATATTACGAGCTCCTTTGGGTAAAGTGAAGGCGCCTCTTGTCTTCCCTTAAATAGAACGTTTTTAATTAGTGAGGGGTTCAAGTTTATCAAAGTCTTGCCGTTTCATTGACTATACTATAAGCTATAGAGATTCTATTCAGTAAGATAGCAAATAATCCTGTAATTTTATGTGTTGAAGTCAAAAGGCATTTTTAATAGTTAGCTACTGCCGATAAACAGTTAATAGTCAATGAAAGTAAGACTAAGAATGAATGAGAAATGATAAAGGTGATTGGAAGTTGAATACTTGCAGATTTCATTTTCCAGCAACTTGAATTCTGTATGGCACCTCTTGCTTAAATGTTTCCCTGTTGGAAAACGTTAATTAGTCTATTGAGTGACTATGATGACACCACCAGTGCAAAGAAATGGATGTTAGATTGATTATCTTTAAACA
Source organism: Potos flavus (assembly GCA_028534135.1). NCBI lineage: Eukaryota > Metazoa > Chordata > Mammalia > Carnivora > Procyonidae > Potos > Potos flavus. The sequence goes on along the minus strand of CM052899.1, from coordinate 126,479,705 downwards.
GTCTGAGTCTATAGGACTGAGGAAATCTTTCTTCTCTTCTGACCTTGATTTGCAGGTTTAGTCTAATTTTTAAGGTATCTGAAAAAAACGTATCATGACCTCATACCACAGAATGGATGATTAACGGATGGGTGATTAGTGGCAAAAACTTTTTTCTTTACATTACTTTACTCTGGAAATATAATAACATGAGTGATTTTATACCAAAAAGAATAACATAGCTGCTATAGAGAAAGCACACTTAATTGTTTTACAATAAGATGAAGAAAATTACATGTTACTCCAACCAAAACCATAATATGTCATTTTAATTCTGTGTACGTTCTTAAAATAATATAATCCACCAGAAATGGCAATATTTGTTTTTTAACCATTTAACTATTAAATGATTGCATAGGAGTACCAAAACCATCAGTAATGAAAGACACTTTGGAGTGACCTAGCGCTGCCCCACTCAATGTGTCAAAGAGCAGAAATGGTCTGTGTGCACTTGGTTTGCGCTGGGATAGCTGAGGTCTGACGAGAGTACAAAGAACTGAGAGAATTATTCCATTTGGATGAAGACTACATTTTTTATACTTTCTCTTCTTCTAAAAGGGAAAATCACCACCATGACAATGTGCTCAAAGTAAAGCAATTTCTTTTCTTTATTTTTGTTTTGTTTTATTTTATCATTCTACCAGAGACTATACCAACTGTGTGGGGATGATGGAAGAGAAGCTTCTCGAGGGAAGCACCACAACAAATTTATCTTTAAATGCTGAATTCCCAGAGATATTTTCCCCATAAACTGAATATCTGTCACAAACTAAACTGAATAATAATTCACAAACTAAAAAAGATCGTTCCATAATAAATGTTTGTATCCAAATCTTTTATGAAAATTCCAGTGAAACTATTCATAAGTTTACATATTATTTGTGCTTTTCCCCCCCTTATCTGCTGAAACTTCACTGTATGTCTAAGTCCAGGTCATTGACTCTGAAATAAACACTAACATTCACACACACAAGCAATCATACCTCAGGGTTGTTTTTGGTTGTGTACCTAATTTTGTGTAATATAAAACTTTTAAAATTATGTGAAATATGGAATCTAGATTTATGGATTTATAATTAGGATAAACTTGTTCACCTTCAAAATAAAAGAAACAAAACTAATGCAATATTTTAAAAGTTGTATTTAAAATTTTGTGATTTTTTTTTAAACTTCTGATCAACAAATTATGTGAATAGAAAATTCAAAATAAGCCTCAATTCTAATAATTAGGTCTAATGTGTTTTATTAAAAACACAAAATAGGGGTGCTTGGGTGGCTCAGTCGGTTAAGCATCTGACTTCTGATTTCTGCTCAGGTCATGATCTCAGGGGTCGAGAGATTGAGCCCCTCATTGGGCTCCACACTGAGTAGGGAGTCTGCCTGGGATTCTCTCTCCTTGTCCCTCTGCCTCTCCCCTCTTGCACACATACTCTCTCTCAAAAAAGAAATAAAATATAAAGAAACAAACAAATAAATAAAAACACAAAATAAAACAAAACACATATTTTAACTAACTACTATAATTGATATTGATTTTATTTGTTCTTTATCTAAATTAAGTAGACACTTTTTAATCATGGATGCCATGGAGTATGAATTCAGTCCAAGTGTTTTTATTTTTATTTTTTTGGTTTTTAGTTCCTTTAAAGGTAATTTGGGGGTCTGGGTGGCTCAGTTGGTTAAGCGTCTGCCTTCAGCTCAGGTCATGATGCTGGGGCCCCGCGTCGGGCTCCCCAAAGAATGGGGAGTCTGCTTCGTTCTCCCCAAAGACCAGGGAGTCTGCTTCTCCCTCTCTCTCTGCCTCTCCCCCCGCTGATGCTCGTTCTGTCTCTCCCGTGCTCGCTCTCCCTCTCTCTCTCAAATATATAAATAAAATCTTAAAAAAAAAAAAAGAAAAGAAAAGGTAATCTGAATAAAAATAAATCAGCAGCTAATTTTTTGTTATGTTTATAGGGAAAATGCTACATTCCTAAAAGATGTCTCAAAAAGTACAAATCATAGAGGATACCAAATTCATGAGAAACCTCATCTTACCGAGTTTCTTGGGAGTTCTGGTAAATGTCCCCTTTATGGTTCGACAATGAGAATTATCTCCTCCACAGACGCCACACTTATCCTCAACCTTAGTAGAACCGATTTCTTTATCACAGCCCACTTTCTGGAAAGAGAAGATGTTAAATGTGATGAGTTTCAATATGCCAAGTGAAGGTCAGCATCCTAGACAAGGATAAACTATTCGTTTTATCGTGAGCCCACAGTGACGGCATCTTAACAAACCTTGACTCCAGCTCTGATTTTTTAATGCCTCAATCTTTTTGAAGAACAACTATGAAGTCAAATGACTTGCACTCTAGGTTAAAATCTACTCCAGGATAAATTCCCCCAGTCTAATGAAATATTTACCCCACCACACAGTCATGACCCATCGAACATTTATTAAGCACAGATATTGCTATTGATGCTGAGAAGACAAAGAGTAAGACGGTGCTTTTCCCTTGTTGCTCTCTTATTTGGAAAGATGACTAATTAAATGATGAGCTGGGCATTAGCATAAGCTTTACAAGCCGGCTAGGGATGTGAAACGAAACTTCACAAAAAATGAAATAAGACAAAATCAGAGAGGGAGACAAACCATAAGAGACTCTTAACTCTAGGAAACAAACTGAGGGTTGCTGGAGGGGAGGCGGGTGAGTGGATGGGGTAACTGGGTGATGGGCAGTAAGGAGGGTACAGGATGGAATGAGCACTAGGTGTTATATGTGACCGATGAATCACTCAACTTTACCTCTGAAACTAAAAACCAACCAACCGACAAGCAAAAAACTTTACAAAGTGCTGGTGATTTTCAAAGGGCCTTGTCAAAAGGCATTTCAAGAATGCAGAGGGATGACAACAGAGCCATGGAAACTGTATGCTCATGGAAAGTGGGTTCAGAGAGCATTACTGAAGCCATGTTTAAGCCAATGGAAAGTTAGTGCTGTATGAGAGGGGAAGAACAGTGAAAGATTTGCAAAGCACAGGCCATGAAGGCCGCAAATATTGGGCAGAGTTTACATTTTCACATGCACTTAACAGGGGACATCTGAACTGGGGACAGGCCCCTTCATGGAAATCAGTGCAGGGTAAGGAAACATGACAGGCCACCGCACTCAGAAGTTTGGAATGAAAATGGGGAGAGACAACGATGACCACATGTTTGATGTACCAAATACTGTGAGAGAGTGAGAGATGGACAAGAGTCAGGTTCTACTTTCAGGGGAAATCATTTCAAATGTGAGGTCTCTGCATACTTGAGATTCATTCCTACAACACTTTGGCTGTGCTGAAGTGAAGAAGCAGCAGAAAGGAGGAACGTGTTCAGTTAATAAGGCTGATTTCATATCAATTCACTTGGGAACATGAATAAGAAAGTCAACTGCAGTTTTTTTAAAAAAGAGTCTCAATGGGGCAAAACCCAGTTTTTGCATCTTTGCCTCTTTTGTTCTGAGGAGGGAATTCAGTGTTTAAACTTAGAATCAATTGGAAAGTAAGAGAGAGTGAGAGAGAGATAACGTCTATTATTTTTTAAATAAAAGATAAAATACATGTAGCATTGCATTTTTGAAAAAAGCTCTGTAGTGGAAAAGTAGATGACTACTAATAAAATACTCAAAGCAAAGAAGGCACTGTCCCTCCCAAGCTGTTGCATCCTCAACCAGAGGGATCAGAGTAACTTAGAAAAGGCATTTGGCTGGAAGAGGAGGAAAACCCATATACTGAAATCTCGATTCTGCCAATGGCCAAACATTGGTGTGAAAAGTGAAATTTCTCCCACATTTAGTTTAGGCCTCCTCCACTCGTCCTAGATTCTCATTGTAATGTGATTTTACAGATAAGACAGGGTTACGATCTTTCGAAAACATGCAGATGAACGACAGTCAAAGCAGAACTACACAAGAGCGTTGGAAATTTGCAGGGAAGCCATGAGGACTCACCACACACTCTCCCCGCACACATATGCTGTATGGATCTTTGTAAGAACAGTGTGTCCCGTCATGCACCAGCTGTTTCATGTACACCACATCTCCAGTCTCTCTGGATTGGCAGTAAAGGTGGCATCTTTTCTTGGCTGCAAAAGACGGAGGATTAAATCGACTGTGTACAGAAAGTGGCATATTTGCACACTACAGTGATTTTATTTTTAAAATATGGAGTTTCTGCATGGTTTCCTGAAAACAAAACACTGTATGAATAAATAAAAGAAAGAGTAGCAGAAAAGGATACATATCTGGCACACGACTAATCTAAACTGTGAAACTTCCGAGAGTGAAAAATGGCTGAATTAAGAATTACACAGGAATGACTGGGACCACCCCAGGCAAACCCGGTTGGATGTCAACCCTAGATTTAACCACAGTTCTTCAATAAATTTTAATTCAGAACCAATTTTGTTTTAGTGACACTTAAAGAATTAAAAGGGTTTCTCTTTAAAAAAAAAAAAAAAAAAAAGGTTTCTCTTTTGTTTGAACCGATGACCGAGTATGGTTTATGGCTCACATAGGATCTCATTAGTTAAATGTAATATAATTTACGTGACTTCCTTCACCAAAACAGATAAAAAATAATACATTTCTTCTCAATGCATTGCAACTTGGAATTCCTAGGTGGATGCATCTTTCCTTTAAAACAGCTTTTAGACTGAACTCAGCAGTGTATTCTGTCATATGGTAATCACGTAACTATCTTGTTTCAGACGCGCAATTATGAAGTATGGTGAGATGTCCCCATTTGAACACACTTAACCAAAAATTCAGAGGAATGAAGTGAAACACTAAAAGGGAAGCCCCAACTGTCTTTTTCAATAACTAGGATATGGTACAAAAGAAAAAGGTTATGATGTGCCTTTTGTTCTCATGATCTCTTTTCTGATTCAGTTGTAAAAGAACTGTGTTTTTTCTCTAGTTATTCGAAAAGGAAAGATCACAATATTCCAGAGCGTTTCCTAGTGGAAGGATGCCAGTCAAACAAGGAAACTCAGCATGTCTCCTATGGGCTGCTTTCCGTGGGTCTTTTCCATAGTGACGGTGGGAATGCTATTGGCTGGGAACTAGCCCACAGTCCTCACCTCTCTAGAGGAAGGACTACGTACGGTAGCCTTGCTCTTGGAAACCCAGCAGGACTTAACCCTATAAACACCAAGTTTTCTAATTTACCGAGTAAGGACCCAGAGTCCAAGGGATTGGTGTTGACAAGGCTTACACTCTGAGTCCCCATGCACACAGCGGGAAAGACAGCGAGCGTCTACTCACAGTCGGGATGTTCGTATGGCAACCAGTGGTGTTTGGTATTCTGGTATTCGAAGTGGGAGTTACGCTGTTGGCACTGCTGTGCTCTGAAGTCCTCAAAGTGTTTTGGGCATTCTTCTGTATTACAAAGCTGGTACTCAAAATTAACACCAGGACAATCCTGACCACCATTAATGGGCCTAAAAGAAAAGACAACATTGAAAACGGCCCTTTGGCTCTGGGCCAGCAGTTGAAGCTTGCAGACACAGCGCTCGAAGGCAGAAAGCCAGAGAGGCTGAGCTGCGGGCACAAAGGGAATGAACTCATACTTCCTAATTTCCATCCCTTTCCAAAAGCACCATCCTCTCCCTGTGTGTGTGTCTGGGACAGGGTGGGGAGGTGGGGACCAAAACCTCAACTTAAATCAGCATTTCAAACAGTATATTTTGAATGCACGGTGAAAGTATATAAAGAAATTTAAAAAAACATACATATATGGACCGAGAAAAATTATATTTCCTCCCATGCATAAAACATATACATGTAACCCAAAGAAATTTGATCACAGCTCTACGTCCTAGCTTTCTCCTCTGTAGAATGCGAAAAATAATCCCGTCTTCCTTCAAGAAAAATGGAGAGGATTGCGTAAGTTAACATATTTAACATACTTACAACAGGGCATGGCTCATAGTGAACCTTAGCTGCTCTTACTATAACTTTCATTATTTTTGTTACTTCCACTAATACTACTGGCATCTTTTCCCATGAAGAACAGCTATGGGACATTTGATATTCTTTACGAAAAACTTTCTCGGAGCCTTCCTGCTGCCAGAGACTGAAGAAAGCACCTTCCTTACATGGTAAACCCAGACCAGAAAGAAGGTTCTAAGTTTTTCTGAGCACGCAAGAGGGATTCACTATATTTAGTCTGAGTGGGAGAATGCAGAGCTGTCCCCCAGTTCCTTGGTCTTCTTTCACCGTCTTTCTGTGGTCCTGCTCGGCTGTGCTGCTCTCCCAACCCCGGAGGGAGGGAGCCCCTGGCTGGAGATGCTCCCAGCACTGACAGGCTGACACACCCGGGATTCTGCAGTCCCCCTACGCCCTCAGGCCCAGGCCTTCCCTGCCTAGCTCCTGAAGACTTCTAAATAGCAACTGCTTCCCAAATCTCTAATCTTTACTTGAGCCTCATCTTCGTCAGTGACTGCTCTTCACAAGATCGATGAATGGAGATTTACCCAAAATGGACACTTAAGCCCCTGGTTTTCGTAGTTGGTATTAGACATGTACATCATGAAACAGAATATTAATAACATAATGTTGAAGCACTTTGTGGTCTATCGGAAAATAACTAGAATTACAGGAGTTTACTCACGTGGGATTATTACACTGGCGCGTCCTGAAACGGACACCGGTTCCGCACGTCCGGGAACAGGAGCCAAATTTGGTCCAAGATCCCCAGTTGCCATCTTGTTTTTGTTGATTAGCATTCTTCCACATGCAGTGACCCTTATAGCACCACTTAGGAAAATGACAAAAGGCAATTATGAAAATCAGGCATAAGCTAAAGCTCAAGTTATTATACAACTACCACCAGTTAAAGACCTTTCTTTTCTCCCCCCCAGGTAAAAACGCATTTAAAATTAACTAGAGCAATTATAACAACAAGGTACCCTAAATAGGATAATTTAGACTTGCATTTTTAAGTATAAAATGAAAAACAAATTCACTCATGCAGATAAGTTTTAAATGATACATTTACAGTGACTATCAAACAAAACCAGTAAAAATGATCTGAGGACCTAACTTGCATAGTAGGCATGATTCTACCCTTTATCCCTCATTAGCTAGATTATCAGGGTTTTTTTAAGCGTAACATGCTCCTCTGGAATTATTTAACTTATCTAAAACATATACAGTGTTCAAAACACTTAGATATGTTTCAGAATTTTCATTCACAATGATTCTGAGAGATAGATAGGTCATTTGTTATCTTTACATTTTAGATGAGGAATATTGGGGCCCAGAAGTGATTACGAAGAGAATAAGACAAACTGACCAGCAAGTAAGTGGGAACTACTGAACCTTGATACTACAGAGACACCTAGCTACAGTACCTAGCATATGGCAGGTTCTCAAAAGGTATTAGTTCCCTCTCAAATTTTGACCTGCTTTTTTGTCCTACCTACAAAAAAAATGTTTCTTAAAACTCAAATTTGGTAAATTTAAATATAACACTAGTATATTTAGAGAAGTTGGATGTTCAGAGTTGATTTACAGGATATAGATTTCATAAAGCAAAAATAAATCAATGTTGCTCTTGTTTTTTTATTCAAAAGTTTATAACACTGAATTTTTCCAAAGCAACACACTGTATGTAATCTGTTTAGCATAATATCTAACAAAATTTAAACACCAATAATGGCAGATTCATTATTATTATTTTTAATTTAATTTTATTTTTTCAGTGTTCCAAGATTGTTTAAGCACCACACCCAGTGCTCCATGCAATACATGCCCTCCTTAATGCCTACTACTAATACTTAATATTTTTATTATTATTACTATTATTAGCATCATCAGAGCAAATACAGTTCATACACATTTGAAATAGAGTTTTAAATGGCTTTAAAAGAACTAAAAGCTATGTAAATCTTCCTTGCCAGCTTTTGGTCCTGTCTACAATATCTTATTTCCAAACTAGTCAAAGCTCTTCAAGTTGAGTTCTTAACATGCCTTTGTTTTGGGTTTGGTGATCTTTCACCTTATGAGTAGGGTAGCTTGGCCCCTGGCCAGTTTCTGAGCATTCAATCTTGACTACACAATTCGAGATTTAAAATCTCTGGGCATCTTTCCCCAAGGAGCAAGGCCAAATCTTCTGTATAAATTCACATGACTATTTCTGGACAACTTTCACAAGAAGTGGGATGCCAGCAAGTAAATCAAATCCCATTAGCAGGGGCCCAGATATTCCGCTGAGCTGTTGCTTCCCATTCTATCAGGAGTAGCCAAACAGTGGTCTCAAAGATGTCCTAATCCCCCAAATCTGTAAATGTCTTTAATTGGAAAACGGTCTTTGCAGATGTGATTTGGTTAGGGATTTTGAGCTGGAGAGGTTATCCTGGTTATGCAGGTGGGCCCTAAATGCCAGCACGGCACATGTATTCTTATAAGAGAGGGGCAGAGGGAAATTTGCACACAGAAGAGAAAGAGGCAATGTGGCCACGGAAGCAGAGACTGGAATGGTGCCGCCACAAATCAAGGAACACAGGCAGCCCCCAGAAGCTGGAAGACGCAAGAACAGATCCTCCCCTCGAGGCTCTGCAGAGTACAGCCCAGTCCCCACAATGATTTTGGCTCAGTGAAACTGATTTTGGACTTCTGGCTCCTAGAACTACGAGAAAATATAATTTCTGTTGTTTTCAGCAACCAAGATTGTGGTAATTTGTCATAGAAGCCCTAGGAAACAATGCTAGCGCATTATTGTAATGAAATCCCATACACCATGGTTGGTACAAAAATGATTACAGCAAGGGTCATAATTTTCCAGGTTTCTAAAGATGATTATGATGAAACCTATCTTAGATCTTCATTATATAAATAGATATACTCACTTTTCCAGCAGCACATTCAGTCCCATCAAGTGGGGGTCCCTTTTTTGTCTTACAAAAGTAGGGATTATCGGGATGGCTACACCACAGTTGTTTACATGGGTCAAATGTTCGGAACTGGAAGAGAGAGAACCAGGATCTCCATGAAACAGAGATGGCATGTCATACCAACATATGTCCGACAGTATCTTCTGGACACTTTCTTCATGTCGTGTTCCTTGGGTATTTTAATTTTAAATTAATAGTCATAGTTGTGGCATAATAAGAAAAAAAAATCCTGCCTAAGAATTAATTCCAAGGAAAGGATACTTTTATTCTGCTTTTCTAAAATATCAATGATAAATAATAATTTGCGATCCTCTGGTTGACTTCAACATTTCTGCCTACCATTTCTATTTCATGGTTTTCAAACAGACAATATGGGAATTTTAAAGAATCTGTCAATATTATGACCATTTTAAATGTGAAAACTTATTAAGATGGTTTGGCAGCTCTCAAGTTATCAAAACAGCTCCTCTTTATCCCTGTAGTTATGAAATAGTCAGATTATAAATAATACTGAGCTGACTAAAAGCAGAAAATATTTATAAGGCTAGCTATGTGAAATAAGGTATTCTAGGTATAACAAAATCTCACAATGCATTGTATACATTATACACAAGGTATAACAAAAACTCACAGTCATGTAGTTTATAACCTACTTTCCATATATTTAATACTCAAAACAATCCATGACTGAGAATATGAGTTATAAGGTAAGGCTTTAGTTATGGTTATAAGTGAGATAATAACAACCAGACTAGAATTTTAGTACCCTTACACATGAGAATGTTTTTTGTTTTCCCAAAACACCACATTACAATATCCAAATGGCTGTAGATAGCTCTATACAGAAGATTTCAAACAGCAGATCAACTTCTTTTCAGTACCTTGAAATACTTACTTTCCTTGCTCTAACATATAAGGCTTGCTCCAATATATAAAAAGCCCCTCCTTTCTTCCTTTTCTTTTTATGAACTACTGAAGCTCGATGTAGAAATTTGGTAAAACATAGCTCTAATGTGCACAGTCACATGGAGGACTGGCTTTACTGGACCCCATTTACCACATGCCTTCATTGTGCTAAGCACTGTAATTACAGTATCAGATTTAATCCTGATACCAAATACTATCATTATCCACATTTTACACCCAAGGAAACTAAGAGAGATTGAATGAAGTGCTCAAAGTCATACACCTAGTAAGTATAAGACCCAGATTCTGACAACCCACCTAGCCTGAGTATGACCTTCTAGCCTATTCCTGACCTACCCTAGGACTCTCACATGAGAATATACCAGGACGACCCTTCCCTATGATCACAGCTACATGAAATCCCAGCCAACAAACTAATGCAAAGCAATCAACCAAAGGCTTAGAAGTCATCTCTGAAGGTCACAAAAACTAAGGGAGCAACAGAGCATAAAGCCTTAGAGCCTGACAATCTCAGTTTCAATGTTGAGCTCCCATATTGCCCAGATGTGTGATTTAAGCAAGTTGCTTAATCTCTGTAAGTCTTGGCTTTTTCATCTGTAAAATAAAAATATACCAACTCCCATCTAGTAGGCTACAAGGATTAAATAAGCTAATATATTCGAAGCTCTTGGCTTCAGCACATAGTGACACATCGAACACAAAATCATTGATAGATACTCTTCCGCTAGAACCAGTGAGCCTATAAAGCTCAGCAAACAGGAGCTAAGAAAATAGATTTCAAGATGCAAAATCTCAATTGACTGTGAGTAACATACCGCAGTGCACATTTTATAACCAACCCCAAAGTCAAAACGACATTGCTCATCCATAGAGTAATTGATTCCAGGAAGTTCTGGGAGTTTAGGCCAATCATGTTCAAAAGGGTCATCAAGGAGACAGTCATAGGAACTGTAGAAAGGAAAATACTTCATGTTGTTAAATGTTAATTTTTTTTTTATCACATCCTAATGAAAAACTATTCTTAGGTTACAGATTCTGGAATTTCATCCGAAGATACAGCAAGATCACAGAGTCATACCTTTTAAGGTTTTTGGTTTCACTTGCATTCAGAAAAAGACCCATCATCCTTATTCATCCCGAAAAAGAAGCCAAACATGACTCAGGAATACAGTAGAATTGTGACAGCCTTATTCGTGGCCCCCACGGGACCCCCATGCGGTAGGATGGCACAGATCCCGGCCCCCATCCTACAGGGAATATATGGCACTCTCTGCGGGCATCACATGACTGTCCTCTCTCTCCTAGTGCCCAACTCAAGTATGACCACCAAAGATTCCATAAGGAATTTACTAAAAGGAGACCAGAGTTAAAAATCCTCTTAAATTCTAGGCTTATGGCTTAAAATGCTGTGATTACATTGTGAGATCCTTGTGCCAAAAAGCTCTGAGTCCTAAGAGAATGTTTATCTTGAGCGACAATTCTCATTTACTGGGAGTTTGGTTAAGACCAAAGTCCTAAAAGTCAGTTTCATGTCTGCGTTATGCTATGACATAAATGCTCTGGGGACATGCAGAAGGGGACGTACTGGATGTATCTCTTCAGCTCTTGGCCGCTGCACCGGGACCAGTGGTAACGATGAAACGCGGCCTGCACCAAGGGAGCCATGACACTCCCCATAGCAGTCTCATCACCACACCTGTTGCCTTGTCCGTCGTGCTCCATTCCCAGCCTACAACGGAAGTGAGAAACAGAGGGGCCATGGATTTTGCTTGATTTCACTCTTGCAAATAAATTCAGGGGACTGTGCATTTTGTAAATTAACGTGGCTTTTGCAGAGGAGTCCCAGAGACTGTGAAACAGAGAACAAACTGACAGAAATGTCGTTCTTGTCCCATAGCTACGAAAAGCGCGGGGTGGGGGGGGGAGGTTGTCTCTGCAAGCCAGAGTCACTTATTTACTTTCAGTGCATGACCTCTTCCCTGTTTTCAGCTCTCACACTTGGCAAGGAATGAGAGTTGCTTGCTGGCATGTACTCTGCCCAAAGTGTGAACAATACTGAGAGAAGCAGGAAAGAAAAGACCTTTTTTTCACTTTATAGCTGTCAACAGTGACTTACACATGGCCAGTCTCATGGGCTACTACAAAAGCAGATGAAAAACCATCCTCATGATTCAGGGTACAACTTCTCACTGGATGACACATGCCTGTGACTGGAGCATATCCTGTAGAGAATAACAATTACTTTTATTTTCATTTTATGAGAAAGCCCATTAAGAACTACTACTGGACCTTTGCCTAGAAACAAAAAAAAAAGAGCTTTTCAGGAAACAGAGGCAGTGTTATTTTGCTGCTAGCATTGTGCCACATTCTCTTGGGAAAGCCACACACAGGTAATGGTCTCTAAAAAGATTCATTGGGTCTGCGTTTTCTCCTTCCCTAAGGGAAGGAACTGCCTGGGGTTACCGTTCTGTTTTGCCCACCAACAAAGCCCCGTCTTTCTGTTTGTAGTGAATGGTCCTTCCTATGATGGTACTGATAAAGGGAGCCAGAAATTCCTTCAATGTTGAAAAGAAACTCATCAGTCTACTTTTTTCCAAAGTCTACATCAGAATTTATTAGATAAACGTAAGCTGACTTTGGAAGAAAGCTCTTTGGCAGCAATCATTTCTCATGGCATCTCCTTTCCCTTTCCAAGCAGTTAGTGGAAATCACATTGCATTTTACAGCATCCCTTCCACACCCCAAATGCACAGTCATTATTTTAAAGGCAAGTATAATTTATTATAGCATTTAAGTGGCATTTAACATTGTGAATTCCACAGAAGTCACTGGAAGCAATAGAAAGAAAGTGTATGCCTGGCTGATGCATGGTGGAAAATGACGGTAGAGAGCTGAACATCTCTTTGATTTAGGATTATTTTTGAAAAGTCATGCCTTTAAGTTTTTCTTCTGCACGTTAACAGAAATACCTTGCATTCCAGCAGGTCCAAAGTCTTGCCTGGTTAAGAAAATTGCATGATCATGGTGTTCAGAGTGGTTCGGATCAGACTTTTGTTGTTGGCAAGCCCAGCGACACACATTCTCCAAGCTTCTGGATGGGTTTCCCCTTTCTATGAGGCTGATGGACTAAGAGGAAACAGTGTGTTGAAGAAGGGCACAACACTTTCCCAAAGGCTTCCTTTCATCACTTGCTCTGAAGTCAACATTTGGGAGTACAATATTTCAATGATGTTCAATAATATCATTTAGGGCTTATGCATATATCTATTCTTGTTTGCGAATTCTAAATGCCCATGAAGGATATCTGAATGATGATCAGTGGTACCTGTGTGAAAGGTGACTGACACATTTATGGGAACATGTAACGCTGACACTTGCTATCATTGGGCAACTCAATGTTAATCATTGGGGTAATAATTCTAGTAGTCCATTTCCTAATTCAGCTCAGATTTCTTAGTTTTATAGATATTAAGAACAAAAAAAAAAAAAAAAAAGAGGAAAAGATTCTGGTGTGACACTTTCATCCAAAGCTGTTAACGGTCTTTAGTTGAAATTTTTATTTTTATTTGCCCAGAATTGATCAACAAATGTGAAGAATATAAATTCTTCAATGAGCTGGCAAAGCTGGTCAAATTCATTTCAGGAAGTGGCCAAATTACATAAACCTTACAATGAAAAAAGCAACTACCCTTTTCTTAACCTCAGAGCGATGAAGAGAGATGTACTCTTATCTGGTATTTACAAGAGATGGACTGACATTGCCTGAAATGTTGCTACTACCACATTATGATCAGGAGTTAAAAGTTCAGAGGGAAAAGGGCCCATCCTTCAAAAACTCGGTATCCATACTTCCTGGAGTAGTTCTGATTGAATAAGAAATTTAATTTGGAACCCCAAATTAGTAACCACTTGGCTGACAGGCTGAGAGTTTTGTTACATTTCAGCAAAAGTCATTATCAGTGTTTACATTCTGAATAAAATTAGCTTGGTTTATTATATGCTGATCACATACTTCTCCAAACAAATCGTATAACAACCAATTGAAGGCTGTTAATATCTCCAGCTGGAATCGACTTGTATTGAGTGTTAGTGACACAAAGTAGGTCAGGCTTACGGAATAAAGTAAAGATCAATGACACCCTCTTATCACAAAATGATAAGTGGGTGTTAAATACACAATGAATGCAAACACATGGATTTTTTCCTGTTTGCTAAACGCATAATTTCCTTAGTATTTCATAATCAGGGGGATTAATTATGGGAGGGGACATGTAATTTTAAATATCAAGAAAATTGCCAAGTTAGGCACTTTCTCAAAGGAAGAAACCATGGCCATCCATTTCATTATTTCCAAGGACAAGGACATATCTACTGCCATTTTAAAGCCAACTAAAGTTAGTTACATTACACAAAATTCCAACCGTGTGCATTTTGACCTAACTTCTTGTTTTCAAAAGAATTAGAGCTCTTCTAAGTGAATATCCACTGTACACTTCACTTTTCTTAAGTGGAATGATATATATGTAAAATGTTTTTAACAAATCATGAGAGGGCAAGGATCGTTGCTACTTTTCTTCACCGATATATTCAAAGCACCTAGAAAGCATCTGACACAGAGTAGGCACTCAGCAGAGATGTTTTGAAGGAATAAATCATTCATGAATTTGATGATAATGGTAGACTGGGGAAATTCTCTTTCCTCACGATGGTATCCATTTGTTTTCATTCATACAGTCATGCCTTAGAGCCAGGGTAACTACCTATGACTCCGTTCGATAGATGAGCAGAGCAAATGGTATTAGCACAAAAATCATTACCTGCTCAGATTGGGAGATGTATGCTTGTTGTGGCAGTTTCTCTTCCTGGCTTCTAACCAGCTAGGTTTATGTGAGATATCAAAGCCACACCTTAGCTAGAACTACAGAAATTTAGTCTTCCATTTGCTAGCCCAGTCCTTCATGTTTACGGTTCACGTATTTAAAGACATTTTACCTTTGCGTAACCCAGCATTATCATGCGCACCAGGACCACATTTATATGCACTCCAAGGGACTCATCGTGGTAAATTTCATTCACCTGGAAACAAAGCAGAGCATTGCTAAAAGAAAAGTGACACAATGATTTGATGACATGTACATTTCAGGGGTCAGTCATGTAATCACAAATGCTGGAGTCACTTTTTTTTTTAATTTGGTTTAAGCTGAACTCTCTTACCTTTAGCTCTGAAACAGTTCTCAGGTATGTGAATTACTGATTTTGTAAACCCCACAGTACCATGAACGATGGAGAATATACTTTAAAAAGGCTTCATTAAACTACTGTTGTGTTAGAAAGAGTCCAATGTACTATAATCCACATATAGTATTCATCGAAAGCAACCACAAGTGGGTGACTGTGACAAGAGTCTACTAGCTGAGCATAGCCATGGTCATGTAGAGGAAAACAGACAGCAGGCATTTGTCTGGGTGCTCATGCCACCACCAGCAGTCCTACGTCTGGTTGGGAGAACCCATGGAAATGGAGTTAGTGTATAGGAACTATGGTGGCTTATCTGCAGGCCAGTAAGTGGGTAGCCCTCCCAGTGCTCTAGCAGTGGGGCAGCTGAGTCAAGGATTATTTAGAAGTCATACAGTGCTAGTGGTCCTTCAATATTTGAATTACTAAGGGGACCGTATGAATGCATAGTAGATGAATATCACCCTTGGGTATAGTTCAGAAAAGCTAAATTCAGTCACTCCTTTTTATTTCGTTTTTTAAAGTTGGGCTGAAATTTTGAAAAGCCATTGGGTATACTTTAAAATCATAGATATTAGAATTTCAGCAACCTCGGAGGTCATAGTCCAACACAGATTTATAAAGATGAGCAAGATGAAGACAATAGAGGTTAACTGGTATGCAAAACACACAGTCAATGGTTGGCAGGTATGAATCTAAAGTGGCCCGTCGTTGTATTTTCTGATTAAGCTGGTGAAAATCCGTGTGTGTATAGGTTGAATATTAAGTTGGCAAATGCTAGCAGGAATGGGAAAGGTGGAGTTATCTGACTAGATTACAAAAATTCTTAGCTATTCCCAGGGACAGGGACTGATCATTTGTCACAACAACTAAAATATGGATGGAAAACTAACTGCAATTCGACTTGAGATCCAGAAGACTTGTTGGACTGTAAGCACAGCAAATGGAAAACCTATGGAGAAAAGAGAACCATAATCTCATAAAGAGAGATTTAAAAAGAAATCTAACTTAAGAATGATAGAATGTTCTAAAAAGCTCCCACAAAATTCACGAATCATAAAATTGCAAAGTACCACACTGCCCAAGAAACAGGAGTAAGAAATCCCAACTGAAATATTTCAAGAAGCTAATGGGACTGCACAGAACACCTAAAAAATCAGGGCCTGAAATACAGACTAAAGGCATACTTACTAAATTTGTATGGAATAAAAGAGAGGACAGCAAAGATGGAGGTTAAATAAAAAAGGGGCCGAAATGAGTATATACTAAAGAAGACAATGTACAGTTTGACAAGAGAAGATGTAGAATTCTCTTAAGTGGAAAAATGCTTTTACATACACACACATACAGTTTACAAATGCACAAACACACAGAGAATGGCAGGACCCAATTTAATACCTGTTTAAGATAAGCCAAGTTAAAAAAATAAAAACAAAACAAAACAAAACCTCTATAATGTGCAGATAGGCAGCCCAGGAGGAAGCCATCCCTTTGGGAGGCCAGGGTATCCCTGAAGTATTGAGTAGATTTTACCTACGATGTCTTATAAAGAGAAGTTGACAAATATGTATATATCCAGAAAAGAGCAAAAAGCAAGAAGCCTCAAAAATGTGTCACATGGGGCACCTGGGTGGCTCAGTGGGTTGAAGCCTCTGCCTTCGGCTCAGGTCATGATCTCAGGGTCCTGGGATCGAGCCCCACATCGGGCTCTCTGCTCAGCAGGGAGACTGCTTCCCTCCCCCCCCCTGCCTATCCCTCTGCCTACTTGTGATCGCTCTCTCTGTCAAATAAATAAATAAAATCTTTAAAAAAAAAATGTGTCACATAAAGAAGGGGAGACACAGTAGCCTGAAGCCTAACACCGAACACCACTGGTCTCAGCTGACCTCTTGCTTCAAAACCTCATTGTTGTATGGTCTCCAACTTTCTTCGCCTCAGTCAAAGGGACATAATAAGAATATTACCAGACTGGGCTGGTGCAAGAATTAAAAGATACAACTCATGCAAACAGATTGCTCAAGAAATTTATGAGGGAGAAGGGGAGAGGGACATTACAGATCAGTAGAATAGAGCAAACAGAAAAGAAAACCTAGAAAGAGGACTTACTAGCTGCCATATGGAAAAGATGGAAAAGGGGTTCAATTTATTCCACAGATCAATGGAAAATAAATAAAAACCATGGGTTCCAACTGAGAAGGGTAAATTCTAGGTCAATATAAGGAAAGACTGAAAGCTGGACAAAAAAGCTGTGATTTCTTATGACCTTTTTGGTCACGGGCACATTCTCTTATCTTATTCCGCACCTGCCTCATTGAAGACTGAATCTCCTTCCTCTTCTGGATTAATTACCTGATAAGAAATCCCTAACATAATTCCAATACAAGCAAAAAGTCTGAAGCTAGGCATGTCACTAACACATTCACCCGGAGACTCAGGGACATTCCAAGAGACTTCTCGTAAGGCAGCTGTTCTGAATTAGCGAAATGGCTGCACTCACGCGTACTCAGCTTCATGTAAGCGAAACGGAAACGCGTTAGATGCTAAAAAAAGAAAAAAGACTGAAAGCAATGCTAGTAAATACACAAAATAAGGGAATGATATGATTTTAAACTAAAGTAGTTAGATTAAAAATAATTTTCTAAAAAAAAATAAAAATAAAAATAAAAATAATTTTCTAGAGCAGAGATGACGGAAGGAGGGAAGACAGATCAGCAGTGACAACTATACTTTATCAGGCAGGAGACACTTATATCAGAAAATCTTAGACTCGTACATGGAGGAAAGGTGGCAACAATGACAAACAGCTTATTATAGTTGAGTTAGTATAATGTATAATCACCCTAAATTAGTAAATTCATCTGTCCTTGGGAAATTTTAAAATCAGGACAATACCAAGAAAGCCTAGTGGACAAAATTTATGTTCCTCGTCTGTGTTTCTCTAAATGGATTTCTATCTTCTAGTCTGTAATTACTGGAAAACTCCTATTCCCATATTTATCAAACATAATTCCTGCTTTTGGGTTCATCCATTCAAATTTAAAATACCTCTAATTTTAATGCCAAAATTGGTTGTAATCAAATTTTTAAATAATAATGTAATAATTCAGCCCCCCCCTTTAATCCTAAAAAAAAATGATGGAGTAGAAGGTCACTTTTTTAAAAGTCAAAGTTACCATTCACCAAACGAAAAGTATTGTTTAACCGAAGTCACTATGATGTCAGGCTAATTAGATAGCAGGGTACGACAGCAGAAACCAAATCAAAAATCAATCAGGGAATCTTCTAGGTCAGCGCACATTTGTGAAACTATCACAGGACATACATAAATTATTATGGGTAGAAATCACTAAATATAAGGCAATAATATGTATACAGAGCAGAAAGTATTCCTTCAATATGGCAAACCAACACACATTAGGTGTCAATGCAAAGCATTGGGTATCACTTATTATTTTGCTTTTCAAAGTTTAAAAAATACATTATTCACTTTAAAATGTACTTAATAATTTGGCTGCTTTTCATCTTGCTAGCCTTATTAATAATAGGATGCAATGTTTTTATACTCAGAGACCTACAGGATATGATGAGTAGAAGAAATAATCAGCACCATAGGATAAGATATTCAAAGACCTGGATTCTGTCCCAGCTATGCCACTGAAAAACTGAGTGAGCGCGGGCTGATCAGTTAACCTCCCTGGGCCTCTGTTTTCTCACTGGCCAATTATGACTGGACTTGCTCTGCCTGCTTCAAAGGGTTGTTGTCCAGATCTAGCAAAATGCCACACAACTGCCCTCAGAAAAACACAAAGAACTCTAGCACCCTCCCATCTATTCTTGGAAAAGATTTGAAAGACTTCTGGATGTATTTTCATAATCTACAAGAAAAGAATAAGACATACAACTGCCTCCTTCTTGGTTTTCACCTAAAAGTGACTTTTAAGATTCTCACACTTGAAATCTCAATTGAATGAAAGATGTAATTTAAATTATATCTATAAAAAAACTATGGGGGAAAATCATTTGACACTTTAATTTTTTCAAAAATACTGTCTCAATGTACAAAACTCTTTCCAGCAGATGGCAGTATGCTCATTTTTGAGGGGGGTAAAGGCCGCTTAATACACCTGGAGGTATTTACTCACCAGTTGTTATGTCTGCCTTTTCCTATATTTACACATAAATAAAATAACTTCCTTAAAATTAAATAAGAGTTTTAAAATATTCTAGTCTAAGGAAAACATTGAGTCATTTGACTCTTGAAAGCTAAGGAAAATACTGAAGACATCTTTATTTAGATTGTTTTTCAATGTCATCTACTAAAACATATGAGAGGCATAGAGAAACTCCCAGAATCTGACTATAAATTAATAACGAATTTTAACAATCAATAAATTATATACAGAATGAACTAAAAACATATTATACTCAATATACCACTTGAATCTGTCAAGATGAACTAAAATAATATTTGTTAAGAAAGCATTTTTACATCTTAGTGACAAGGAAAGCGATTTTTTCTAAGTAAAAACAACAATAACAAACAAAAACAAGAGCTAACATAATACAGAGCTTTCCAGATTCCAGACACTGCACTAAATACTTTATATTCATTCAAGTAATCCTTGCAACAACTTTAGAGATATTATCATCTCTGTTTTACATCTAAGGAGCTGAGGCCCAGAGAAGTCAAGTAACCTGCCCAAGGTCACACAGTTAATAGACACAGCAAAGGATGAAACTAGGCAGTGTGAGTCAGTCCAGAGTCAGTCGTGTTCACCATCTTGCTATACTTCCACAGACCCACAAACCACAGCACTGTCACTCTGCACAAAACAGCTGGTTTTAGAATAATTGACAGCGGTTTGCCTATCCCTGAATTTAAGAAATTGGTATATGAGTATATTGAGAAAGAGGACTTAGCAACTTCACTTCCTTTTCATAATCTTCCTCATGTAAATTTTAAGGAAATGAGGAATTGGACTCTAAATTTACTATAAATAAAGATTTCTTGATGATCAATATGATGGTATTCTAAAAAATACTGGGAAAAAAAAGATGCTAGAGCAGATCACTGGAAAACTGAATAAGAAATGAAAAGATAGGGCTGAAATTTATAACCAGTGTTTTGGGTGTGTAAGGATAAATATTCTAAGAAGTCACATATTTGACACGACATAATGCAAATCTATGTAAAACCAAACATCCTTTTACCACGTGACCCAATCTATTAGAATGTGTATAGATCATCTGTGAGGTGTTCAGGGTTGAGCCCAGAGCTTTTATTAAACTACCTGAAAGAAGGGGTAAACAGACATGAATTCAGTTTTCAGATGACCTTAAATCAGAAGGAGTTGCCAATAATGTGAGGGGGGAAAAGGTAAAATCAAGTCAAGTATTCCTTTCCTTGAAAGGAAAATTCCTTCCAGGTTTGTTCCCAGAAAGGACAATTTCTCCCAGGACATTTCCCTGGCAGGACAGTCTGACCTGCTTTGTCTGACTAGCTGATGAACAGCTTTGTCTGGCTTCAACAAAGTAATACTCATTTTTCTTTTCGATGGGTGGATTAGGTCTTGAGAGACAGTATGGCTGAGTGGTTAAGAGCATGGGCTCTGCAGCCAGACTACCTGGGTTTGATCTTGGCTTTGTGACCTTGCCCTTGTTATTTGCCTCTGTGCTTCAGTCTTCTCATCTGTGAAATGGGCTAATTATAGTCCTGTCCTCACAGGACTGTTGAGAGGAATAAATGAGCTCATATATGTTACTATATGCTTATATGCTTAATAGTGCTGGCCCTTGCAAGTAGTAAAATTGTTAGCCATCATGAATACCATTATTCATGTAGACAAAAATAAATGATACCCAAGTATGATTTTTAAAGAGGGAGAGAGACTTGGTTTACGGAAGGCAAACAAGTCTAGGTAATTTGGGCTGGACAGAAAAGCATTCTGAAATGAACAGGGAAGAAACAGTATTTTCTCCACAACTCATCTCTTGCAGAGCTAAAAAGTTCCAAACATACCCCAACTTGGATTCTCAGCCAATACTCTATATTCCTTTTACTCAGAGTAGGTAGCTGACTCTCTTTTCTTTTCTCACCTCCAACCACAGACTAATAATAACTACCTTTATTAATAGTTTTATCAAATATTTACTGAACAGTTACCATGTGCCCAATTGTCCTTCGGGCAGGAAACTGAATCGTGACTGAGTTTGAGTCTCTGTTCTTATCATCACTATGTTCTAAAAGGTAAAATATGTTATATGCACAGACAAAAATCAATAAATACCAACAACAAAAAAAGAGAGAGACATGCAGACAAGGTCATACCAGATTGGAATATGGGCTTAGAAAGAAATAAATCTGAGTGACGAGACAGACGACCAGAGGGAGAGGAAGAAGCTACTTAAGACTGAGTAGTCAGAGCAGGGAGACCCACGGTCAGTAGGGTATGTCTGGAGAGCAAGTGCAAGAAACCCAACCCCAATTATGGCAACAGTTCAACGCCCTTCAAAGGAGACATCTTTATCACTATTTGAGAAAGAGACTGAGACCCATAGAACTTATGGGATGTTTTCCCCCTCAAAATTAACACAACCAAAATTCAGATAAGTCTACGTGAGGCTAATGCCTGTTCTTTTTTCCCAGCTACCTTGCCTGCCTTTTTCTTTCTGTCCCAGCAGAAGTGCTAAGTCTCTAGCTGCTTCTGCTCCAAAGGATCTGCTCCAAATAATTAACTCTGTATTGCTTGTATTCAATCTCTCCTTTTCGTGGAGTTCCTTTTCCTCTTTAATTAACATCCCCAGTGCTCAGCAGCACGTAGCACTATTCAGCAGCCTGCTCTCCAATGATACTATTCTGCTTCTTTAGTGATATTCACTCCCTTTTCTCTGCCTAGCCCACATGTCAGTGTGCCTCAAAGTTTTGTTTTCAACCCTCGCCTCTTCTCTGCACTCTCCCTGCAATATTTCATTCGCTGCTGTTTCTTCAATCAATACCTATAAGTTGATGAGCTCCAAATGTCGATGTCTGTAACACCGATTCATCTCTCTCATGCTTCAGAGCTATCTGTTCGACTCCAATAGTAACAGAACTATCTATTGGGAATATATCTATATATCTCAAAGTATACTCGTCTTCTCCCCAAAGTCTGTTCTCTCAATATTCTATGCAGTTGAAGACTAAACCATCCTTGATTCCCTCCTTTTCTGCAAATACCGCAGTCAATCTGTTACCCAGTCCTGTGGACAACTCTCAAATCTCTCTCTTTCGGTCCACTGCCAGCAGCTACTATCCATCCTAACAGAGTTGAACTGTCGCAATAACCTGTTAAAACTTTTGCAAATTTTTGCATTTGGGTAATTTGGGGCCATTTCAGTAGTTCTCCAGAAGGGCAGATTATAAGGGTCCGATGGTTGTTTTCAATAAGCATGAGTCTGTCCTTTTATGTTAATTATGACTTTACCTCCTTTAAGCATCAAGGGAGGTTTGGGTGGACCAAGAAGAGGCAATTCAGCTTCAAGGACTTAAATATCTTCCGGCCGTTAGTGAAAGCATACCAAAAGCCCAGGTAGACCTGATTCCCTTTCATCAAGAATGAGAATGATGAGTCTCTCAACAAGCTAAAAAGATTTTCCGTGTTTTAGGACCCTGGGGAAAAAAAAGACTGCCATAAATCTGAGAGGGATAAGGTCAGTCTGATATTTGTAGCATAACAAAGGAAAAATGAATGAATGTCAGGAAGAAAATTTGGGGCTTCGGAAACATAGGGGAAAAGGCACCTGCATGGCTCAGTCTGTTAAGGGCTCCCTGCTCAGCAAGGAGCCTGCTTCTCCCTCTGCCCCTCTCCCCTGTTTGTGCTTATGCACTCTCTCTCTCTTTCTCAAAAATAAATAAAAATCTTTAAAAAAAAAAAAAAAGAAACAAAAGGGAAGGGGAAAGAGGACACTGAGATGCTTCAGTAAAAATCAAAGGGACCTCTGAGGCAGCAACACTGTGTGGTCGTCCTGTTATGTTAATTTAACCTGTGATGTCCGGACTCTCTAGAACTATGGGTCCAGGATATTCCGGGGAAGGTATGCATGTTTCTATAAGGGATGGCCAAACTGACTTATGTTTACTCCAGTCTGTCTCTGTAACCTGTTACAGTCAACCCACACTGGGAAAATTAAGACAATTTGTTGAGGCTGGATGATGCACTATAAACCACAAGGGGTTTGAAGCCAAATAGACTATGAGTTGTTTCCTAGTTCTGGATACTATGTGTCTGTTCACAGCACAGCATCTAACAGAGTCTCTTCCTCCAGATCTTTCTAATTCACTGAGATTCTCTTCATAAAGCACAGACTGATAAAGTCACTCATCTTCTTTTTTTTTTTTTAAGATTTTATTTATTTGAGAGAGAGAGCATGTGAGAGAGCACGGCAGGCAGAGGGAGAGGGAGAGGGAGAACCACGCTCCCCGCCGAGCAGGGAGCCCGACGTGGGGCCCAATCCCGGGACCCTGGGATCATGACCTGAGCCAAAGGCAGATGCTTAATCGATGAGCCACCCAGGTGCCCAAAGTCATCTTTAAAACTCTTTTGACTCTTCATTAGCAAGGTGAAATTCAAATACCTTAGAATGGCATGAACATTTTTGTAAAGTTAACTCCAGCTTCCCTGCGTGGCCTCATTTTCTGTCATCTCCCCTCAATATCCTTCAATTTTACCTATAGACAAGCCTCCATTGGCTCCAAAGACACCAGGAACCACCCCTGTTAGTATTTTTTTACAGCCTGTTCCCCATCTTCCAAGAGCCATCTTCTCCTTTTCAAGCAGGGAAATGCCAGTTCATTCCATGAAGTCCAACTCAAATGGCATCTCCTCTATGAAGACTCCATCTGCCACTGGAGTTATTTGCCAAACCACATCCTTTCCTTTCCAATTCATGTTTACACAGTAAATTTTTAACCAAATCATTCTAAGAAATTATCACATTTTATTATTATTTGTTGATTTCACCCACCTGCTAGGACTAGCTTCTTGCAAAAGGAGCTAAATTTTATTAATTTTTGTCTCCCTAGAAGCAAACAGGATTTGGCCTATAGGAAGGATTGTCTGTTGGGTGAATCAGTGTCTAGAGGATTGATGTCAATTCTAATGGAAGAAATGGATTAAAGATAATGACCCACAATAGACAACTGCTTCATGATTTGCCTAGGTTGCCTGAACACGTATACTCCCCAGGTAAATCTATCTTGCATTTTTATTCAGTGTTTTAAGAATCATTAGTTGAGAAATCAAAAGCAGTGTAGAGATTTAATTATCATTAATTAACCAGTAGCCACATGTATCTGCTAAAGCTTGAAGAGTCTATTATTAATGCTTTGTTAGGACCAGAGTACTTACTCGGAGTATATATTTTCTTTTAAAAATATTAGATAGGGAAGCCTGCCATGTCCATACAACACAACTGTGTTATTATTTTGCTGTATGTAAGTAGCCAATTTCAGTATAAAAAAGAATTAGAGTTCTCCTTAATTATTAATGTTCACTTAGAAGTATGATTATTTTTCATACTGGGAGGCACTTTTTAAATAAATTGTTTTCTCTTCAGTTGATAAATCCTGAGATTACAGCATGGACTCAATTCTCTGTAGATCACTAAAAAAAAATTTTTTTTTTTTTTTTTTAGAACACTAAAAATTTTAATAGGCACGACAGACCCAGATCACTTCATAGATCTTAGTATATGACAACGATACCTGCCACAGACAGTAAAGTGTTGACGACACAGACCATCTGGCACAGTGAAAACAACACACCCTCCTAAAAACAGAATTTGCTTCATTGCCCTATTACAGAGAATCTTAAAAAAGATTGCTCATTGATTTGATTCTATCAGGCAAGTAACCGAATTCTCATTTCAGTGACTTTAATGGTATTTTAATAAGACACGGAAACAGGTAAAGGAAAGACATCAGAGTTTGATCTGACGAGGGATACACAAAATGCCTGGTAACAAAAGCAGTAAAGTAGGGAGGCAGCTGAGCACCGGGCTCCAAAGGCAGAGAGATCTATCTGGGCTCAAGCTCTGGCCATGACATTAGCCGGAAGACTCTGGGAAAGCCACCTAACCTCTCTAAATCTCAATCTCCTCATTTATAAACTAAGACTAAAAGTGAACATACTTCAGGGTTGAGAAATGTTATATAATTCAGGTAAAATATTTAGCACAGGACCAGGCACAGAGCAAAGGCTAAAAGTTACTCGGTATAAGCCTTCATGTTTAATGACATGAAATCATTCTTTTGAACCTACACGTGAACTAGATGATTTCAAACACCCTCAGAGATTTCATCACTAATCCTGATTCCACACAATCTGGGTTTGTCTTTTTTGTTTGTTTGTTTGTTTTCCGCAGACCACTCCATCTACATAAATGGCACCATCATCATCCAGTAGTGTTCAAGCCAGAAAATTTTAAGTCACCCCTTTCCCTCAGCCCCCATCTGATCCATTGGCAAATCCTTTTGATTCCACCATAAATACTTCCTTGTTATTGGAATCACCATGGTGCAATAAGCCATCATCTCTTGTCTACACATCTACAATTGATATCCAATTGGTCTGCCTGCATCCTAAACCTCTCCAACCAATTCTTTATGACACAGCAAGAGGCCTTCAATGGCTTTCCCTTAATTTACTTAAAACTGAATAAGAGATCTCCCCCTGATCATAAAGGTGCTAACCTTCTTCTTTAAGCTCCACCTGACTCCTTGCATGTTAGACTCAAACTACAGTGGCTTTATTTAGCAACTATGACACAGGTCATTGTCCAGCGGCTGGTTCTCTATTTTACTTTAATCTTGGACCACTTCTTGGTCCAAGTCTTTCTTTATCATCATGGCTATGCAAAACCCCTAGCATTCACTTGCTCTGTTATTTCTTTTCCAAGCAAACTGCTGGTTCCATACATTTCTCTTAGCATAACCTATGATGCTTTATTTGATTTCTCCACCAGCCTGTAATCTTGGAATGGTCAGGAGATAAATCTTTTGTGTTCACCTCTATATACTCGGTATATAGCATTAAAATATATTTTTTACAGATTTTATTTATTTATCTGACAGATTACAAGTAGGCAGAGAGGCAAGCAGAGAGAGAGGGGGAAGCAGGCTCCCCGCTGAGCAGACAGCCCGATGCGGGGCTCGATCCCAGGACCCTGAGATCATGACCTGAGCCGAAGGCAGAGGCTTTAACCCACTGAGCCACCCAGGCGCCCCAGCATTAAAATATTTGTTAAAACAATGAATCAATTAAAATTTTGCTGCATGTTTATTCTGTGTCAGGCACTGTTTTGTTTTGTTAGGATTTTTTTTTTTTTCTTGAAGATTTTATTTATTTATGTGACAGAGAGCGAATGCACACAAGCAGGGGGAGTGGCAGGCAGAGGGAGAGGGAGAAGCAGGCTCTCCGCTGAGCAGGGACTGCAATGCGGGTCTTGATCCCAGGACTCTGGGATCATGACCTGAGCCAAAGGCAGCCCACTTAACAGACTGAACCACTTGTTCAGTGCCCCTTGTTGGGACTTTTTTGTGTATTTCTTTAGACTTTAGTTTTTAGAGGCATTTCAGGTTTAAAGAAAAATTGACTGGCAAGTACAGAGAGTTCCCATATACCCCTTTACCTCCTCACATATTAGGATAACATCTTGCATTAGGGTGGTACATGCCTTGCAATTGATGAATGGGTATTGACACATTATTATCTACTAAAGTTCATAGTTTGCAGTAGGGTTCACTCCTTATGTTCCATAGTTCAATGAGTTTTGACAAAAACCTAATGTCTTTATACACCATTTTCACTTCCATGCAAAATGCCCTGTGCTCTACTTCTTCATCTCTCTCTCCCTCTCCCTGAACCCCTTCATGTTTTCCTCGTCTGAAGTGTCAGACATTGTTTTTGATGTTGTAAATACGAAGCTTAATAATGTACAGCAACTGTGCTCAAGGTGAAATATGGTAAATACTGTAGTATCCAAAAGGATTAGAGTAGATGGAATACTTATCTTTTATGTCTTTTTAATTGACATTCCCTTAATAATTTGGTAAAAGTTTAACCAATTCCAATAAAAAAAATAAAATGGCATGATTTTACAGAACCAGCTTGCACTTCTTTCAAATCAAACTAACATTTAAAGGAGTTATTTAAAAAAAAAAAAAAAAAAAAAAGGAGTTGTTTTCATTTCATCACCTTTACAAACTCTGTGCTTCCTGATCTGAACCTGCCAAGAACTGCTTTGTATTCTCCTAATGTCTTAAACATGATAAATACCCATCCATTGTTGGTTCAATAATTGGTTTTTAAAACAAAACTGAACAAAGAAGAGAAACCCTCACTGAGGAGTTATATAATTGCTATCTATCTTGATTTTCTTATTTTGCATTGATTTCCTTCATGCAACCTATGTACACCCAAACTCAAACAGGAGCTTTGAATGTTCAAATCTCCTCTCTGCCCAGAATTCCCTATCATCCATCTCCAAAGATCTAATTTCTACCTACGATTCAAGGCCAAGTCCATGTATACATCTTCCTCAGATCTTTCCTCATTCCCATACTTCAAAGATATCTCTAATACTCTTCCCCTATAGCACCCAATCTATACTTCCTTTCAGTTCATTAGTATTTTCTAGGTTTCATTATACATATTCATAAACCTAACTTCTCCTAGTGAAATGCATCCTCAAGGGGAAAAACATCTCTGTAATAAAAGAAGTTTTCTGCCTTGAATAATGAGGTGCTAAGAAAGTGAAGGACAAATAGGCAAGACTGAATTTGTTGGCTATAATCTCTGAAGGTACCTGAAAGAGAACTACACTGAAACAGTAATGTAATTTTAAGTAAAATCTCATCAATCTTATCATATGTAAGTTATACTTTAAAAAAAGCTGATGTATAAGAGTAATGTTTTATGGTATTTCAATACTGATTTTATTTACTATTAAATCACATATTCACTGCATATTTTTCTCATGTGTGGTTAGCAAAAATACACAAGCCATTCCTTTTGACTACTCATCTCTATCCATAACTGAGCTCTCCAAAAAAGATCATTTTATATTATAATCTTTAAAGGTTACAAGCAAAATAAATGAAACAAACACTAGCATAAAATCAGGGGTTCTTTTATATTTATTTTTATTTTTAACTTCATTCTGAAATAATTTTAGACTCACAAAAAAAGAACAAAATAATACAAAGTATTCCTATATACCCTTTACCAAGCTTCTCCACATTTAACATTTTTTATAACAGATCAATGAAACCAGGAGCTGGTTCTTTGAAAAAGTTAATAAAATTGATAAACCTCCAATCAGTCTTATCAAAAAAGAAAGAGAGAGAGAGAGAGAAAGGACTCAAATAAATAAAATCACAAATGAGAGAGGAGAAATAACAACCAACACCACAGAAATACAATTACAAGAGAATATTTTTAAAGAGCTATATGCCAACAAACTAGACAACCTGGAAGAAATGGATAAATTTCTAGGAACTACATATAAACTACCAAAACCGAAATAGGAAGAAATAGAAAACTTGAACAGACTGATAAACAGCAAAGAAATTGAATCAGTTATCAAAAAAACTAACAAACAAAAGTCCAGGGCTAGATGGCTTCACAGGTGAATTTTACCAAACATTTAAGGAAGAATTCATTCCTATTCTCCTCAATCTATTCCAAAAAATAGTAAATGGAGGAAAACTTCCCAAATCAGTCTATGACACCAGCACTACACTGATACCAAAATGAGATAAAGACTCTACTGAAAAAGAGAACTACAGGCCAATATCTCTGACGGACATGGATGCAAAAATTCTCAATAAAATACTAGCAAACTGAATCCTACAATATCATTCACTACGATCAAGTGGGATTCATTCCTGGGTTGCCAGGGTGGTGCAATCAATCAACATGACACATCATATCAGTAAGACGAAGGGTAAGAACTATATGATCATTTCAGTAGATGTAGAAAAAGCACTTGACAAAGTACAACATCAATTCATGATTTAAAAAAAAAAACCCTCAACTAAGTAGGTTTAGAGGAAATACACCTCAACATAATAAAGGCCATATATGAAAACCCCACAGCTAATATCATCCTCAATGGGGAAAAACAGAGTTTTTCCTCTATGGTCAGGAACAAGACAGGAATGTCCGGTCTCACCGCTGTTATTTACTACAATACTGGAAGTCCTAGCCTCAGCACTCAGACAACAAAAAGAAACAAAAGGCATCTCAATTAGCAAGGAAGAAGTAAAACTGTCACAATTTGCAGATTACATCATACTATACATAGAAAACCCAAAAGACTCCACCAAAAAACTGCTAGAACTGACACACAAATTCAGCAAAGTTGCAGGATACAAAATCAACATACAGAAATCTGTTGCATTTTTATACACCAATAATGAAGCAGCAGAAAGAGAAATTAAGGAATTAATCCCATTTACAATTGCACCAAATACAATAAGATACTTAGGAATGAACCCAATCAAAGAGGTTAAAGACCTATACTCTGAAAACTATAAAATACTAATGAAAAAATTGAAGATGACACCAAGAAATGAAAAGATATTCCATGCTTAGGGATCAGGACAACAAATACTGTTAAAATATCTATGCTACCCAAAGCAATCTACACATTTAATGCAATCCCTATCAAAATACCAACAGCAATTTTTCACAGAGATGGAACAAACAACCTAAAATTTGTATGGAACCACAATAGATCCTGAATAGCCAATCTTGAAAAACAAAAGCAAAGCTGGAGGCATCACAATTTTGGATTTCAAATTATATTACAAAGCTGCAGTGATCAAAACAGTATGGTACTGGGACAAAATCAGTCACAGAAATCAACAGAATAGAAACAGTACTAAAGTCCATTAGGTAGAAATTAGTAAGCCCAAAGACTCTTTTTTAAAACTATATTCAGATCAAGAAAAAGTTGTTACCTGCCTAGAATATTCAGAGTTCAGTAAAGCAAGCTTCATGGTTATTCACATGATAGCAGATTTCTGGCAATAGGGTTTGAATATAAAATATAAATAAATTTCTGGGATAGTCCAATTACTTCTATTTTCACTCTAAGAAATTTCATTTCTATTTCTTTATTTTAAAAGATTTCTTCCCAATTTTTCCTCTCAATTCTTTCCTTTTATTGTCCCACTAGTGGTTTTTAGCTAGGGGCGTTCATCCAAATTACCCATTGTGCTTAGAAAATACTAACTCTTAGGCCTATATCCCAAACACTCCTGATTCAGCAGCTCTTTTTTGACTTAGAACTTTTGCAATTAATGACCCATTAGACTGGATCACTCTTTCCCCAGCTCTTTGCCTAGGTCTCTTCCTCACAGAATTCTGTATCTCTGTCCACATAATATTCCTGCTCTTCCTAACCTCCTATCCCAAATATTCCCCACGCTGTCTCATCTCTCCTTGACAGTATCTCTTTACTCTTATTTATTTTTCTTCTCGGCAGTTATTGTTACCTACACTTACATATTTATTTCTCCTTTGACTACTACCTGTCTCCTCTTTCAAGTTCCAAGAGGGCAGAGAATTTTCTATTTTGTTCTTTGGGAAAACTTCTAAGCCTACAATGGCCTTGTACACAGGAGGCCATTGATCACTATTTGTATAATGAGACGTGCCGCATTGCTGAGAACCACTTTCCTAGCAAGTCAGCCGTGTTACAAAACAGCAAAACTAAAATTTCTTAACATAACAAGATATGATATGAGATCCTAAGAAAGGCTTAACACGTATCACATACATCCTATTCGAAACATACAAAGCTTGCCAAGAATCTAGTCATTAGTCATGCTGTTTTAGAATATATTCAGATCTGTTTATTTCTTCTTTATAGATGAGACTTGGATAAATATCAAGATCTACAAAAAAGAAGGAGTTAAAAATAAAAGGAGATGGAAGGCAGCTGACTATTCCCTCCTTCACAGATTCAGAGAAGCCAGGGGGATGGGTAGAGGATCCCCCCTCTCCCTCTTAGAGAGTTACAGCAAAATCATCTCGAGGCCTGTTCAGACTTGTTCACTTGACCCTTAAACTTCCTGAGAGAAGTGCTAATTTAGTGAGCTGCCTTTCCTGTGTTCAAACTCCCAGCTTCGCATAGCAAATCACTTAAGAACTTTACCACACTCGTACACACAATCATTACTATCATCAGGCAATATGGCCCTGGAATAGATGAAATACATTTGTGTCAAAAAGGTGGCCAACTCACAAGGCTAATTTAAAAGAGCAGATAAATGAAAGGAGGTATGAGGGGATGGGCAAAATAGGTGAAGGGGATTAAGAGGTACAAGCGCCTAGTTAGAAAACAAATAAGTCACAAGATGGACAGCAGAGGGGAAAAATTAATAAAGTAGCAGATAAATTTAAAAAATGTTTAACATGGGGCACCTGGGTGGCTCAGTCTGTTAGGTGTCTGCCTTCAGTTCAGGTCATGATCTCAGGGTCCTTGGATTGAACCCCACGTGGGACTCCCTGCTCAGTGGGGAGTCTGTTTGTCCTTCTCCTTCTGCCTTTCCCCCCTGTTCATGCTCTCTTTCTCCGAGTCTCTGTTTCTCTCTCAAATAAATTAATAAAATCTTTAAAGAAAGAGTTTAACATTACTCGTGACATATAACAATTATGTTTCAAATGTTGTTATTGGAGTGTTATTATTGTCTCCCCAAAACCCCTGTCTACATCAATTATTTCAGATGCAATGAATTTCTTAAGTTTTAAGATTTTCTCTACTATAGTTCCATTCTCTGATGCACTATTAACTAGAATAATTTCTAGTATTTGAGATGAAGACTCATATAATTATTTGAAATCTAATCTTAAGCATGGAAAGAAAGTGGTAAACAATATAGATACCTGAAGAAATTAACTTAAAAATCAAAAGCTGAAAAAGAGTGAACAGCCTTAGGTAATAAATTTGCTACATCAATAGAATAGGTATTTTATAATTCTAGGAGGTAAAATATATAAAACAGAGTGTACTATTATCTCAATTATCCTTTAGAAGTAGGTGGTCCTCAATTGCTCTCTGCCAATTCACAGGGAAAAAGAGAATCCCAGTTCTAGGATGTGGACCAAATTTCTCCTGCATACGATTAAGGCTCATAAAGGAGAAAGAAAGGAAAAACGTAAAGAACTCTTGCTGAGTGCAGTGCTCTACTGCACCCCGGGCTGACTGTGCTCCACACGTATATTTCCTTCAATCGTATGATGTTGAAAGATACCACTCTTACTCAAAATCCCTGGCAACAGGCATCCACACAAAGTTATGAGGCCTAAATCATTCTTTGTCATCCCAGGAAACGAAATGATGCTATTTCATCCTTCATGGTCCATATCAAAGCAGGTGGACAAAGTCACAAGAGTTTTGATTATGCCCAGAACAAAATGAAAATCATAATTCCTGCTATATTCGATCTTATTACAACTTTTTCAATTTATGATTTTCCCTTTGATGACAATGGAAAACTAGCTGATCACCCCAAAGAAAATTTTGTTTTGTGCTTCCTTCGTTTTTGCATTATCGGTTAAATATGTAGAACAATATTTGATTTTAATGCAGTCAGGTGCACATTTGGGGCGTGGGCTCCAGCCGTGGGAGTCCTCACATAGGCTTCCAAAAGACATGAACACAACAGAAGTGAATTAAAAGATCAAAAAGCCTCGGAGAGGAGGGGCTACTCACAATGTTCATCAGGGTGAGGAGGTAGTTCTGGACGTGCTCTTTGCCATGGAAGCGGACCACAGAGTCGTCCACCCCCAGCAGCACCTCGATGTTGTAATCGTTCTCTCCTGTGTGTCTGCGGTGCCTCGCTGCTTCCTTCAGCTGCTGGTCAATGCTGCTGGAAATAGTACCTACATCGTCAAGGCCTCCCAGATTCGACTCTATTAAGAAACAAAAGGAACTCAGGCATTTCAGCTTCCCCAATGGGCCTTCTGACAACTCTTGACAAAAAAAACAATCTTCTAGGGGGTCTAACATTATATTCCATAGTCACTGAGATGCTGTGTTTCAGTATATTCTTTAAATACTGTACACATGCTTCTGATCAGACAGACCTCCTCTACATTTTTCATGGAATAGCAACACTGAGGGTAACGTAACATGACTGGACAGAAAGCAGTGCCATCAGGCCAGATGGAATGTTTCACGAGGATGAGTGTGTACTTTCACCCTCGTGTAGCCGCATCCTCAGCACAGAACAAAGAGACTGGATACAGACAGAACAGCTACTGAGTAGTTAATAAATACATGGAGATTATAAATTAAAAAATCATGGTGTTGATAAGTTTACAATGGTTAGGTTGCAATAATCCTGAGGGGATAGAATTTGTATCACATAAATTTAAATCACTCCTTTTGCTAGTAGCCTTAACTTAAAAACCAAATTAGAGCATGGCAACATGAGAGCATCCACTTGTATAATTATCAGTCATGATACAGGACTTTATTTCTTATAAGTCTGGTTTTCTAGTGAATGCTCCTAGGGAGACACTGTAGGTCTCCACATTTGTTCTGGCCATCATCTGGATAGCAAGTCATTGCCATAGCTATACAGGGGAATCCATGAGACACCAAAGTAAGAAGTCAGTCAGAACATACATCCAAGAGAAAAATAAAAGAAACAATTTTTTTATTTTATACAGTTGAAGGAATTTAATTTTACTTTCCCAATGGACAACACACACACACACACACAAGATACCAATATCCATATACATCTATCTATCTATCTATCTATCCACCCATTCATCTATCTATTATTCATCCATCTATTGAGATAATGAGAGAAGCATTCTCAGGTTCTAATTATCTTGATTATCTGCTTGCAGATTTCCATATTTTTGGTGAAGAAAAATGTTTTTGTGAAATGAGAAATAAAATTTATCACTTGAATGCTAAAATAAAAGATATTATTCAAAACTGCTGGTATAAAACTCAAAGTGGATTCACTTCCATTTCAAACATATATAAGCTGGAAAGGATTTTGTTTTACAAACTGCCTTGACGTCTATAACAACCCCCTCCATATCTAAAAACAAGTTTGATAGAACCCGTTCTGACTCATGCTTTTATATGGGAGGCTTACTTAATGGTGTACTGGGACCCATAAGCCGTTTGAATTGGTGTCTGACATTAACAAGTAGGCATTTTCCTCCCCATCTTTGCGGTTTTAACAAAATTGAGGGGAGAAAAAAGGTGTCTCTTGGCCAGGAAGATTGATGACCACACCCTAGACACATGGGATTAGAAGTAATAGAGGTACAGATCTTACTCACACCCTTTCCACTATTAAAAAACACACAGAAACCCCAGCACCCTCTCCGGCAAGTAAAGACATAAGCTCTGAATATGACTACTCAGGTTTGAACGCTATCCTGTAATTCACTTTGACCCAAGCCCAAATGCTAGATCATTAGCTGGGAATTTTCTTCTCATCGGGGAATCACACTGACTCCACAATACATAAATAGCTCTTACCACCATCCACATCAAACAGAAAGTTTTCCTAAAAAGTTGTTTTTAAGAGCTGCAACCCACATTGAGGGCAAGAGACTACACCTGCAAACAGCTTTACCTAATTCAACCTCAAGCCTTTCCACATACTTGAGAAAGTGAAAGGATGTGATAGCTAATGTAAAAAATAGGAAACTCATACATGAGCTCCCAGTTCTAAAAATGGCTCTTTTTGGCAGAACTGCCAGTGACCATGTCCAGTGCAAATATACTAGCAATGTCATCATATCATTAAGTCTGATGCATGAATGGAGAAGACTGAACACTTATTTCAGAAAGACAGTTCCATTCTGCTCTAACACACCTTTGGTTTGGCCTTTGAATCCCTCCTTAAATTGGTGGTTTTCTGGTAAGAGAAGAAAATCTCTTTTTTCATTGCATGAGGAACCTGGAAAGGAAGAAGGAAGCCTTTTTCCTTCAACCATTGCCCTGATTCAATCAAGAATACTTCTGTCCCTATTTCCCCCTGTGCACTACAGTGCCCTTTCTATGATTCCTAAAGTGGGTGGTGTCAAACATTGCAAAGAAAGACAGTGAAGGAATTTCTGGCACTTTTTATCTATACACATCTGTAGGAATTACAGACAATTCTGAGGCTGTGAAATATCTTTACTCACAATGAATTTTTCCCAGTATGTCCATCTTGTCATGGGCTTTGTAATCAGACATAACTGGCTTCAAATCCTGGCGGTGGCCATCATAGCAATGTGGTTTTATTTAAGATGCTTAACCTCTCTAAACCTCACTTTCCTCATCTGTAAAATGGGATAATCCCTACTTTGCAGAATTGCTGTAAAGACATGATTATAGTAAAAGCACTATGTACAGTGCTTAAATATATAAGTACTTAAACAAATAGTATTCACTGTTACTATAGCCATGATGATTATGATGATGATGGTCGTGGTGATTTCCCATGGAGAGAAGTCTTCTATACCTTTCTTAAGCTTTCTACATTTTATTTTATATATCAGAAATTAAATAGTTACTTTTTTAAAATAGAGATAAGAAAAAAATCTAGAATTAGTGAAGGGAAATCTAAACTGCTAATAACTTTAGAAAGAATGAGGATTAACAATATTTCCCGCAGAGCATAAAGTACATACAAGGAGAAAAGAATCTAGAATGTTTACTTTCAGGTAAATTAAGATGAAATCCAATGAGACAAGCTTGTTTAGTAGATTAAAAACCTAATATGAAGTTGGAAAGAGTTAGCTAATAGACGGCACTTATCTTCACTCAATGCATCTCTATTGAGTACCCCATACATGTCGCAGACCCTGAGAAGGTAAAGAACCACTTGGTACCTCTTTAGGTGTTAACTCTGGGAACCACACAGTTGTACTGGATTTATATTCAGAATGGAGCTGAGTTCGTATCATGTAGTCACAAACCATTATGCGGGCTTGAAAGACTTACAGCGTTTCTAGTTTAAGCAGATCTAATCAGGGTACTAGAACATGCCTTTTGGCAATAGCTCACACCTTTATAAGCTTCAAAGTTTAAAAGCTGACACCTGCTTTGACAAAATTTAAGATGCCTCTATGTCTAATTCTGCATTATTTCTGTGCCCCATTAAATATAGGAACAGGAATAATTAAAGGTGAGTATCATGCTAATCATGTCCAAACACTTGCCCATCAGATCTGTTTACTGCTAAAAGGACTGAAAGAAATCACAGAGAAGGCAATAGGCAAGTTCAAGAAGCAAAAACAGAGTGATATTTTCCATCTGGAGTAGCAAACTAGATCTGTAGGGGCACTCTATTGGCATCCCCTTAAGTAAGTGCATTCAAGGTGACTTGAATGGCTGTAGCTGAGTTGGACAGCAGAGAGTGACTGATGTGATAACAGAATCAGTGGGAAGACTGAGCATCTTTAAGATAAATAAATAAGGCCCCACAGTAGGTGCAGTGTGCTTCATTCCAGAAAAGTGATGCTGAGTACCTTTCAAGCTTCCCAGTAATATCAAAGGCAATCCATCTTAGTACTGAGAGTGAGTTTCCTTTTTTCAAACGTTTTTGAAACTTAACCTTTTGAGTTACTGATAAGAATTAATTTCCATTTGGAAACATTTTGATTGTACCCATTTTTGTCCCCTCTAGCTTCTCAATTGTTGTATATGAATTTTTAGAAAAAGAATAATTTTACTACAAAGCCCATTTTTATTGAAGATATATTAGAGGCCCACTGGTGACCAACTAAGTCACAATAAATACAGTTATTTTTAGTGTTAAAGACAGGATGGTACCTAGTGTTAAATAAGAATTTTGCACTCACCAAACAGATAAAGTAGAATATAATTTGTTTTGCTGATTATCAACACTTGGGCTTAAGACATTTTCAGGATGGAGCATGGCATGTTTACATACCTAATCACATTTACAAGAAGCCTTAAAAGTGTAGATTGATGAAATCACTCCCACCCTGGAAGAAATGCTATAGTCCGAAAAATGATAGGAGACAAAGGTAAAATCAGAAAAGTGCAAGTTTTGATCAAGTTCTGAATCTGATACAAATACATTTGGGGTTGGAAAGCAATCTCAAACGTACTGTGATAGAGACTGTGATAGACTCATCTATCCTCTATCCATTCTCTCTTCCCTAAGGAGTAGAATGTTAATTTTACTTGAGGTGGTCATAAACCCAGCTAAAAGTCATTTGCAGTCTCTCTTGGGACTAAGCACCCCACATGACTAAGAATAATTCAATGATATATAAGCAGAAGTATTTCTTATACTCCAGTGGCTTCAATGGGCTGGTATGAAAGGCTTCCACCAAGGCTCCTCAAAGGAGTGTGATTCCTCTTGGTAGGTTAGACCCTTTGGTCCCTTACTCAGTATTCCTTCCTGCTTCCTGGAACATGGACATGATGTCAGGAGATCTATGAGGTAACCTTAGAATCAAGGCATGTGCTTAGGATGATAGGGGAGCTCTAAAGAAGAGATCTGACCCCCCTGAAGTACCTAGCACCAGACTTTGTTACACATGGGGGATAGCACTTCCATCATGTTTAGGCCAAGTTTGTATTTTCTTTTATATGTCACTGAATCTAGCCCTAATAGGACAGTGACAATAATTTTATTGTATAAATTCCTCATGCTCTCTTGCCCCATTTGGGAATGCAAGTTAATTTTCATGTGGATAAGTGAATGGTAAAGTAAGGTTCAGTTTACCAAAATGTCCCAGTTTTCTTTGCAGTGCAACAACTTCAGAAAATGAGGAAGGAAATGTTTTTACAGTAACCAAAAACACAGGATGAGTCTATATGTATAAATTTAACATTCTCCGTGGACAGAATACTGTTGTGAAAATGAAGTGACCGGGATGCCACAAGCTGGATTTTCCAACAGTAGGTGGAGATCCTAAGATCAGAGCTAAAAATAGGCATAAAATTCAACAAATGTCATACATTAACATCATAACAGAGAGGAGTTAAATTGTGTTGACCTGTTAAATCATCCAATAGTGATTTTTCCACTGACATCTTTTTTAAAAATTTATATTTTTATAATTCCTAAAAAGATACACTAATAGCACCTCTATATATGCGAGCATCATTCCACCAAGATATAAAAGATTTCTCTGAAAAACAGATGAATCCTTCACCAACTGGGAAATTCCATAATGATAGTTCAAAGAACTATATTCAGGCCAATTCATGATGTCAATTCTGAAGTCTCATTAAGTAACTGTTGCTTTTTTAAAAAAAAGACATTACCATTGAATGAATATTAGTTTCCGTGATTTCTTTTCCCCAAAAGTTCTAATTCTAAAGTACACGTTTGCTTTTGTTTTCACTGACTACTTTAAGGGCTAGCACACAGCATTTTTTTTTTTTAATGGAAAGCGTCTTACCTTTCAAGTGAAAAAAATAACGTTTTTATGGTTTGAGTTTATGATCATTAGCAAATAAAAGAAAACAGAAAAGTCATCTCAATGTCCAATACATACAACATTCTGACTTTTAGTGTGAATCTCTTGTATGTCAGTTAAAATGTTTTAAGCTGCAAATAAAACTTTCAAGTGTTTTAAGCAACTAGGAAACATATTAGTTTGCATTACAAGTGGCCCAGAAGTTGGGTGACTCCTGGGTTAATGGGTTTATTGACAGATCATCAGGTAAGCAGTTTTCTCCATCTTTCATCCTGCCATTCTTGGTGAAGCACTTTGTTCCCAGATCAGATTCTTTGATTATTTCAAAATGGCAGCACCAATTCCAGCATTATAGCCATATACCACAATTTGTGTCTTCCAGTACAGGTTTCTTAGGAGTAGGCAAAAATCTTTCTTAGAAGCCCAGTACATTTAACTACAAGTTTCAGTGGCCAGAACTGAGTGACATGCTCATGTAAAAATCATTCACAGATAAGGAGAACAGAACCCCACCTATGTCTTAGTCCCATCAAAAATCAGCCCCTGTAGTAACTGAGCCTGGCCTCCCCTGAAGATGAAGTGGGGAGGCCCTGAAACAAAAAAAAGACAGAGAGGAAAACTGATGCTGTACAGGCAACCCACACTGCTGTATTCTCCTTTTCAGATCCTCCTCTTCCTGCATTCCCTACCACTGGTCTTCTACTGGTCTCTCTTATTCTTAGTTTGTATTAATGCAGTTTGTGTTTCATTTGTGTTACTGCAATCTGTTGGCCTAGAGATCGCTTCTGCATTCTCATTTTTTTAAAGATTTATTTATTTATTTATGTGACAGAGAGACAGAGAGAGAGCAAGAGAGGGAACACAAGCAGGTGGAGTGGGAGAGGGAGAAGTGGGAGAGAGAGAAGAAGCAGGAAGCCCAATGCTGCGGGGCTCAATCCCAGGACCCTGGGATCCTGGGATCATGACCTTAGCCGAAGGCAGACACTTAACGGCTGAGCCACCCAGACTTCTGCATTCTCTTGCAAGATACAGTCCTTCATTCCCATTGTAGGGGACTCATATCATTGTTGCTTGCCTAGGCTATTCCACCTGTTTCTCGAATAAATTACTGAAATGTTTGAGTGTGGGCAGAGTTGTCAGACAAAATACAGTATACTCTGTTAAACTCAAATTTCATATAAGCAACACTTTTTGAATATACATATGTCCCAAATATTGCATGAGATGTGCCTAGTACTAAAAACTTACTCAATGAAATTCAAATTTAAATACGAATCCTGTATTTTTGTCTGCTAAATCTGGCAACTGTAGGAGCGGGGGGATCTTTCTCCAGGAGGTCCATGTAGTTACATGGTTTTATGCCCGCTCGCCCTCAATTCCCTGCTCCACCCCTGTATACTCAGCTCTGGTAGTGGGCACTGACCCAGGGATGGGTCAGGAATTGACCCATTTTCTTGACTCTAGTAATCAGTTAATGGATGGGTAAATGGTCTAAGTCATACCAATTAAACTATAACCTAGGATTGTTTTATTTATAGTTACTAGGAAAGAGAATTTCCCTCTACTAAGCTTGAAACAGGCAGAATATAACGTGGAAGCTGCCTGGGACTAGCATGGGAATAGCTCTTGATCTACATTTAATGCAAGAAGAGGAATGTGAAGATTACTAGTGGGGAGAACAGATTAGGCTCCACTGACAACTTTGAGCCACTGAATTCAACAATTCCTGAAACCTTGGTCTTCTCAATTTCATGAGTCCATAAACTACTGCTGCCTCATTTTCTCTCTTACAACTTAATTTTTTTTTTTTTTTTGCTTAAGACAGTTTGATGTTAGTTCCTAACAACTGAAACTAAAAGAGTCCTGATAAATAAACCCATCTATACCTTTCCGGTTACAGTCATCAATTGTCCTCATCTTCCTTCCTGCTCTTCTTTAATAAACTATTCTTGGGCTATAAAGTTCTCTGAAAAGGTTGATATGTTCTGTTTAATCTCCCAAATTAATTATTTTATTCTCTTTATCTCATTTGAAATGATGGGCTTTACTACTAGTGTTCTGTTTCTTAGTGTTTCTTCTGTTGCTCTTATTCAGCTAAAACTATAACCTTAACTTTGAAGGACAGCACAGTTTTTCATTTCCAAATATTATCCCTCTGTACAATGAATAGCATTTTAATTAACATCTGTCCTCTTCTTGACTAAATTATATTCCTTCTTACTCCTGGTTTTTGTAGATGACCTTTCCTAAATCCAGGAGTAGAGGAAGGAGTCCCTACACTCGAAGTACTAGAGTATATTCTAGTAATCTGACACTGCTAGAAGTTAAAGTTTTCTAAGTAAGCTCACCTGCATAAAGGAGAGCGAGAATTCCATTTCATAGTTGCCAATTTCAAACTCAAATTATGTTCATCCGTTGTCTCCTATGTGCTACTTTATTAAGGGTAAAGAGATTTCTTCATTTCAGACTTCCCCAGAAACTCTATTTGAGCATACTAAATTTTTTCCAAAGGCATATGGAATGATTTAATAAAAATAAACAAATCATTATAGCCAGACTATGAATATTAACATTTGCCATACATTCTTTCCACTAAACATTTAAAGAACAGGGTGTGGACCTGTGCTGTTCTAAGCACTGGGAGAATAGCAGCAGACCAGGCTTGGAGCTTGTCCACACTGAACTTGCATTCTAGTGACAAGAGAGATGAAGCAGGGTAAGGAGAATAAAACAGGATGAGGGGAGGGAGAGAGACATTGGGAAGGCACAATTTTAGATAAGGTGCTTAGAAGAAGGTAGAAAATGGACAGAGATCTTATAAAGTGATGGAATGAGCCACATGAATATCAATATTATATTTGTGGGAGATAAATATACACTTTTAATACATATATGTAAACTTTTCATTTATATTTATATCATAGATCTTTTAGAATGAGGTTGTGTGGTAGAATACCAAGAAAATCCGAATAAATTCAGGAATATGGCAGGCAGACTTTCTAAAATGGCCCCCCAAAGATCCATGGAACCTGTGAATATAATGAGATATCAATCCTGTAATTATGTTATATGCACAGCTGACAGTAAGATAAAGGTATCATTCAGGTGGGCCTGATCTAATCTCGTGAGTCATTAAAAGCACAAACCTTTCCCTGACTGATTGCAGAAGAGAGGTCAAAAACGTGAACTATGAAAAGGAAATGATGTACCATTGTTGGCTTTGAAGATGGAGGGGGCCTGAGCAAGGACCAGAGAGAGGTTTCTAGTTGCTGACAGCGAGCCCTAGTCAACAGCTTGCAAGGAAATGGGGACCTCAGTCTCATAACAACAAGAACCTGAGTTCTGCCAACACCAAAAATGAGTTTGGAAGTAGATTCTTTCCTAGAGCCTCCAGACAGGAGTTCAACCTGGTTAGAACCTTGATTTTGGTTTCATGATAGCTAAGCATAGACCCTAGTCCACTCGCCTTGGATTCTGATCTACAAAACTATGTTAATAAATGAGTTCTTGGTGATTTGTTATGCAACAGCAGAAAAATAATATAAAAAGAACAGAGCTTTAGGCCCAGCTCTGCTATGCTCTATCTGTAATGATTTGGGAAAGATGCCAAACTTATCTGGGCCTAAGTTCCTTATCTATAAAATAAATGGGTGGTGTTAGAGGATCACTAAAATCTTCTTCCTGCCTAAATTTCCATAATTAATCATTGGCCATGATTTCACTATTTTAGATGATTAAAGTTGCTTTCTTGATCACAAGTGATTGATCATTCTTATAATTAACTTGTTGCTAAATCCTTGGTCAAGGATATGATTCACAATTAAAACATTTCACATGGAAAATGTGCTACACTGTAAGACAAACTGCACTATGATATAAATACTCAGTGACAATGTAGAAGTCTAGTAATTTATTACAATGAGACAAAATCTTCTCATTTACCTTTAAACTGGTAAGAAAAGCTACTACACCTGATCTTAGCCAAAATGCTGAGAAGTGATTTGTTTACCATTTAAATAAGAGCACAGAGTGATCATAAAGTCTGGAGGCATAGAAAAATGCATATAATATCATCAAGGACATCTTCAGTTTCTTCCCTGAAAAATAAAATATTATCTATGTTTCCCGATTTTGTAGACAACCTACAAAAGGTTTAGTAAATGTGACATTTAGATTGTTTTAAGTATTTACACATCTACAACACCAACCAGAATTTATCCTGACTAAAATTTCATTTAGATAAGGATTTGGTTTTGCTAAGAACATATGGTAGTTTAGAAACTTGCTTTTTTGTTGTTTTGTAATAAAATTTTACCATGCTATCACC
This sequence comes from Potos flavus, assembly GCA_028534135.1. NCBI lineage: Eukaryota > Metazoa > Chordata > Mammalia > Carnivora > Procyonidae > Potos > Potos flavus. Next base: position 126,436,789 of record CM052899.1, on the reverse strand, counting down.
AATAAATTTTTTATCAAAGTTTTAAAAACATGGAATTAAAAAAAAAAAAAAGTTTTAAAAACATGGACTTAAACATGCATACTACCCATAAAATGAAAATACTAAAGTGGTCATCTACTTTTTTTAATATGAAGTTGTATGCTCATTTGAATAATACTGATCAAAGTTTCGACTTATGTTGAGATGAAAGGCTATTTCTTTAAACAAATTGTGATTTAGTCATACTCCTCAGCAATAAAAAAGAATAAATTTTGGTACACAACTAATATACAGAAATCAGTGGCATTTCTATACACTAACAGTGAAAACACAGAAAGAGAAATTTAAAAAAACAACGCCATTCATAATTGCACCCAAAGAATAAAATATCTAGGAACAAACTTAACCAAAGATGTGAAAGATTGTACTCTGAAAACTATAAAACACTGATGAAAGAAATTGAAGATAACACAAACAAATGGAAAGATATTCCACACTCATGGATTGGAAGAATTAGTATTGTTAAAATATTGTTTTAATTATATTGAATTATAATAATTGAATTATATTGAATTAATATTGTTAAAATGTCCATATTACCCAAAGCATTCTACAGATTCAATGCCATCCCTATCAAAATACCAACAGCATTTTTCACAGAACTAGACCAAATACTACCACAGAGAACCCTGAATAACCAAAGCAATACTGAGAAAGAAGAACATAGTTGGAGGTATCACAATTCCAGATTTTATGATGTACTACTAAGCTGTAGCAGTCAAAACAGTATGGTACTGACACAGAAACAGACACACAGATCAATGGAACTGAATAGAGAGCCCAGAAATAAATACATACACACATGGTCAACTGATCTATGACAACGGAGGCAAGGATATACAGTGAGGAAAGCAGTCCTTTTAATAAACGGTGCTGGGAAAATAGTACATGTAGAAGAATGAAACTGGACCACTTTCTAACACCATACACAAAAATAAGCTCAAAATGGATTAAAGACCTAAAGGTGAGACCTGAAACCATAAAAATCCTAGAAGAGAACACAGGCAGTAATTTCTCTGACATTGACCACAGCAACATGTTTCTAAATGCTTCCCTAAGGCAAGGGAAACAAAATCAAAAACAAACTATAGTGACTACATGAAAATAAAGCTTTTCCTCAGTGAAGGAAACCATCAACAGAACAAGAAGACAACCTACCAAATGGGAGAAGATATTTGCAAATGATACGTCTGAAAAGGGGTTAATATCCAAAACATAGCAAGGTTAATTTTATAATCCTAACATATGTCATCAATATATTTAAGCCATAGTAATTATTGCAGATTTAAGATAAATTATGACAGAACAGTATTTGTTATCAAATACTGTGATTGAAATAGTGTAACTCCTAAACCAAAAATAACATTATCCAAGTTAAATTTAATAACAAGGCTTTTTTTGCATTAAAAAAAATTGTTGAGCCATTCCTAAAGTGAATTTCCATTAAAAACACTTATTTGCTAAAATAAAACTATTCTTAATCTTACAAATAAAATCCACCAGAGGGAAAGAAATATTGCTGTATTTAAATTTTACTCATATAAATACAAGCCTACACTACATCCTCCCACATAGTCTTGATCATATGGTAGCCAAAAAATTAAGCATGCTTTTATGTCTTGTTTTCATAAACATACGGAACACAGTTTTAATAGCTGTTTTCATGCACTATTTTCTAACACTTCTGTCACTTATGGATTGGTTTTGACTGATTGATTTTTCCCATCATAATGGGTTGAATTTTCCTGTCCCTTTGCATGCTTGCTAATTTCGATCTGACGTCTGACACAGTGAATCTTACTTTGCTGGTTGCTGATTATCCCTATTCCTGTAAATATTCTTGAGCCTTATTCTTGGATGCAGTAAAATTACTGGAAACAGTTTGGTCCTTTCAGGTCTTCCTTTTAAGATAAATCAGAAAGGACCAGAACAGTGCTCATTTAGAGCTCATTATTCACCACTACTGAGGGAAGACCCTTCTGTGTTCCATCCAATGCTGGGTGAATCTTGAGACGTTCCAGTGCATGTAGTTTGAACAAGCACTATTCCCAGCCCCATGCAAGCATGGGCACTGTTACCTCTGATCTCCTCAGGTAGTGGTTCTTTTCCCACCTTTGTAAAATTTCCTCACATATATGTGCTGATTAGGACTTGACTAAATACTAGAGTGGAACCCATTCAGATCTTCAGAGTTCTACCTCTGTATAGTTCTCTTGTCACTTATAGTTCTGTGAACTCTGGCTACCTTCATCTCCCAGACTCTCAACTCTGGTTTCTCCACTCTGAATGTCTGCCAGGCTCAGCCTGGTTGTCCTTCCCTGTGATGCAGACTAAAAACCCTCTAGGCAGTCAATGGGTTAATGCTGAGGCTCACTTCATTTGTTTCTCATTTCTTCAGGCTCCCTATCCTTCACTGCCAGATACCTGGTATCCTGCAAACCACTGTTTCCACATATTTTGTCCATTTCTGGTTGCTTAAATCAGGAGGGTACATCAATTTCTGTTGTTCCATCTTAGCCAAGAGCAGAAGTTCATTTAATTTGGTTTTGCTAAGAACATATGGTAGTTTAGAAACTTGGATTTATAGGCATGTTACTCTGTAACATGACTTAGAATTTTCTACAGCAATTCAGCTTTCCCTAAATAGCTTTCTATACACATTTACTTGGATTTGTGGAAGTTAGGCAGTAGTGAAATGTTCAGTGCAAAGACACTGACAATACTCTTAATTTAAAAAAAAAAAATCATACTTCCATGAGATACTAAATCTCCTTGAATATGTTCTTGCAACACATGATATCATATACAAAAAAGAGACATTTAAGGTTGAGCAGCAATTAGGAGAGTTCAAAAAAAAATACATATACTCTGTTCACCTTACTCCTAGAACAATCTGAATTTCTTTGTTCATTAAAAGCTGGCTGAGCCAAGAGGTATTGTAAATGTGTTTCCAGAAAGAAACTGTCTTCCAAGAATAGCCCCCTCTCAAAAAAGCTGCTTGTTACTTAACACAAACATGGAGGGAAATAAAAAATTCAAAACCTTAGCAAACATAGGTATCACCGTATAGTCTAAAGAATACGATGTTTGAAATATTCACTGAAAATGTTTTGCACTGAGTTTAGTAAAGAATTATAAGCTAGGTTTGTTTTTTTTTTTTTTAAATCATATGTAGATGAGAGAAAATTGGGGGTGAATGGCAGGAAGTCATGTTTCAGCAGTGAAGGCAAGAAATAAATCCTTTAAATCAGGGTTCACTGTGGGACATTTCCTAAAATCAACAACAAGGGGCTCCAACGAGCGGGATGAAACTGCTCAACTCAAAAAAGAAATCTCATGAAAAGAAAGTGAGACCTTTTTGCATTTTTAGTTCAAGAAATCTAAACACTTGGTGTTACATGCAAACAATGAATCATGAAACACTACATCGAAAACTAATGATGTACTGTATGGTGACTAACATAACACAATAAAAAAAGAAATCTAAACATTTATATATACAGCTCAAATCAAGGAATGGCATATTTGATGGGTTAACACAGATGTAGTGAAAACATTTCACCACTGACTGTCATCTAAGTCAATAAATACTGGTATTTTCTTCAAGTATCAGATGGGAGATCCAGACAAGTCTAAGTAGAGGGTAAGTTGATTTCATCTCCACTCATTCAGGAGTTTTGAAGATCTAGTAGATTGGTAATACAAAAAGAAGGTTCACAAATGGAAATACTAGGATTACTAGCAATTACTAACATTCCTTCTCTGCTGATCTCCACTGTACTTGATTTCCTTTCTCTCCTCCTTACTTCCTTGCACCCATTTTTTCCAAACATTTCTTGAGCTCATTTTTAGCATGGAATCTGACCTAGCTTCTGGGAATAAAAAGTGGATAATCCCAGTTCCTGTCATTGAGGCAGTCACAGTTTAATAGGAGGGAGAGATAGATGAACAGATATTTTGATACGAGGTAAATACGTAACTGAAGTAGAACCAATTTACTCTACTAGAAGAAATCTGAGGCTATTTCAACAGAGGAGGTGATATGTGAGCTGGATTTTAAAAGACTCACAGAAGTCAGACATGTGGAGAAAGAGGGAGGGCCAGTCCAGGCAATGACACACGTGCACAAAACCTGAAAAAGACCGACAAATGGGGGGAATAGAACTCCAAAAAAGGATGGAACAAAAATAAGTGAAGATTTGTGTCGAGAGATGTGGTCACTAAAGGAGGCTGAAGCAAGATCATGAAGAATCTTAAATAATTTACACACAGTTTAGAGCTGGGTTTGCTGGGGTCATTCTGTATCATGCCTTTATCTTGGCATAAATATTAGAAATGTTTCCTTTCACTCTCAAATGTGGCCTAGTTTGAACAACCAATCAAGTGGTCAGCTTACTTATAGGTCTCTTGGTATCAGAATGTGATTTTTAGAAGGAGGGCTAAAGCTATATAAGTCTGTTTGTGCACGTAAGTTCAATGATACCACAGGCACTGTAATACCAGGCCTTCCATGTTCTGTTGCAGTGATGTTCCTTCCTAGATGTGCAAACAGGGGCAGTGAATATGATTATGTGGCAGTCAACATCCATTCCAACCTCCTTGCATTGTCTGCGCCTGCAGAAGTGGGAACTACACCCCAGAGTGTTTGCAGAGAGGATTCCAGGTGAGCATTTGGTTATGCCAACTAGAGTGAGTTTTGAAATCAGGAGTGATGAATGTGCTTGGGGAGACGCTATAGGATTGGGGTGCTCCGTAGCAGCCTCCTATGTCTAGTTGTGGGCTGCATGGAAGCAGCAAGGGCACCGCAGAGCAGCAGTGCTGACTGTCATCTTCAGAGAAGTCTTCCTTCTTGCAGTCAACAGGTGCGGGAGCAGCTCGCTCGTTCCCCCCTTCCCGGGCCTGAGCCGCAAGAGCAGCTGCCCGGGTGGGCCACTCAGCTGTATCATTCTAAGAACAAGTCCTTGAGCTCAAGCCTAGTGGCCACTCCTCCAATCCTTTCAACAATTTAATGCACACTTAATTCTTTATATTAAATCGTTTCATGCTTAAAATAGCTAGTGTGGTTTCAATTTCCTGGAACTGAACCTTGACATATATATGGTAAATTATTTAACAAAACTGGGCCTCAAATCCACAACCATGTAATGAGAGGGCTGGGCTATCCAGTGATCTGCAAGATCTCTCCTACCTCTAGAATTTGCTTCTGGGATTCTGTAATTTTGTCAAGTTTGCCGAATACCTCCCTCCATTTTTCCTCTTCTGCAGCCCTCAGGAACTGCTTCCAACCTGGCCTCTAGCTTACATTACCATATAACTATTTCACTAAGATCACTAATAATAAACTTACAGTAGTCCAAAAATGCACCGAAAGCCATAGATGTGTACAAGACAGCCACTCATCCATTTAACAAATATTTATTGAGCACCTATTCATGCCAGGTGCTCCTAAGTAATATTTTATAAACTTCTTGACCTACTCCAAGCATTTGTTTAGACCCAACATTCCTGGAAGTACATTTTGTCTTTGTCTTGTTTGCAATTTAATAATAACTGTCACTCTCCCAACCTCTAGATACCCCCCTCTCGACCCCTCTTCGTTCCAGGCTTCGGTCAGTGCTACTGTTCCTTTATAGAAACCGACCGGAGTTTCTGAGTAATCGGGATTACTTTTTCCGTCTTTCTAGACCAGTGTCTCCATTACCAGTCCATTTTGCTTTCTTTAATAGGGGGAATCATCACACATTTTCTTCACTGATGTGGTCTTTCAACTCCACATTTTGTTCTTCTCTACTCTTAGTTTTCCATATGTGTCTTCGGGTGGTTCTTTGATGGACACTGTGCTCCTCACCATTTGGCTGAGAATCACCCAAGGCCCTTTGCTCTCATATTCCCTTGGACAAATCCTTCAGTCATCCAGTTTTAATAAGTTTTTAACTGTAAGTTGCAGATCTTGAGTTACAGAACATTTCTACGTTGCTGTTCCAATGTCTTCTCTCTATAATTATTCTCAAAGCATTTACTTATTTCAACATGATAATCCTTCAACAATCTTCTTGCACTTCCTCTCCAGGCAATCGAAACTCAGTCTGATGTCATTTTTACTTTGCTTGCCTCATCAGGCCAATCCCAAGTTCTGATAATTCTTGCTACACACTATTCTTAGATTTGCCATTCTATCTACAATTCTGCATCCAGTATCATATCCCAGGTTCTATATTGGACTCTGTCTTCTCTTTCCCTATTTTCTGTCTCCATCTATCCTATGTTTGGCCACTTAAATGATCTCCTTTAAATGTTATCACAAGAGCTTTGGTAGTGCAAATTTCCTTTCTTCATTAAATCTAAACCTTTTGTCAGTGGCCAAACATTTCACTATATCTAAACTACATATCACTTATTGTGTTCTGGTTTCATTCTTTTCTCTAATAGAGTTAACCTAACTGTCATTACACAGTCTGCTTATTTTTGCCCTTTTACTTATTTCACCAGCCTAGAATGTTGTTCACCTGAACTAAACAGTAGCTCGAAAAATCCTTAAAGGAATTGACCACGGTGTTTCCTGTTCAAGAATCACCTCATGTGACTATAATCAATATATTAAGCTGTCCTAGAGGACTTCCTATTAATGTCTGTAAAGACAAAACTTGAAAAATAAAGTGTTGAAGGGTAAATTCATGTGCTACATTTTCTGTCTTGCTCAGTGAGTATCGGAGTTAAGTCCTTGGTAAAGCAAAGAATAGTCACAGATCATAAAACTCACCACGGCACATAACTTTATAACTTCATATAACAGCAAACCTGAAAGCTAGGTATGTACTGCATAATATTTGTTATAATACAGTTGTACTCACATAAGCATATGATACATGAGTTATTTCACCTTTATCCTATTTACTTTGGAACTCTTATTTATATTGATTTCATGGTACTGTAGACAAAGGGAAATAAATAAATGTTCTTGAATGCAGAAAACTTCTATGAATAAAAAAATCTGATAATTAATAATTGCATCCATTTTTTAAAAAATGGGGAAATATGCTAAAAAGTAGTCCAATGAGCCTGGACACATTAAGACAGCAATAAATGTTTGTTAAATAAATGAGTGAGTAAGACAGCAGGTAAATTGTGGAGTTTAAAGAAAATGGGGATAGAAACAGATCATAACCTATCAGTGTACATAAAGTGGAAGAATGGAAAAAAATATGATAACTAACTGTTACTGAGGTTCTGACAGTACTAGAAATGATAACACCAAAGAAAAATTGGAGACATATATTCAGAAGTAAGTATACAATTAAACAAATTCTGTCTTATAATACACACTAAAAAAAATATATTTATATGTATACATATATACACACATATATATGAATATAATTCATGTATATAATTATATATAATATAATATATATTATAATAATATATATAACATAATATATATTATTATAATATTATTATAATAATATATATAATATATACAATATGTATATATATATAGATAGATCGATCTATAACATAGTTAATGCTCATTAATTGTGGATCTTTCTATTTGTGAATTTGCTTATTCAATAAAAGTTATTTGTAACCCCGAGGTCAATACTGGCAGTGTCTTTTCAGTCATCTGTGGATATGCACAGAGTGGCAAAAAAAAATTTTCATTAAAACAAGAAAAGAAAATTAAAAAACGATTATGATTTATATGGGAGAAATAAATCTGTCACTATTTTCAGATGACATGTCTGTGATTACAGAAATCCAAAAGACTCTATAGATCAACTATTAGAATTAATAAATGAACTAAGCAAGTCACTGAAAACAAAGCCAAAAAAAATCACTTGAATTTTATATATTACCGGCAAAGGATGAGAAATAAAATTTATCAACAAAGAAAAACAATACTGTTTAAAAGAGCATAAAAAATCAAAGTCTTAGGAAAATTGAGCAAAGAGGTGATAGACCTCTAAACTGAGAACTAAAAACATTACTTAAAGACAATGAGTCACAGAGTTGGAGAAAATATTTGTAACACATATATGACAAAGTATTCACATCCAGAATATATAAGTATGCCTACAAAACAATAAGATAGACATTCAATTCTTAAAAGTGTCCTTAATCTTGCAATTCACAAAAAGAGCAGTCTATATATATCTTTCAAATATATCACTGAAGTAATGCCTTTCCATATTAATTAATAATTATTATATACATTATAGCAAATAGGTGTATATAAAAGTTCTCAACATATTTAGACATGAGGAAAAACAAATTAAAGCCAGATAAAAAATACCTGCTACAATAACTAAAATTGGAATAAGATTTGATCAACTGGAACTCTCACACACTGCAGGTTGGGAACGCCTATTAGTATACTAGTTTGTAAACTATTTGGCATTATCTACTAAAGCTGAATACATGCATATCCTAAAACACAGCAATTGTACTCCTACGTAAAAACAAAACAGAAATGAGTGCATCTGAGTGCTCACCATAATACATGTATAAGAATATTAATAGCTACTTATAAGAGCTAAAATTAGAAAGTAGATTGGATGAATAAATTATGGTAAATGTGTTTAATGGAATAGTGTAAAGCAATAGAAGAAAACAAATTGCTATACATGCAGCATCATGGATTAATCTCATGGATTAATGTTAAGTTAAAGAGACCAGACAAAAAAGAATAAATACTGTATGATTCAATTTATATTATATATATTAATTTCATGAAAAAGCCAAAATACACTGTGTCACTAGAATTCAGAACGGTGATTATCTCTGATGGATACTGAACTAGGAGATGGTACAAGGTAAGCTTTTGGAATAGTGGAAATGTTCCACAACTTGTGAGGGTGAGATTTGTAAAAATTAATTGAGCTGAAAACTTAAGATTTGTGAAAGTTACTATGTTTATTACAGATCAAGACAAAACTACAAAAAATAAAACAAGATTTAAATGTAAATCTATCACAATCTATCTTCTATCATATGTTAATGCCTTGTTTGACACAAGTATAGAAATATGCAACTTGGGAGAACACTACAAAAATCCCTGAAGGATATAATAGAGCAATCTAAATTGATGCAAAATAATTTATTTAAAAGTGGCAAAAGACCTCCCACAAAGACTGCCTTCTTTCCTCCCAAAAAAGTGACTTGATAACAAAACACTTTAAATCAAGCCACAAAGTGTAGTTCCTAGAGGGTGGAATGTCTGGTGAACGTAAGCCTAGTAGACTACATAGGACGTCTGCCAGAGTTTTGTCACAGAATGCCTATGAGATCATTCTTCATAAGGTCTCCCCTCCTTACTCCTGACATGATATAAACTGCTTTGGTATTTATGGATGCTGGACACTTCTTCAGTATGCTTTATAGGTTTTTAAACAAAACCAGCTGGTACTTTAGATACCCTTAAAGGGGGTAAAAAAAAAAAAAAAAGGTTTCTCTGCAGCACACTTGTGTACCTTAGAATACCCTAATTCTTGGGTCTCCATCCAGACGTTTTCCTGCAGTCTGCAATGGGCCTTAAAATGTGCATTTCAAGAAGCACTCCAGGATCCCCTGAGTCAAGTGGTTTGGGTTACCTAGTTGTGATATATTGCTCTATACGAGTGTATCAACTATTCATTTTCATTTCACTTGTTTATTTTAAAAATACAGTGTCTTTTCTCTATGTGATCTTAGTTTGGATGGCAGAACCTAATACAATAAGCAATAAACTATGTATGTGCTTATCTTTCAAATTTATCATAAATCTCTTACTGCTGTTTAGATTTTATCTTTCTCAGTCACATCAGTGTAACATTAACCTATTAAATAATCCAAGAAGGAAAGTAACTGAAGCAATGCCTTCCCATATTAATTAATAATTATTATGTGCACGGAATGATTTTTCACCATGTAAACTATTAATTTTTTATTAGTAAGAGAGGTAACTCAGACTTGGACCAGAGCTATCTGAATCTGCTAACACATAAATTCAGAGTTAATGGAATTCAACCATTTAAAAGACCAATGAGAAATTATAATGTGAATTTACCTGGGCTGAATGAAAGACAGAGGTGTGAGGCTTACCAAAGGAAACAAAAAGAAAAGAAAAAGACAAAACGAGAAACAAAGAAAAATCTGACAAAGACTGAAGAGACTAGAAAGGAATAAATAACCTGCAATTTAAATTGGGAGTGACTAGATGAAAATCAGAACATTCAGGGTTGTTGAACGTGAGAGAGCAAAATGTCCTAGGAACACATGCAGAGAACATGGTGAAAGTAGAGGTACAACATTCAACGAAATTAATGTTTACTGCTGGAAAAATAATTTCTTAAATAAGCAACTAAGAGAAAACCAAACAAAATAAAACAGTGAACCAGATTAGTATTATTTATATCATGAGCCTTGGAAAATGCCCTTGACTTTTTGCTTCTGCCTCAATATGAAGAGGAGATGCCAGCCATGAGACATACCCTGGACCTCAGGTATTATTGTGCAAATAATGAATGAAGATCAGTGAATTGTTCTGAGTTTCTCAAGATACAGCATATAGTTATTCAGACTACTGTGTTATCAATTTATATTAGTTAAGTTATGAGTTAATATTTTAATAACATTTAGTATCATGAGCAGGAAAAAAATCAGCAAATGTTATAGTGAAAATCTACTATGGGGAAAAGGCCATATGAAAAAATATATATGCGTCATTGCTAAATCTTTCAGTGAGAGAATACAATTACTCCCCCTCCCTGCTCCCACTGAACCCCCACTGATACTGGACACCATTTGAATCTGAAGGTGTTAGAAACAGTAAGACCTTGTTTGGTTTAATACTAACACTACTGAGGATATTCCAGCAATGCTGACAAAATACATACTACCTACCAAGCACTTAAAATGCTCAACGAATGAACACATCCCAATTATTAGTAATTCTACCAATGTTCATGCACATCCCCACTTTACTATAACAAACACATTATCAGTGAATTAGCATCCCAGGTAAAAACAAGCTACAGCATTGCTTGATTTAAGCTACATCATGATTACACTATTGGTCACTGTCAGATAGTAGAGAATTCAAGGGAAAAAATCCACTGATAGTATTAGGCATTGGCCTAAGAGTGTATCGCGCACGTGAACTATACAAAGATAAATAGAAGCTTTGAGAAGCTTTGAGAAGCTCCCAAACTTAGGAAGCCACAATGAAAAACAGTACTATCATCACTAGGATTAGTTTGTATGTAATTAATACCTACTTTTTATTACAGAATTGTAATTATTCTAAGGGCAGACGGACAGAAAAATGGAGCAAATCATTATCCCAACTTCCAATGTGGAAAAGGCAATCGCAGCTTGCTGGTCTCACCAGGTTATTTACATTGGATGATGACAGTTCTAATTTTTCCAATCCTTTTTTCCCTGGCATAAGACTCTCTAGTTACAGATCACTCTGACTACTTTGATGGCCTTTGCTTCTATTTATCTTTGTACAGTTCACGTGCGCGATACACTCTTAGGCCAATGCCTAATACTATCAGTGGATTTTTTCCCTTGAATTCTCTACTATCTGACTGTGACCAACAGTGTAATCATGATGTAGCTTAAATCAAGCAATGCTGTAGCTTGCTGAAAAGGATATATATGCTCAACCTGAAAGGCCATGGTCTCGTAAGATGCTATAGGAGTTAACAAATGTCAAAAGGAAACTTCTTTCTGGAGACTTTTGTTTTCCTAATTTTTGACTGCTTGACATGGCAAAATATTTTGTATAAATACAATTACCTGCTTGAATTCTTCATGTAATAAAGACATCTTTCAAGAGAGACTGAGTAATAAATGTTTTTTGTTGAAATTGAGTTCTACACAAATGAACATGCAGTACCAAAGAGAAGAATGCCAGTGGTTTTCTGTATTATGAAATGCACAGACACACACAACACATGCACACACATATCAAAAGATTGCAAAATATTTATATTTTGCTCATTGGCATCTCTTAGACTATCACACATACCTAAGATATTTTTTCTGTTATTTTTAATACTAATATTTGTATTGTATAATAAAAATTTGCTAATTGAACTACTCTTTCAAAATACATTTTAAATATAAATACTCATAACTATCCTTATTTTTCTCTCTTTGGTATAAAACAAGGATATTCTATATTTATTTCAGTAAAAAGATTTTTCTTCAAAATTCCAATTTTATCTTTCCTTATTTAATATACATCTCATTAGCAACAAAATTAATACCTTATAGTCTAGGTGTCATTGTAACAGTTTTAATATATTAATTAATCTTCCCAGCAACCTTATGAAATATTATTGTCTCCATGTTAGAGATTAGTAAAATGAGCCACATATACAGTGAGTTGCCTAGAATAACACAATTAGGCAGAAATGCTGGTGTTTGAACTCAGGAAGGCTGGCTCCGGAAGCCATCCTCTTACTGTGCTATCCTACTTTTCTGAGCAATCCACAGTTTGAACTTCTGCAGGTCAAACAACAGCAACAACATAAGGAGTGTAAAACAAACTTCTCAAAAAATCTGTAACATATTACATGAAAATGATGGCTATGCTTTAATATTTTAAAGACCTTATTTTACAGAAGAAGATTTACCCATCATAGTAAAATATGAGCAAGGACATGAAAGGTCAAGGAACCTCACAGTCTTCAAATCCATAGCGGTATATGAATGAATACAAGGAATCAAAAGTCAAGTTCAAAACAGAGACCCGTACATGCATGCACACTCATAGGAAGAAGAGAGTAAAAGGTTATATAGTAAAAAAGAATTTCTTTTTTAAATTGCTTATTTCTTTTTTAAATGCTTTTATTATTTTTTTTAATGTTAAGTAAGCTCCACGCCCAACATGGGGCTTGAATGCAACAATCCCAAGATCAAAAGTCATGTGCTTTACGGACTGAGCCAGCCAGCTGCCCCTTAAGTTGTTTATTTTCCCCCCAATTTTGAGTACTATTATAACTAGAAAAAAATCAGTAAATACTACACAAAAGAAAACAAATGGACAAAAAGGCAGATTTATGTGCAAATTCTCGAGAATCTTATTTAATATATACTACCTCCGAGAAGCTTTTTTTTTTAAAAGCTAAAATAGCACTTTATAAGTATGTCTACCTTGCAATTTCTATATGTACTTAAGTTTCTGTTTGTTTTGCCTCCCCTATTTGTTCTGTAAAGTTGCTGAGGAAATGACCATGATTCATTCCTATTTACATCCACCACGCCTACACAATACAAGGCCTGGCACGTAAGGAGGCATTCAGTAAATGATGATTGAGGAATTTTATACTTGTGGGAGAAAAAAAACCCAAAAAACTAAGGACAATAGTGTCTTCTACCACATATGAACGAAATTGTCTCAGAGGCTAATATCTACCAGATATGGCCTCCTAATTGCATAAAGATACACCTAACTGTGTGGTCATAAGGACAGCAGGTTATCGGATAGAGAAATGAGAGACATTTCTAGCACATCTGGAAAATCATTCAAATTCCAACATCCTTGTATTACTAGTAAATATTTTACTCATACTTGACAAACTCTTTTTAGAAACCTTTCCCACACCACAATGTCACTCGTGTTTCCCATGAGTCTTTATCCCTGCCTTTATGATATGCATAATCAAGTTACATTATAGTATTTTTTGAGACTATTTTATTTGGCTGCACTGGAAGCTCCCTGAAGGCAAGTATACCTCAGGACCATTGCATACAGTCTTGTAGGTACTGGACTGCACAAGGGCACCATATTTAAAGAGATGCTGTAAACATCACAGATATCATAGATTGGTATATTTATATGATCAATTTTCTGGTGTGTGACAATGAAGTTTCTTGAAAAGAAAGTACTTCATTTTCTAATTCAAAAAATGTTAATATGAATAAACACACCAAGAACTGAACCAATAACTAATGCACAAAAATTAATACACTAAATATTGGTTTTATTTTTCAAATTGACATGTAAGGAAAAAACAAATTCAATATGATAGATAACATAGATTAAACTGTGATAAAATGAAAGGTATTTTGGCAATAAATATTATGAATGTTATGGTCTGAAGACATGTAAAGCAAATTCTCTCTAAAGTGAGTATCGTAAGTTCTATCATCACACCTCAACGCTAATGGTACCAACACGGGAACTTGGGCTGAGGAATTTTCCCTGTCTCTCATAGTGCTTATAAGCTTTCATGTCATAAAGCATGATAAGCACTCCTATTTAGGCTTAAATACATGTTTTTACTTTCGGATCTTCAAGGGCACTGTATATAATAAATAGGACACGAGGCATTAACAACATGACAAAATAGCCTGTATTTCTTGGCTCTATTTCTTTAATCAGTATTTTCTGACTATTTGTTGTATATAAATACTACACTGAGTACTAGCATTCTTTAGGCAGATTCATGTCACCAAACTTCTTCCTTAGCAAGATTATAGCTTTTCACTATTTTGATATTTACTGTTGGGTTAGGATAGAAGATCCCACTAACCTGGATGTTGTGAAATTTTTAAATTTAACAGGTTGCCAGAGGTATAATAAAATTAAATCCAGGTTTCTAGTGGTCCTTGCTCTGAATGAAGGGGTATATCCAGATTTTCCAAGCTATGCTCTTTAGAGTTCCTTTTAGTAAACTCCTTTTGCATTTAAATGTATAACATACATAAATTGTGACTCTCAGCAGGGAAAAATACAAATAGGTTAGAATTTCCAAAAGCGATGAATGACATCGAGCCACAAATTTGGGAAGCATTACAAAACTCAAGGGAGATGAATAGAAAGAAAACTGGACCAAGGAAGTGAAATCCAAAGACAGAGGGAAAATTGTAGAATCAATCATAAAGAAAAAGAAATATCACTTTCAAAGGAACAACAATATGACTGGCAACTTAACTTCTCATTAGGGATGATGAAAGTCAAAAGGCAGGAGAATCACATTCTTAAAGTGCTAAAACAACATATTCTGTTAAAATAGCCTTCAAAAGTAAGGAAAAATAAAGTTATTCTCAGATAGGTAATACTAAAATAAAGTCAAAAAATCATTGTCAGCAGACCCACAGGAAAAGTTATACTAAAGGTCATTCTTCAAACAAAAGGAATGTAATATTCCGATGAAAACTAGTAAGGAGAGGTATGAAAAGCAACAGAAAAAGTGGATAAATAAAAATCAATCTTGATCTTTTTTTGCAGGGGTGTTGAAAGATATATGGAGAATTAAAACATATCACAGAAATGATCCAAATGATGGTAGGGAGAGGTAATTGGAATTAAATTGTTGTAAGATTCTAGCATTTTCTCAGAAAGTATCAAAAATTATATTAGACTATAATAAGTAAAGTCTGCGTGTTGTAATTTTGGCACAAATGCTAAGTGAATATAAAGAAATGTTTATGTAAATAGCTAATTGAAGGTGGAAATGGAATAATAAAAAAATACTTGGGTAATTCAAAAGAAGGCAAAAAAGTGGAGAAAAGGAAGACAAATAGGAACAAAAAATAGGAAAAAAAAAGACAGTAGATATAATCCTAGATATACCATTAATGATTGTTCTGGGGTAGAATTTTGTCCCCAAAAAAGATATATTTAATACCAAATGCTGGTACCTCTGAACATAAGCTTATTTGGAGGTAGTATCATTGCAGATGCAATCAAGTTAAGATATGGTCGCACTAAATTAGGATGGGCTTCAATTCGATGACTGGTGTCCTCATAAGGAGAGGGAAATTTGGATACAGACACATAGGGAGAGAACATTGTGTGAAGGTGGAAGCAGAGTTTGGAGGGAGGTGTCTACAAACCAAAGAAAGCTAAGGATTCCCAGCAACTCCAGAAGCTGGGAGAGAGGAATGGAATGGATTCTACCTTGGAACCCCCAGAAGGAACCGATCTTACTGACATCTAGATTTCAGACATTTGACCTACAGACTGCAAAAGAATAAATTTGTTTTTTTAGACCCCCGGTTTGTAGTACTTCGTTACGATAGACCTAGGAAACTAATACAATTACATTAAGTGGAAACCTAATATATATTTGAATTAAAAAACAAAGACTGTCATACTACATATGAAAAACAAAATTTAAAAAGCGGCAGTATGGGACACCTGGGTGACTCAGTTGGTCAAGGTCTGATTCTTGATTTTGGCTCAGGTCATGATCTCTCGGGGTTGTGAGATTGAGCCTAGTGTTCATCAAGATTCTCTCTCCGTCTCCCTCTACCCCTCCCCACCTCCACCAAAAGCCGCAATATACTGCTTATAAAAGACCTATCTTAAATACTAAGAAAGGTTAAAAATGAAAGGATGGAAAAAGATGCACCAAGAAAACACTAAAGAAAATTAACTCTACTAATATCAGATATGCTAGACTTCAAAACAAGGAGCTTACCAATAAATAAATAAATAAATAAATAAATAAATAAATAAATAAAAGATTTTAAAAATTCAATCCATTAGGAAGATACAACAATTCAAAAATATATAGCAATTTTAAATTTACATGCAACCGATTTTACAGCTTAATAATATATAAAGTACAAATTGACAGAATTAAAATGAGAAAAAAACCCTTTGAACATAGTGGGTAATTTTAACACAACTAACTAACTAAAGAACAGATTTACAAAAACAGTACATTTCTAGATAACATGAACAACACAATTAACAAAATTGACTTGGTAACAAACAGCACTGTATCCAACAATTACAAAATTCACATTCTTTTCAAGTGATCATGGAACTTTTGTCTATTGCTGGACCATAACATTTTATGCTGGACCATAAAGCAAGTCTGAACAAATTTCAGAGAACTGAAATCATTGGGAATTGAGCAAGAAATCAAAAGCAAAATGACAACTAGAAATCTTCAAACATGAAAATTAAACAATACACTCGTAACCCATGTGGTGAAGAAGAAATCACAGTGGAAATTTAGAAAATATTTTGAATTGAATAACAGCATATTAGAGTTTGTGGGATGCACATAAGGCTGTACTTACAGAGAAAATTTATAACCTCGAATGCCTAAATTGGAAAATGAGGAAAGAGTAAATATTTACTTCCTAAATATTCATCTCAAGAAGTTAGAAAAGGAAAAACAAATTAAGTCATTAAACTAGATACAGTAGTAAAAAAAGCAGAAAAAAATTAACATGGCCAAAAATTAAATCTGTGAAAAGAACGATGGATTAGAAGACTTCTACAGAGAGAGACAAGCTACAAAAAGGGAATACCATTAGAGATCCTTAAAAAAAAAATCCGTAAAAATAAGATGAGATCACAAGCTATATGCCAATAAACCTTATAAGAAATAAACAAATACCTTGAACAACACATTTTATTAAGATGACACAAAAAGAAATAGAAAATGTGAATTGTACTACATCTAATAAGAAAGTTGAGTATGTCATTAAAAACCTATCCTGAAACTCAAAGGATTCTATGGACAAACCATGAAAATTAATAACTGAATTTAGCAAGAAAAATGAATATAAAGTTAATATAAAAATCATTTTTCTATAGTCCAGAAACACACACAACTTTTTTGAAAAATGGCATAAAAAAACATCAGTTAACCAGGAATGTCTCTAACAAAAGATATGCAGTACTTGTATACTAAAAAGAATAAAATATTGAGAGAAAATAAGTTCTACCTAAATAAGTAGAACAAATAACTGTGTTCATAGCTTGGAGGATTCATTATTATAAAGATGCCAATTCTCCCCAAATTAATTTAAAAATTCAGCACAATCCCAATAAAAATATCAATAAGTATTTTTTGGTGAAAGCTAGGAAAAATTTTAAAAATTACAGGGCAATACAAAGGGTCAAAAACAGCCATGGTAATCTTTAAAAAGTAGTACAGATTTGAAAAACTTATACCACCACATATCAAAATCTATTAGAAAGTTAAACCAGTTAAAGCAGCACAACGCTGAAGCAAAGACTGACAAAGGGGCCAACGGAAGACCATAGGGTCCAGGACAGACCCACAGATGTATGATCACCCAAAATACAAGAAAACACTACCATGAAATGGGAGATGAATGGCCTTTTCTGTAAATGTTGCTAAGTCAACTGGACATTCATATGGGGACAAAATGAATCTTGAGCCATACCTCACAGAAAACACACACACAAAAACAAAAGTAGATGGTTTCAAATCCAAACATGAAAGAAAAAACAGGAGAGCATTTAAATGAAAACAGAGACCAACTTCATGACTTTAAGAGGCAAAAATTTTTTAAGAGGCCATGAAAACCCTATGTCAACTCCTTCTAACATAAATAAAACGGCGTTTCATGTAAAAACATATAAAACTATACGTAAGACTCCATGTTAACTATAGGAAAATTTTGCTACATCTGATTTTAAGATCTGTTCATCAAAAGACCCCAAGGAAGCGAAAAGTAAACCACAAATGTGAGAAAAGATTTAAAAAATTATTCATGTGCATAAAGAACTCCTATTCTGCAAATCAATAACAAAAGCATACATACACTCCAGTAGAAAAATGGATGAGACACTTAGGCAATTAACCAAAGTGGATATTCGGGTGATCAATAAACATATGATAAGATGCTTAGCCTTAACAATCACAAGGACATGTTAACAACCAGAACGAGATATCACTACACACCTCCAGAATGGCTGAAATTAAAATAATAATAACAATAACAGCAATAACAACAATACAAAGTGTTGATAAGGATGTGGAACAAGTAGATTTCTCAAACACTTTCTGTTAATAATATGTACTGATAAAGCCACTCTGAAAACTGGAACTATCTACTAAAGCTGAAAATAGGACACAGAAATTTCACTCCTACGTATATACCTGCCAGAAATATATATGTATGTGCACCAAAAATATGCACAAGAATGTTCATAACAACTCTATTTACAATAGCCCAAGATGGAAACAACCCAGTCCATTTACAATAAAATGGATAAAGAAATTGTGGTATGCCCATGCAATGGAAAATTATACAGCAATAAGGATGAAGTATAACTACACACATATGGATGAATTTCATAAAAAATAGCCCTGAGTAAAAGAAACCAGACACAAAACTACTACATACTACGATTTTGTTTATTAAAAGTTCAAAATCAAGCAAAACTAACTTATCGTGTTTGAAGTCAAAATAGTGGCGTAAGAAGTGTCTTGGGGTGCTGACAACACCGTAGGTCAAACACGAATTGTGACATATTCATGCAAAGACTAATGATTCCAAAGCTTAATGAGGAATATTCCAAAATAAGCATAGTGCCTATTTCTTCATTTCCTCAGACAGAATGTGGTAAAAAGAATCTAAAAAAAATGTTTGCAATGCCCATGGCTATGCTGGCAATAAAAAAAAAAAAGTGCATACTATGTAAGTTATGCTACACTATTTTTCATTTTGACAAAATTATTTAACATGTATTTATTTAATTAAACAACTGAGTGGTAGCCTATTTGTCCTATTGCATGTTTGGGAATAGCTCTCTCTTTCTCTCTTTTTTTTTGGTATAGAATTCCCTATTATTATTTTCCTGCTATGCTTTGAATCATCCAAGCCAAGAGTTGTTTTTAGCATTAAGCAGCTAACCCAGAAGGCAAAGAAAACCAGTCACAAGAGATTATCTCCCTCGGGACTGTACTAGAATTATTACACATATGAATTATTTAAAAATTGGATAATTTTATGTGGCAAAAGGAAGAAGAAAGTTATAAATAGAAAAGAGCAAAATATGTCACTAATTATTAACTAGGCAATATGAAAATAAACGCTTCCATAAATAGATTTTTATATTTTTTCCTTACACTAAATTTTCTTCCACTTCTGTTTCTTCCATCCTGTCCACATTGGTAGATTATTTATTGCTATTTCAGTTATATATTTCAAGAGAATGAGGTGACTGATTATATTTTTGCATAGTTGCTTGGTTTAAAATGCTGTGAAAGGACTTTATTTTTAAATTTGAAAGCTGTTACTATGACATCAAAAAAAATGACAACAGAAATGACTAGCAAAGAAATATTCTAAACAACACCTTTAGTTCTAGTGATTATAATCATTTAAGACCTCTTGCCCTTGATCCAAGCAATTACTAGCTTTAAATGAAACTAGATATTTCTAAGAAACCCCAAAAGTTACTACCTGAGTTTTATTGTTCTAGTTCTACACTAATGTCTTAAGAAATGCTTCCCATATCTCACAGGTTACTACATGAAAGGAGATCATTGTCTGTAGTCTATTCTGAGCCGCTGGCCCTGAAATGTTTCCTCCCACTACATTTCTTCATCTAGACCTTCTTGGCTATCTATTTTATTACTAATTCCCCCATTTCTTTCATCTCTAGCATTATCTCACTCTTCAGACTTTGTGCTAGGCACCGTCTGCCTGCCCCACAACTATGACTCAATAATCGGCCTCTGGCAAACTTGAGTAAATATTTTATCCCCGTGAGTTAGCAAATTGGCCCAGGAGGCTTGCCTTTACCACAAGGAATTGCCCCTAAGCAACTAATGCCCTTCTGGGGATTCAGTCCATTCAATACTACAAATATTTCTTGAGGGCCTACTACGTGTCCAGCACTCTGCCAGGTGCTAAGAAGAAAATGATGAGTAAAACAGAGTCTTGGCCCTTTGAGGGCTTTGATGGAAAAGCCAGAGCTTAAACAAGTAAATGCATAAATATATGATCACAGACTGTAATGAGTGCTAGGAAGAGAAAGTTCTTGGTATAAGGGTACTCCGAGGGCATATGATGGTTGGCCTGCCCCAGTCTGCAGGGTCAGGAAGGGCTTCCAAGGAAGTGACATTCAGCCAAGTGCTAAAGAACGATAATTAGGCCGGACGCCATACCAGGCAGGAACTTGCATAGCAGGATAAGGATTTGTGTCTGTGAAAGGAGGAACTTTCTTTTGGGAAATTATTAAGCAATTTACCAAAAATAAGGGGATGGGGGGAAACTCTGATATTTCGAAAGAGAGAACTAATTAAAATGTATTCCAGTACAAGGATTGTTTCACTGCAAAGGAGGAAACTAATCACTCTTCTCCAGTGTTGCCAGGAATCTCTCTCTCTATGCCTCCAAAAAAAAAAAACTGAAAAAGGACCCAGAGATCAGGACATAATGTGGCATGAAAGTCTATAAGCGAAAATACAAATGACAAAGGGGAAAGATGCAAAGTTAGCTATCGTTTTATTTGGAGAAAAATACAGGGTCAAAATGCCATACACCAGAGATAAGGCGCCAATAGAAACAGGAGAGGCAAGTTTAAGGTGGACATAATGTATAAACTTGCTGAATCACGAGTTGTGCACCTGATACTAAGGTAACATCGGGTGTCAACTATACGCCCAAATTAAAAATACATACATAAATAATTTTTTTTAAAGTTGGACATCAAAAGAGGGCCATTACGTAAGATCAGAGTTTGCAAGTTTTAAACACATATGCTCAAATATATATAACAGGTTATATGAGTGCTATATACTGTTACATATAAGTAAAGCACAAAAGAATAAGCATTTGAAGTTAGAGCAATTTCATTCATGATGTCATATGCGGGGGGAAAATATATTAACCCAGAGAAGTAGAATGACACAGCAGTTCTTTTTTCACCCATCCTGCTTTATATTTAAGTGATTCACAGATATTATCCAGAGAGTACTTAGCATTAACCCCAACACAGGCTGCACACAATTATTCCAAATTAGCCTGGACATCAGATAAACACCTGTCACTGTGGAGGCAGAGAGGTAAGGTGGACAGGGCGCTGGACTTGAGTCCTGACAGAACGTCTCCGAAGGTCTGAGTCACTGAATCTCTTGACAGTGAATCTCAAACATGACAGTGCATTAGAATCACCTGGAGGACTTATGAAAACACAGGCTGCTTGGTCCCACCCCCACAGTTTCTGGCTCACTAGGTCTGGGTTGGAGCCCGAAAAGTGCATTCCTAACCTAATTCTATGTAAGGGTGTTATTTCTGATTTTGAGAACTTCTGCTCTAAGGGTATGTTTCCTTATCTGTAAAATGAGGGTATTATTGCCTCCAAGGCCCACCTCATAGAGTTATTGAATAAAACCAGTACGTCCTCTAAGGCTAAAAAGTGTTTCATACTTTTCTTATATCACACTGCGATACAAGGATGGTATCTTTGAATGACTGAATGCCTACATTTGATTAATAAAATGATACAATGTGAACATAAGAGAGTAATGATCAAATGCCTAGAAATTTTTCCATAGGTGTCAGTCATTTAACTGACATAGATAAACAGGAATTGAAATACTGAAAAAGAGAGAGGAAGAGTAGGTAGTTACGTAGCCAGTACTCCTAATATTATCTTACCAGGTATTAAAAAATTAAAATGCTTCCATACTGATTAGCAAATAACTGCGGTCCAAGTCATCCCCTGAGCATTGCAGGCCCACAAAGGCATCTCAAAGGAAAATGCCCGTCATAGCAAGGGGCTGCCACCATCCTGCCCCAGCACCTGTGTCAATGTCTCTTCTGATGAGGATGTGTCCCTGCCACACTGGCAGTTAAATGCTTTGACTATCACCCTTAGACAGGAGAAGGTGATGGGATGGTTGCTAGCTCCTTGAACACATCTTCTAGATCATTCCATTGCGAATGGTTTCTTCCTCTGCATCTTTATCTTCCATCATCTAAGAAGTTCCAGGAGACTGGGGAAGTATAATGGAGAAAGGAGAAATACCAAAGGGGAAAAGGGATTTAGGGTTATATGTTGTTGCAGAATAACTTCACTTGGATATTGCTAAAACCTACTCAGAAAAGTCAATTTAGAAAGGCCTAAAGGAGAAAGGACACAGCAGTCACAGAGCATGGCTGGTCTACATCTGCCTCTCTGTACCAGCATTTTCCAAATCTATGTGAACTTTCCTCTACAAATGCTACAAGTATTCCAAATTGCCATCTAGCATGACATAATTCCATTGCAGCAGATCTGCCACCTTGAGCAAGTTAGGTCTACAGCCTTGATATTTTGAGTGGCCTTTGACGTTGCCAAGCATTGGAGAAAAATAAGGAATTTCTACTCTGGAGCTAGGTCAATGGGGTCTCTATTTGTGCTCAGAGAAAGGACATTTTCTCCATTATCTCAGTTCAAATTCCTGAGCTCAAAAACTGTGGTTCACTAACCCACAACAAAAAACTGGAAATAAGAATGAATGATTGCCCTGAATTTCTTCAAATATTTATCCCTGAATAAACGACTTCAAACTGAGCTGACTCTTTATGCATAATCTGATTAATGAGGAGGTGAAGAATGCATGCTTAGAGTCATAAGAAACATCATTCCAGGAAATGTTTTCTAGAAAAATTCTCTTCCATAGATGGAATTGAAATGGATCATGTATGAATGATCCCATCTGAACTTATAAAAATCTCACCCATATTAAAAAATTGGTGTCTCTGACTAAATTCCTTTTTTTGGTTTCCACAAAAAATGGTGGCATTCTTTGTATCTACCTTAACTGTAGCTAAAAAACACTGGATACAATGAATAAAGCATTTAGTAAATCATAAGGCATCGAAATGGTATATTTTCAAATCAGTGTTAAGAGTCAAAATGGCTATTTTCCTTCCTGTATTCACTAGAGAATGTGATAGGAACACTTGTGTATGAGGAACATTGTGTTTGAGAAACAGTTACTTCTAAAGGTTGGTCAACTAGTGCAGAGCAAAAGGCACATGTGTAACATTATGAAGAAATGCTCTTCTCCAGTCTGCATTCTCCACCTTTTTCTCCACAATCTCGCCAACACATATCACTTGTTGTTTCTTGTGTAAAAAACTTAAAAATAGAACTACCCTGTGATCTAGTAATCATACTACAGGATATTTACCCCCAAAAATACAAAAACATGAAATCAAAAGGACACATACACCCCTACGTTTATTGCAGCATTATTTACAACAGCTAAATTATGGAAACAGACTAAGTGTCCATCAGCAGATGAATGGATAAAGTGTGCTATATGTATGCATATGTGTGTGTGTATATATATAATATATATATTATATGATGGAATATATATGATATACATGTGATAGAATATTATATATATGTGGTGGAATATTATATATATGTGATGGAATATTACTCGTCCTTAAAAAAGAATGAAATTGGCCCCTTGCAATGACATGGATGGAGCTAGAAGGTATAATCCTCAGTGAAATAAGTCAGTCAGAGAAAGACAAATACTGTATGATTTCACTCATATGTAGAATTTAAGAAAAAAAGAGAGAGAGAGAAAGAGAGAGAAACCAAGAAACAGACTCAACTCTAGAGAACAAACTGATGGTTACCAGGAGGAGGTAGGTGGAGGGATGGGTGATACAGGTGATGGGGATTAAGGAGCTCACTTGTCCTGATGAGCACTGAGTGATGTATGGAAGTGTTGAATGACTATTTTGTACACCTGAAACTAATATCATCACACTGTATGTTAACTACATTGGAATTAAAATTTTAAAAATAAAAAATAATAAAAAGGAAATGTTCTTCTTAAATAGGTATGGAAACTAACCGAAAAATATAAGTAAACTTAAGAAAAAATGAGGAAATCCATAAAGCGCAGTACTGTATACAGTGAAAGTTAAAAAGAAATACTACCCAGTCGGAACTGTATAAAAGGATGGGTCACTATCTGGCTGTGCTCTTGGGGCACTGCATGAAATCTATGGTATCATTTTATTGACAGAATCTTACTGTAACTTTTTAAAACCTTCGCAAATTTTCAATGGTAATGAAAACAGAAAAATACATTGCAAACACGGTAATAGTGCATAAGTGTTAGAGAGTAAACTCATAAGAGGCCAAATTTAGCATTTCAGAAATATGACATGTCCATTTCTATAAGCCAGAGGGGGAGGGAACAAGTGGGCAAATGTGGATCGACATAAAATAAGGCTCTCATACAGAAAACCTGTACAAGGACACTTTAATCAGTGTTTGTCGAACATCTTTGGCTCTTAAAATGACAGTGTTTTTAGGATCTTCAGAGAAGAGTAAAAGGAGGAAGAGCAGATACTAATGTTTTGGGGCAGAGAAGGCTCTTAGTGTAACAAAGCAAGCTTTTTAACCTAAACAAACAACCTTTAATAACTTAAAAAATAAAAAGGCAATTCAACAAAGCAGGTAGATAATCAGGGGAAGGGTGGAGGCATAGGTGTGAACATAATGGCTGTTTCTGTATCTGGAAAGAAGTTTAGATTTCCACAAAATATACATAAAGGGAACTGAGCCTTGAACTGGTTGTATTTATTGGAATCACAAATATTTGTCACTTATAAATAAAGCTCCCAAGTATTTTAAAATCGATTACAGTGAATTATGTCAGTTTTTCTGAAAGATATGTATGAGCAGTTAATTATAGATTTTTACAACCGGGATTTCATATTAAAATCTCTTGAGTTGGAAATCAACATCCAAAATAATATCATTTAAATTGAAATATCATTTAAATTGAAGGGGCAGCATGTTGTACTTAACAAGAGCTGTATATTAGAAATTGGACAAAAGGGATTACTATTACTAGCTCTGTCACTTTCTAGCTGTGCGAATAAGTTATTTACTCTCACTGAACTCGAGATATTTCAGTACAATGAGGATAACAATACAATCTATTTCACACATATCATTCCTTTATGTATTAACTCACTAGACTGTAAGAATTCTGAGGAGAAGAACCAAGACTGGTCCATCCTTATGAACTTGGTTCCCAGTATATAACAGACGCTTTTTCTTTTCTTTTTTCTTGGCAAATAAATTTAAGAAAATATTTGTAAAGCACCTAACATATCAGGCACTATGCTAAGTGCCTGGAGAATAAAATAAAGTTATATAACTAAGTGTTTATCAAAGTGCCTAAAACATGGTAAACTTAAAATGAATGTTTCTAGACGTTGAGTCCCATCTCCCCATATCTAAGTGCCTTGTGGATGTCCAGAGTGTTCCCCAGGATTTTGGCAAATTCCCAAGGACTAGTCAGTACTTCTTTGTGGGCCCTCATTCCCTGAAGAACGTGCCCTTTACATCTCCTGCTAAGGTACCAAGCTTATGCCTTTCTCTGGCTCCCAAGGAAGATCCTCTTTTAACAAACATTTGACAAGTTTAGTTACTTTCTTAAGTTTTTCAGGGAAGGGTGGCCTAAGCTTCTATCATTTCAATGTACCCAACCTCCTCAGTGGTCCTCCTTGTCTTCCTTTTCTGGTGCCTCAAGCAAATTCATCCTCTCTTCTCAAATGGGAATTCTGCTCACATACAAGTCCAGTATGATTTCATCTTCTGACCCAAACAGGCTTTTATATATTTTTTTTCCAAAAAGTCTGGTCCCTTCCTAAAGGAGAATTCTCAAATCATATAATAACTATAATATAACAATAATGCTTTCACCACCTAGTTATATTACCTACTATTTTTATAATTATATCATCATCATGATTAGCAGAAACTTCCATTTCTAATTCTGAATAGAACCACATGAAACCATCTTAGATGGGCTATTAATAGTAAGTCTGAGACCCTATGCAAAAAGCAGCTTTCATTATATACTGCTAAAATATAAGTGCTCTCTTTCATATAATCATATATGACATCCTCAAACCACCGTCAACATGATTTGGAATTTATATTTTCAGTCATAGAAGTTACGATAACTAAGGCTATCCCAACTGTCTTAGCATTCCATTTGCAGTGAAACAAATCACCAAAAACTAAGCAGTTTAAATCAACACTCATTTGTTAATTCACAGACTTGTAGGTCTGAATCTGGGCAGGGCTGAACTGGTCTTGTAGGTCAGAGCTTGGGCAGGGCTCAACTGTTTTTGGTGGTGGTGGTGGTGGTGGGTTTTTTAGTTTTTTTGTTTTTTTCCTCAGGTTTGCACAAAGCTGAAATCAAGATGTCAGCGATCCTGAGGTTTTCATCTGAACTTTGGAGTCCTCTTCCAAATTCATGGGTTGTTGGCATACTTCATTTCCTTGCAGCGATATAACAGAGATTCCAGTTTTCTTGCCAGCTCTCAGCTAAAGCTTCGACTCCTAGAGGCTTCCTTCAATTTCTTGCCACAAGGCCCCCAGAGGCAGCTCAGAACTTGCCTTCTTACTTTCTTCCAGGTCAGCAGGAGCACATCTGTCTAATAACGTCACCTTCTTTTAATAGGTCCTATACTAGGGTCAAGCTCACCCAGGATAATCTTCCCTTTGATATCCCATCACATTTGTAAGGTTCTGCCCACACTCAAGGGGAGGAGATTGATTATACAGCGCATGTACACCAGAGAATCCTACTTACTAGCGCCACCTTAGAATTCTACTTACCACGCCAATTGTCCTGAACACTCTCCTCCTGATCCTGAATGTACCTCTTCCCTGGAAGCCAGGGTCAAGGTGAAGCCAGGGGCTGAGACTCTCAAATGGAATAGCTCACTTTCACCTATTTCACATACTGGACTTCCTGACAGATAATTACTCTTTAATAAGTTATCTGGGTAAATAAAACTGTTTAATAAACCTTGGATCAGATAAATCCCTTAGAGATCACCCAGTCACCAAAACCTCTTCCCTCATTAACATTCCATGATTTTATAAGGAATAAGTTCAACTCAGTCATAGAACCTATAATCTAAAATTTATGATAGAGTGAAAAGAGCATTTAAGTTTCAATCAATTGGACTCGAGTTCTGCATATACCAATTATTTATTCCGAAACTCTGGGAAATCTAGAGTATCATTCACTTCAGTTTTCACAGTGAAAGTGGTGATAATAGTTGTAGTAATCATAAAATCTCCATAAGATTATTATTAGGAAGATCAAATGAGATAATGCATAGAATATAGTATAAAATGGTATACATGTGCAATTATTATGTATGTTATCAGTATTATACTGGCACCCTTCCACATCGTTGAGTGGAAAACCAGTGTTTAATTGGCCGACTCCTCTTCCTTCTTGTTCCATGTCACTCACATGTACTGGGTATCAGTGGAGGTGAACACAAGCAATGGAACATATTTCATTACTGCAAAATAGTAATAATTGGTGAGGATGTGAAATGCCTCTGTGGTATACCAGTCAAAGAATATACATGTAATTCCAATCTGAACACGTTTTATTGTAGGGCCAGTGGGATGCCCAAACACATTCGATACATATTTATAGTATTCTTAAGGATATAGTGAAATGCCTATGCTACCAAGCTGTCAGGCTACCCAAACTCCAGACAAATGCTCCGACTGTGGCACAAGGGCTGTTATGATAGAAAAGTCCAGTGAGAGTCACTAAGGCACTGCCTCCTTAAAAACAATAGTAAATTCTTTTTAAAAAAATTGCTGTATTCTTATGGAGCCACTCAGAGAAGATTACTAAACACAAACACCTAAAAAACTCCAGAGTGATGACTCCTGTCACTTCTCCATTTAACTCTCCAATCTAAGCTAGTGTAGAAAATCAACAGGTTTTAAGGAAAGATAGGGAGTTTGTATACAAGTAATAAAGTGGTATTTATAATTATAGCTGCTGTTCGATACTGTTACTGAATAAAATTGACATAGCCTGTTTCACTTATGCAGTTTTCATCTGAAAAATGTATTACCTCTTTTTCTCTATTCTGTTAAGAATATCACCAGCAGACTATTTTCACCTGGCAAGGCCAGCAGTTCACATTTGCCATTCTGCCTCAGGGATACAACAAATCTCACACAATCCCACAGTGTATGTACCACTTTAGTCTTTAATACTGACTTCATGTTACTGACAGTTTCTAGAAAGCTAGAAATAGCTGTTATTCCATATGACTCTCTAAAACAAATGTGTGGCAGAGATGGAGAAGTAAATCTCATAGAAATACATGATCTTGCCACCCCAGAGAACTTTTTTTGGTTTAGAGAAAATCAGCATACTTCTTTCACGGTAGAGAACAAGTTGCTGTATCTTGCAAACCCAACCACCAAGAAGGAGTAAGAAGATCTACTTAGCCATTCTGACTTTGTAAATGACATTTATCACTGACCCATTCTACAGATTGTTTTTAGAAGTTGCCAGTTTTGAGGGGCCCAGAATAAAAAAAAAAATTCTCCCACTTGGCCAAAATACAGTGCAAGTTGCTTTATTTTTAGTTTTCATGATCAGACGTTTGTATTTAATAAGAGAATCACAGCAGAGGCTTTGTGGGTTTTATGGTATAGTAATAAGGCCAACTATGCCTAAGCAAATAACTTTCATTTTTAAGAAAATATCTCCTAGCTTCCTACTGATGTCTGGTAAAACAGAATGTCTGATTATGGAATGCCAAATAACCATGCAAGTTGATCTTTTATTCTTGAAGTAAGTGTTATCTGGCTAATTTTGATGTTAGGACAGGCATATCCAACAGACCTCCATCTCCATCAACCAATGAAAGTGATGTAAATGGAATCAGATCCTGGTGGCACAAATTGTTGATCATTCTGCTCACATGACCCAGTACAGATGCTCCTAACGCTTTTCCTCTTCCTTAATTCATATATTTTATGTTCCTGGGCAGTTTCTCTTTATTAATTAGCTAAAGATGAAAAATCTCTTGCCTTTCTTATTGATGCTTCTACAAGATCTACAGGAACCATGCCGAAGCAGACCATGGAAGTGTTACAGGCTCGTTCAGAGATAGAGATAAAAACAATGAAGACTGACAGTCCACAGCTGGCTGAATTTAAGCACTATCCCTCACTTTCTATTTTATCTGGAAGGAGCTACAGCCCAAGGTTAGGGTCTACATACCAATCGCTTGGTTGTCTGATCAAGTAATCAGAGTCATGAAAGAAATTAAATTGGAATTTTGGTGACCCAAGAAGTTCAAAGGAAAAGTTAGGAGAGATTTTTTGGAATAGGACCAGGATCTGAGGATATCTGTATCTCATATAAATGCTAACCAAAAGGCTCCCTGCAGAAGAGGTTCTTAATCAGATGGGCTGGATAGCTCCTTCTGGACATATCAGTTATTCTCCTTGTAAACGAGCTCAGCACTCTAGTGGCAGTAAATGAAACTGTGCATAAGATCAAAAGATGAGTTTAATCTCTACAAGGCTAGTCTGGATCTCACTTCTGCTCATGGCCCAACTTAACAAGTATAGGATCCGTCCCCATGATGTGATTCATTAAAGAAGATAGTTTCATAAAGTATTGCATATCATTGGCATACATCATGATGAAATATGTATGGCACACTAAAGCAAACAGATAAGAATATTTGATGCAAAGCTAAGGGAATCATTGTCAAAACACGCAGCTAACCCAATTATGGTACATGAAAGTTCCAGGTCAAACAAGTTGAAAACCATCATATATTAAGAGGACCAACCTGATTGATCACACCATCCAATTTCACCGTGGAAGATTTAGCAATTCTTCTCACAGAAACAGAAACTTGTTTGGAATTTAGATTTATTTTTATTGCTTAACATGAGCCTCCCAGTATCACCATTCGAATTCCCTAGACAATGATATGTATCTCACATAATGATGCTTCCAACAAATGAGTTCAGTTCAAGTAAAAATAAATAAATTAATGAATAATAATGAAATAGGCTATCATTTAAGATTCTTTTTTTTTTTTTTTTTTGTAGGCATCCCAAAGAATGACCTTTTGAAAGCTTAGTTTGGGAAATAAAACATTGTGAGATTGAGCTACTCTCTTGCATGAAATTTTATGCTATGAACCAGTTACTGACATATGATACTATTCAACGAGAGCCAAAATGTAAAAATCCATGAACCAGGGAGTTGAGTCTTTAAAAATTATATGCAATGACTAAGTATCAGTTTTTCCCCTGACCTTGTGATTCTGAGTACTGCTGACTTGGATATTTTAATAACAAAGAGAAGAATATATCAGCAGGGAACACAATACTTCCACTGTAGGAGAAGCTGAAACTGTATGACCAAGTCATTTTAACCTCTTCATTGGCTAAGACGCTTGGTGAAGGCAAGGAGAACACAGAGTGGATAAAAGAAACTACAAATGTAAGTTATGACCCAAAAGCCAATGAAGAAAAAAGTTTACAATGATATACATGCATACTTTGTCATTTTTCTCACTTTTTATTTCCCCTATTATGATATATATGGTGAATAAGGAGGTATTTATATTTTCCATTTGATCTATAGGTTATGGAATATTTGGATGATAATATAACAAAGCTGGACAAAAAAAAAAAAAAAAGACCTGAAGACGGCCCCTTGACAGGTATGATTTTAGGATATCACCCATTAGGAAATAAGGGTACCTACAGCTATATTCAGGGAATTCTACATTTCCATTAAGAGGGTGAATATTCAGAATTGTATATATGGTGGAAAGAGTGTCCTTGGGAGCCAAAGAGCAAAATCTGTTGCTGATCTATTTTTTTTCTGCTCTGTATCTCTGAAGGCAACTCTGACAAGCTGCTAACCATAGAACCTTTTCTTCTGAACACAGGAGTAGACATACACCCCATACTAAGCCAATCAGATTCCTTTTTAAAAAAATTAATCCTTAAAAGAACACTGAAGGAAGTGATGTGGCTGTTGGAACTGAGTCATCCAACCATAGCACTCAGAGTATTGCCATGATTCTCTGCAAATGAAGATCTCAACATTGCTTCATTGTTCTAAACCTAGCACCTGTTTGTTCAGCTTTGTACTTCCTTGAACTAT
>CM052899.1:126349599-126404529 GCA_028534135.1 Potos flavus | reverse complement strand
TATGTAAAGAAATAAGAAAGCACAATGCATAATCAAGAGTAAAGGCAACCAACTGACGCCAAATCTGAGATGAAACAGATATTAGAATTAGAATACAAAGATTATATAATTCCTCAATGACATAAAGAGGAATATGCTCATAATGAATGCACAAGTAGAAAAACACAACAGAAAATGAAAGAAAACTAAAAGCTACAATACTAAGTACTAAAAATGCAATACCTATTTTTTAAATCAAGGGAATAAGTTTAACAAATATTGGAAATGACAGCTAAAAGAGTCAGTGAACTTGAAAAAAGACCAACAAAAAATATCTAAAAAGAACAGAGGAAAAGATCTGAAAAAAAAAAAAAATAAACAGACGCTCCAGTGATCTGTGAAACAATATCCAAAGGTATAACATCCATGTAACTGGACTCTGAGAATGAGAATAAAGCAAGAAAGAATTGGTTGAGGGGTGCCTGGGTGGCTCAGTGGGTTCAAGCCTCTGCCTTCGGCTCAGGTCATGATCTCAGGGTCCTGGGATCGAGCCCCGCATCAGGCTCTGGCTCAGCGGGGAGCCTGCTTCCCCCCATGTCTGCTTGCCTCTCTGCCTACATGTGATCTCTCTGTCAAATAAATAAAATAAAATATTAAAAAAAAAAAAAAGAATTGGTTGAAAGGTTATTTGAAAAAATCATGATGAAAAACTTCTAAAATATAGTGGATGATATAAATTTTAAAATTTGAGAAGCTCTGAATTCCAAACAAGATAAAAAGAAATACCACACATAGGCATTTTATAGTCACACTGCTAAAACCACAAATAATGGTAGATCTTAAAAGCAGTAAGGGAAAAACAGTATAGCATATACAGGAGAATAATGATATAAAATGATCTCTAACTCTAATCAGAAACAGTAGAGGCCCCAAAACTATAGAATAACATCATAAAACGCTAAAAGAAAAATACTGCCAACTTAGAATTAAAAATCTATTGAAAATAGTCCTCAAGAATGGAGGCAACATAAACACATCTTCAGGTAATTAAAAATTAAGGTATAAAGTAGATCTGCACTACAAGAAATACGAAAGTTCTTTGGGCTGAAGGGAAATGATACAAGGTAAAATTCAGATATTTTGGAAAGAATAATGTTCACCATAAAGATAAATATATGGGTAAATATATATAAATATACAGCACATTTTTACTCTCAATTTCTCTCTTTTTTTTAAGATTTTATTTATTTATTTGACAGAGAGAGAGAGAAATCACAAGCAGGCAGAGAGCCAGGCAGAGAGAGAGGGGGAAGCAGGCTCCCTGCTGAGCAGAGAGCCCAATGCGGGGCTTGATCTCAGGACCCTGAGATCATGACCTGAGCTGAAGGCAGAGGCTTAACCCACTGAGCCACTCAGGCTCCTTTACTCTCAATTTCTTGAAAACACATTGTTTAAAGCAAAAATTGTATAACAAACTGTGGAATTCATAACATGTGTAGGTAATATCTGTTATAACTATAGCATAATGGAGAGGGGAGTAGTGAATGGGCCTATATGATTGAAAGGTTCTTACATTTTACATAAATTGGTACGATATTAACTTCAAGTAAAATTGAAAATTTAAACATTATGCATATATATATATATATTAGAATCTCTAAGTAACCATTAAAAAATAAAGTCACATAGCTAAAAAGATAATAAATTAAAATGGAATTACATAAAATAATCAATTAATCCAAGAGAAGGCAAGAAAGGAGGTACACAGGGACAAAGGGCAAGAAAGACAAACAGAAAAGAAAAAGTAAAACATCATACCGACTTCCAACCATATGAATAATTACTTTAAATAAAATATTCTATATAAAGGCAGAGATTATTAAGAGGGGTAAAAATAATAACAAAAAAAGCTAGACCAAGCTATATGCTAAGATACAGGTTGAAAGTAAAACTATGGAAAAAGAGACAGCATGTATAAAGTAAGCATAAGATAGCTGAGTGGCTATATTAATATAAGAACAAGTAGATTTCAAAAAAGTAAAATATAAAATTTCATAATTATAAAAAATTTTAATTACAAAGTCTTAAAACTTTTAGACACTTCCAATTTATCAAGAACATATAAAAATAAACTGCACCTAATTACATTTAAACATCATTGAATTAGGTGACTTCCATGTATTTTTTTTCATATTTCTTAAGTATTCTATAACCTACTAGGGAAAATGCTCCTGAATTAGTGCATCTACATTTGTGAAGCTCATGTTTTATATGTAACATTGCTCATTTCCATCTATCATCTGTATGTGTACACACTTGCTATGAAGTTATATCAAAAAGACAACTAATTCCTATATTGGGTATTTCTCTGAAAAGTCTCCGTACACAGTCAAGAGATGACATTCTTGGTAGTCCCCCTAAAATAGAACATTTACCAACCAAATTATTTCCCATAATCAGTAATCAAAATAGATTTTTATTTTTTCTTTCATGTTTTTTCACCCCATCCAAATTTGTGTTTGTGTATATGGAAGCATATATGCGGTCATATGTTTATACATACACATGCCTTCTTATTTTAAAAGCACATTTCATCCATCTGTGACACTACAGCCATACCAAATGCTTACCCAAAAGTATTAGCAAAGAACATTTGCAAGACAAAAGCAAGAAACAGGAAGCAAGGATCCTGTGCTCCTTTATAATTGTTTTATTTCTTTTTTCATTAACCTTATGATTAGTGCAATTAAAGAGAGGGATAATCTGATTTATTTTTCAAATCTGTTTTCAAATTTTAGAACAAAGAGTGGACAGAGTGACTGAGAGGGAAAAAGAGAGAGGGAGAGAGAGGAAGGCAACTGGACAAATATCCAGGGCACTATTACAATGTTTTCATGAGCCAGTTGCAAATGAAATAGTAGATAACTTTTCCAACACTGTGTATCTACTGGGTGTAAGGCTAGGATTCAAATGCAGGCCATCTAACTGGAGAGTCTGCCCTTTAAACACACTGTACCATTTCATCAAAAATATTTAACGTATAAAAACACTGTGATGTTTTAAGAGTTCATAATGAAGTGTATCTTTATGGTGAACTAGTATGTCTTTTAGGAAATCTTATCCACTGCCCCTCCTATTTAAAAGGTAAGGTGAGGGATGCCTGAGTGGCTCAGTCGCTTAATCGGCTGCCCTTGGCTCAGGTCATAATCCCAGGGCCCTGAGATGGAGTCCCACATTGGACTCCTTGCTCAGTGGGGAGCCTGCTTTTCCCTCTGCCTGCTGCTTCCCCTGCTTGTGCTTTCTTTTTTTTTTTTTTTTTTTTTTTTACAGATTTTCTTTATTTATTCATGACAGGCAGAGAGAGGGAGGCAGAGGCAAAGGGAAAAGCAGGCTCCCCTGTTTGTGCTCTCTCTCTTTCCCTGACAAATAAGTAAATCTTAAAAATCTTTAAAAATAAAAAAAGTTAAAGTGAATGATAAAAATATCTACTTAAAACATCAGAATTCATTTAGAAAAATAGATTCTTCTTAATAGTTAATCCTATACAAAAATCTCAAGAACCTGTTCCTCAGGTAAAAAAATCAACTAATCGATCAGCTGATTAGTGGGTTGATTCCATCCCATTTCTTGATACCAATCATAACAAAGGTCCAGGAGTCTTAGAATAAGAGGGCTACTTAATCTCTCAAGATAATAGACATTATCAAGATAGAAATTACCAATTAGAATTTTTTCTTAAATTCTGAGTACATTAAAAAAAAAAAAATTCTGAGTACATTCCCTTTAGAGGACTAAATCTATTAGCTGATACAAAGTATTAAATAACTAAGATCTATATTTACAGGTTGCAAAATGCATTTCAAATGAACATTTTATTTAATCCTCATAACAATCATGTGAGATAGGAATCCCCTGTTATTAGATCCACTTCACAGACCATGAAACCAAGGCCCCCAGAAGTCTAGACATGCTCCCTAGCTACATGACTGGTAACTGTCAGAAATACAGCTGTTCTTAAGTTTGCGATTTGAACCTCATACTTAGTCAACCATACTTGCTATCCCTTACATTTATCATAAGTAATTACAAAAATTCTTAAATGGCAAATACCCCCCACAAACGATGGCATCACAAAGCACGTACTACTCAACGGACAGTTTTTGTGTTCAAACCTCCTAAGTGAAAGTAGGATCTCAAGCCTCCTGTAGGTGGGCACTTTGAGAAAGGGAGTCTGGCTGGAAGGTATATATTAGGGTTGTGCTAAATCTTCCCTCACTCTAGCTATCCTGCACAAGGTTAATCAGCAACTAGAGGCATCTATAGTTTTGGGGTGAACCTGCTATTGTGAATACAGTATTATCAAAATTTCCCATTGAAATTAACTTGAATTTGGTCCCTAGGGCAACATAAGTGGTGCTGGTCAAAAAAAAAAAAAAAAAAAAAAACACAAAGGGTCAGTTTCTTCCTAGTTGATTAAAAGACTCAGACTCAAAAATGCTATTTAATTGCTGTCTCAAAGTGTATAATTAACAAAAGATGAAAAAAGTGGCTTTTTTTACAAGTTCTAAAGAATGTTATTTAGCAACATCAGACACTAAAGAAGTAATTTTCTAACATCAAAGTATAAAAGCATAAATCCAGGTAATTACTAACTAATTACTAGCAGCCAATCTCTGTCTCATGTCAGTGAGATAGAAAAGAACTGAAAACATATAACTCATTATTGCAGAAATAAGCCATTTGTCATACATAAAGACAATATTATATCCACCATTGAATAGCTATGTATCTATTCTGAGATGCATTTTTATTTTCAGTAGAGATGATGGTTCTACTCTGTCTAAGCCCTTTCATTGTATTCCTATTTCTCTGGGACAAATGGAAATACTGTGTGAGGTATCAATCTAGCCACAGCAGGAGCTCCATCAGCATCGACAGAAGAGATTCTAAATAATTTGGTATCAGAGTAGATGGTCTTATTTGCAGCTGGCATTAGGGAAGCAGCTGGCCATTAGGCAACTCCAAATTCATTTTCAGTGAAAGGAATAAAGGAGGGGAGGAAAGGAGGGTGGGACAGAGGGACTGAGGGAGAGAGGAAAGCAAAGGAGAGCAGGCTTTGTTAAAGCAGCTAGGACATTTTGTTTAATCGTACATTTATACCAGATAAGACATAGAATTCCAAAAACATCTCTCTGGGAGAATAACATTTTCTTTAGTGGCCTTCTTCCATGTGAATTTATAACTGTTTTTGGAAGGAAGTAGTAAATTAAAAAGAAAGACCTGCAGTGTTTATATCTGGATAAATTATAAAAATAGTTCTCCTAAACTTGTTTTATGGTCCATAAATGACCAATTCACTCTCAACTCCTTGAACAAGAAAGCCAAAAATGCTGGAGCTGGTCACTAGGCATCACAGTAAGGAGGGGGTGGGGGGAAGAGGAGAGGGGGAGAAAAAGAAAAGGAAGGGAAGAAGCAGACCAAATGGAGGGCCTTTGCTATGCTTGGTCCCAAGAAAACACACAGTGGATGGAATCAACCAACTCATCTAGCTGATCAATTAGTTGGTTTTTTCCCCCTATAAATTAGTCAAATAGTCTGAGTAGTCAATTATTTAATCGGCAACCTTGCTTTTTTTTATTTAAATTCAATTAGTCGACATATAGTACATCATTAGTTTCAGATACAGAGTTCTTTGAAAAACAACAAAATCCTGAGTGTCATTTCAGTATAGATTTTTACCAAAAAAGTACTAATTATAATCAAATAATAAAGAAATACTAAGAACTTTAAAATGCTGCCAAAAAAATATCTAGAAATGCTACGTGAAATATAACCAATATTATTTTAAATGGAAACCTGACCTGGCAATAAAAGAGAAGTCACCAGTACCAAAAATTAAGAAAGAACTGGAAGTCTTTCAGGTATAAGCCACTTTAAACAGCCAAGTGAGAAAAGATGTTAGGGGCAGGGAGAGAGCATTGAGAGGGAGAATAGCAGCCACCTCAGTAAAATCAGGGCACAGATTTTCAGACCCAGAGGAGGCTGGGAAAAAAGGACAGGGGCACAGAGACTGGGGTCAAGTCAGGACCATTAAAAGACTGACCAATCTGTAAACAGGCGAATAGTTAAAACCTGTCCATTAGCATAGGGAGAACACAGGGATTCTTCTCAGCCATGAATGCTGCTGAGACAAATCCTGTCGTTGGCCTGCCATGTCATAGCTGTAATTAAAACTGGGAGGCTTGCACCCCAGCCCACCAGCCAATGTCAAGTCAAAGGCTTGTGCTTTCTCTACCTCAAACCCTCATCTGGCAATATAGACCTGCCAACCTTCTGCCAGGTCATACTCCTGTGTATTTCGGTCTATGATCATGCCGGAAGAGAAACTGGTAGGACCCCAGTCAAGCAGCTTATAAGCACCACAGCCCAGATATTAAGATCCCTTTCCCATCATCAGGACCTGCTAGAGTTGTTTGCGCTGCCCTAGGATGCGATGGACAACAGAGGGGCTGTCCCTGCTGCCCCATATGTTTTCCCTGATGTGCCTCAGTGATGTGTGTGTGCTGCTGCCTGGCCATTTATCTTCGCCCATCTAATGGTCTTTCAACTTCTAAACCGTTACATTAGCAAAAATGTAAGTTTCTTTCTCGCTCAAGTCACTGCATTGTGGAATCTCTTGTTGCAGCAGTTTAGCCTATATTCCAACTGGAAAAAAAAAAAAAAAAGCTACATTCTGTCAGGGGTCTCCAAGACACCTGTAGGTTCGATGATTTGCCTGGACTCACAGGACTCAAGATACTATGGTGCTTAGGGCTAAGACTTATTACAGTGAAAGGATACAAAGAAAAATCAGCAAAAGGAAAAGGCATATGAAGTGAAGTGCAGAGGAAACCAGGTACAAGCTTCCAAGAGTCTTCTCTTAGTGGAGTCACACAGGACATGCCTGATTCCTCCAGCAGGAGTTGTGACCACACATAAGAAAAGTTGTCTACCAGGGAGACTCATTAGACACTCAGTGTCCAGGGTTTTTACTGGGGGTTAGTCACATAGGCAATCTCCCCACCTGGCATGTACCCAAATCCCAGATTCCCAGAAAGAAAGCAGGTGTTCAGCATCTACCACATTGTTTATATAGTTCAGGCATAGTGAGCACATTCTGGGGATGGCGGAAAGCTGAAATTCAAGTTCTCGGATGCCAGCCCAGGGCTAAGCATGCAGGCAGCCCTTTCAGAGGACAGCAACCTTAGGATTGCGATGTTAACTCTTTCTGCCCATAGAACAAATATTGTACATGGATCTAGTAAAAACATAAAAACATTCCCAAGAATCGCTCATATTAAAATTGGCGAATAAATACCCCTCAGATAGGAAGGAGCACAAAGGGATGAATAGTAGGGCTTTAACCGTATCTTTAATGTTTTATTGAAAAACAAAAGCAGGAAGATCCAAAGCACATATGGAAAAATACTGATTGCTATTTAAATTTATGATGCATAAGTGTCTATAATTTTATTTGTGTTCATTTTTGTACCTTTGAAATATTTCATTTAAATTAAAAGATGAAAGCAAATAATGGCCAAACAATTAAAATCATACAAAAGGGAAACTATCTCTTATCAGAGTATATCATCTAGAAATGACCATGCAATGGAGAAACGGCTATGAATCAAGCCAAATGTCCCAAAATTAAGATAAAAAAGTAGTTAGGTCAATAAGAGTATGCCAAATTAAGTGATTTTTTTAAAAATTTCCTAACAAATGTTTGGAATGCTAAAGACGAGTACCGTCAAAGAGAATCTGAGTTTAAAGCAATATTATATAGTCATCCATCACCCAATCAATCATGAATGTCCCGCACATCATTCTAACAATAAAGCCACAAAGTTCTTTACATATCCTAGAAACATTACCTACAAAGTAATGACAGAGGAAACCACCCAGAACGCCAATGTACAATAGTTAATTAGCTAACCCTTTACTTCTCTTTTCCTAATGATGGAGAGGGGAAGAGCAGGGGAGGATAGGGGCACGCACATGCATGCATGTGTGCAGACTTGCAAGAAAGAGACCGAAAGACCAGATGGGAAGCAGAGAAAGGACAAAGGACGGGGGAGACAAGGATATGAATGAAGGCGAATGTATTTCTGGTGTCTACCACTAATTCTGGTATTTCCAAATCTAAAATGCCCTAGAGGTGCAAACATCCTATGTTTTCAAATAATACTTTTTCATTATGCCTTTTCAAGATGTCTGACCAAACTCAGCTTAGAAAAAGAATGTAAAATACCAACTAAAACTAAACTTAAGCAAGTAGGAAGTACCAGAAGATTTAGAGAGCGATCACAGCCCTACAGTATTAATTTGAGAAGGCCTGCGCAAGAATTACCTTGTGAAATATTAACCAGCTCTTGAAGGCCCTTTAGTTCTACATGACCACTTATATTTAAAATAATAAGCACATTGATTTTATGATGGTGACAATGATGGGCCAGGTCCTATTCGAAGTACCTTATTTCATTCCATTCTTGAAAGAACCCAACAGGGAAGACACTGTTTCTTCCCTCATTCACATGTGCAGAAATGGAGGCCCTGAAAGTTTCAGCAAATTGTGTAAGGCTAGAGCCCAGATTCACCTGGCAGCCTAGATCCAAAGCCTGTATTTTTAACTTTCCTTATTTCATCCACTTCATTTCCTATCATCTCATACTTTATGAAAACATAATATTCAACCAAAAATAACTACATTTCCTATACTGATTACTCATAATTCTGGCAAAGCTAATGTTGTTATACAGGAAGGAGCAAAAGGGTATGTTTCTCCTGTGAATTAAAAGGAGACCTCAGTAGCATTTCTCCTATACCAGTATTCTAAAGCATAGCAAAAACACCTGTGTGGGAAAGTGCCTCATTTCCTAAGCTGTTTTATAAATACCTGAATACTATTTTTAGAAAATAATAAAATAAACTGTTCCTGAAAATTGTCATGCTTTCCTAACTTCCCAGTGATGACCCCTTTTTCCTGGGCTCCTAGAAAACAGAAATTTGGGCCAAACATTTTTTTTTTAGTTCCTTTTATGTCCAGGGCAATGGAAAATCACTATGAGCTCACAGGGATAAATAACCACCTTAGAAAAGCGTACTGATGAAATTCTAGGGCCTCAGACAAGGGCACTCCTCTTCCTAACTTCTACAGCGGTCTCTGCTCATCACACCACCTCTGTGGTACTGTGTTCAGTCTTGGGGGCTTTTGCTGAAATAGGACAGGAGAAATGCTTTACAGGGAAGAAACTCCTTCTCTCAATAGCACTTTTCACTTCTAAAATACTAAATGGTTTATATGTATTATCTCTCTTCTACTGCTACAATGGGTGTTGGCCAGGCTAGGGTACAGGGTTGAGGGTTGGAGGAGGGAGAAGAAAAAAAGGAAAGAAGGAAAGCAAAGGATAGGAAAGGGGAAGGGGAAAGGAAAGGAAAGGAAAAGAAAATGAAGGAAGGGAGAGAGAGGAAGGAAAGGAGAGAGAAGAAAGAAGGAAGGAAGGGAGGAAGGAAAAGAAAGGAAAGAAAGGAAAGAAAGGAAAGGAAGGAAAGGAAGAGAGAAAGAGGAGAAAGAAAGAATTTCTGGCAAAAGAAATAGCATTCCCTGGAAATCTAATGTACAGTAGGGTGACTGTAGTTAATAATGCTGTTTTGTATATTTGCGACTTGCTGAGAGGGTAGATCTTAAGAGGTCTAAAGCCCCTCACCTCACCCTCCCCCCACACACACACAAGTAACTGTGTGAGGTGATGGATGTGTTAACTTGTTTCTGAGAATTATTTCATTTCACAATATGTAGGGCAATGAGTCTATTCTGCACGATACTGTAATGGTTGATTCGTGACAGGTATTGGGCAAAATCTATAGAACTGTTCAAGAAAAAGTAAACTCTCATGTAAGCAATGGAATTAGTTAATAATAAGTTATCAATACTGGATCATCAACTGTAACAAATTCACCACACCAATGCACCCTCTAGGTCAATGCATCTTGTCACAAATGGCAAGATGTCATTCTTTTTTATGGCTGAGTAACATTCCATTACACACACACACACACACACACACACACACACACACAACGCCACATCTTCTCTATCTGTTCATCTGTTGATGAACACTTGGTTTGCTTCCATAACTTGGTTATTGTAAATTTTGCTGCAGTGAACGTAGGGTATATATATCTTTTCACATTAGTGTTTTAATTTTCTTTGAGTAAATACCCAGTATTGGAATTACTCAATCATATGGTATATCTACTTTAGAGATACAATCTTTATAGACTTGGAACAAGAATAAGGAAGAGAACCTGAACTAAAATATTCACTAATTCTCTCAGTCTAATAGAATTTTCTCTTTGTTGTCTTAACTTTTTCTTTTCAAACATAAAATGCATGAATGCATGACTACATTTTAAAAAATAGCAATAAAAAGTAAGCAAAAGTCTTCTCTTACCATCTCATCTCCCAATTGTTATTCTATTCCCAAAGGAAATCATTATTTGTGTTCTCACCACCACCAATTTTGTCACTAAAAGTCAAGAGCTAAATCTTTTTACCCTCAAACA
Organism: Potos flavus; assembly: GCA_028534135.1. Classification (NCBI taxonomy): domain Eukaryota; kingdom Metazoa; phylum Chordata; class Mammalia; order Carnivora; family Procyonidae; genus Potos; species Potos flavus. The sequence continues at coordinate 126,393,948 of CM052899.1, read as the reverse complement.
TAATATTTTGACATGTAATGATAAAATACATAATCAATCCTTTCATATACAGAATATGTACATAAACTCAGAATTTAGGAAATTAAAAAAAGTAGAGATCATTTATCTCATAACAATAAAATTGAATATACTTATTTTTAGAATATATGCAATGCTGGATCAATTAAAATGATAGTCCAGGATAGGAAATAGTGTTAAGAACATCAACTCTTCCATTTTCACATATGATTAGATAAAATAATCAGCACAAATAATGTATTAAGTTTTCAGAATTGTTTCCTTTATTAAGGAACTTAACTTGAAAAGAAGCTATGTTCATAGAAAGAATAGTAGTAAATTAAAAGTAAACAGCCTAAACAGTCCATATCTGGACATAAATACTGACTCACTCTTTTTTTTTCGCACTGATTTTCCCACAGGAAGGAACAGATTAAAGGGTGGATTACTTCAAGCACTATAAAGGTCTCTAGACTGACCCCACTCTTAGAGGGAACTCTTTCAGGGGAATAATGCCAGAAAGAACAGTGAAAGCCCAAGAAAACCCACAACTGAGCCCTTCAGAGGGCCCTCATTCACAGTCCTCATTGACTGCCCTGGCCTCTCTGAAGGAATTCAAAATAATTCACTGCCCACCATAATACTGAATTCACAACAGAGAGGAAAAAAGGTGATGGAGCTGCTTTGCATCTGCTTAATTTTTTACAGAAATGTTAAGGGGGTTAATCTTCTACAAGTCCAGTCATGTGCTTTCACAAAGGGCCAAGAAAGGAGTCGCAAAGCCCGCCATGACTCAAAGGGAGGCTCTTTGTGTCTTCTTTTCTGCACCATGTCTGACAAAGAGGCTGCCTAAGTTTCTAGGCTTCCGGCTCCTGCCTGGATTCTGAAGTCAGTGAATCAACAATGATGTCATTGCTTCGGAAGACCACTGCTGGCTGAGATAATGAAGATCTCTTCACCCAGAGCATTATCATCTTGGTGGCATACATTTCTTAAACTTTTAAATACAAAATAATCCTACTTGTTCAGACCTTTTTTCTTTATTTTCTGCATTATTGGAAAGAAAGCATTTGGGAACATGTTTCCCTCTCACCAAAACATAGCTTTTTAAGTTTGCTAGTAGATGCTATTGAACTAGACTGATTTACTCAGACATTTAAGAGGGGGAAAGATTATGCTTTTTTAATGAGAGATAGGTCTGTTGTTCAATTTATGTTGTTATTAAAAGTCTACTAGTTGGTAGGCAACATACATCGTTACCTAAACAAGATCCATTTCTCCCTCCTTCTGTTGCCAATATATGTGTGCATATGGCTTGAAAAAAGGACATTAAATTACCCAAAGAATATTAAAACAGCTTGGACAGTTATTCCATCCGGATTTTTAAAATAATGAACCCCTTTCAAAACCCTTTAAAAGCTTTGGAAGCTCTCAGGGAAAAAAGGGACAATCCAGATATGCACATACATACAAAATCAGTGCCCTTGTAGACTAAGAAACTCTGCTTTACAGAGTACAATTTCTTTGGAAAAGAAAAATTCTGTCCAGCTCTTTTTGAAAAGCATTTATGTACAACAATAACTTTCTTAATAGAGTATTTTCTCAAAACATTTTCTAATTTCCCCTTCTAAACTGTCTTATAGTAGTAGGCTCTTCTTCAATTATATACAATGTTAATTATGAAAAAGTAGACTTAAGTTATTATAAGCAAGAAAACTGAAAGAAAATAAAATACTTATCTTTATCCTCAAAGGAGAATATTAGATGAGGTTATACCAAATGAGTTGGCTATGAATTAAAATAGCCAAACCATATGTGCCAGGGGTTGAAGCAAATTATCTCATTTAGTCCTCAGATATGAAACAAATATTACTATCCCCACATTTCAGAGCCTACAAAACCCAAGACCGACATTTATTCTCTCCTCAAAAATATGGTCTAGTGTTTTCTAGGTAAAGTCTGATAGAAGGATACATTCCAACATTTCGAAAGGAAGAGCTAAGCAGCCCAGCATATATAAAGACAAATGAGAAGGTGAGGTGGGGGAAAATGTGTGTTTGGGAATTTAGGGTTCAGTAGAGCCAAACCACAGAGTGTATAGTGGGGCAGTCGGAGTCCCTAATGAGTAGCAAGAGAGCTAAAATAGGGGAGTTCCAGTCACAGAGGACAATGTTAAAAAATACATGTATTTCATCAAATAGCAAATGGGGAATGACTAAAGAATTTTAAACTAAACAGTGACATAAAGTATTTCAGTTCACAAAGATAGTTACATCTTCAATCAAAAGCAGCAATTTCCAAAACAGAGGACCAGGGTACTTATATTAGAAACATATATAAAAATTGTTCCTTGGGCACCTGGGTGGCTCAGTTATTTGAGCATCTGACTCTTGATTTCGGCCCAGGTCAAGATCTCAGGGTTGTGAGGTAGAGCCCCACATTAGGCTCCACACACAGCAGGGAGTCTGCTTGAGATTCTCTCCCTCTCCCTCTGCTGCATGCATGCTCTCTCTCTCTCAAATAAATAAATAAATCTTTAAAAAAATATATCAAATTTATCCACTTTAAAAAAATAAAAAATAAAATAAAAATGGTTGCTGGAATATGGAGAAAAAATAGAGCTTCTACCGATTTATCTTTATCACATTCTTTATAATTTCTACCTCTATGTGTAACTTATAATACATGTCATGCATGTTCTATAATGTATAAACTATAATGAAATACTTATGCATTAGACACACACACACACACACACACACACACACACACACAAACAAGGTGTTGATACATAATCCACAAAGTTTTGTAACATTCTATCTCAAAATGTAATACAGTGAACCAGGTGTAGAAGCAGGAAAATAGTTAGGAGGCTGCTGCAGTATTCATAACAAAAAAATCATTAGGCTCTGATCAAAAGTAGAAACAATGGAGCCAAAGGGGCCATTTTGACAGCCTTCTGGGTGTATAATTCATGGGTCTTGCTTACCAAACTAGGTAAGGGATAGGAAAGTCAGAAGGCTTAACTGGGTACATGTTGGTACCAGACACTAAGATGAAGATCTAACAGAAGAAGAAGGTGATGGAAAGAGATAAGCTCAATGTCAGCCACAATTAAGTTAAAGGTCTTTGTGGATATCCAAGGGCAGGCAGCAAATAAGTGGTTGAATATACGGTCTTGGGGCTCAAGAGAGGAATGTGGGCAAGACGCACCACTGTGTAATCTTCCCGCAGATCACCAATGGTACAAACACGAGAAAAGAAGCAGCCAAAAACAGACTTGCATGGGAAGGAAGAGGAAAAGTTATCAAGAAAGGAAGCCAAGAAGGAAATCTGAGTCAAGTCGTGAAAGCTGAAGGAAGAGTCTAATGCCACAGAGACGTAAGGTGAGTAAAAAGCAAACTGTAGCAGCACAGTTTGATCATCAAAGAGTTTGTTATTCTTGAAACTATGTAAAATAAAACTGAATATGAGGGTAAATGTCCTACTAAATAATAAGAAAAGAGATCCAAAATAACTAATGAGAGATAGGAAGAGATAAGGAGGCTAAAGTGAGTGCAACAAAAGTCAAGATAACAGAAAAGTCAGAGAAACAATATCTTACCAAATGTCATGAAGAGGTCCAAGAGAATGAGCTCTGAGAAGAAAAATCTGTTGAAATTTGTATGGGTCTTTCAGTATCTGGGGGAAACTTTACATAAGTGCTGAGGATGACAGTCAAGCTCAGTGGGAGCTGGATGAGAGACGAAGTGATAAGAAGGAGGGAGTAAAAGGAGTATGTTCTTCACAGAAATTTGGCAATGATGGTGATGAAAAACAACAACAACAAAGGGGCAAAAGGGCCAAAATTCCAGTAAAATATTTATGAAGACAGAAGAGACCTAGATCATCCATCTGTATAGTCTGCATTTCCCACTTGAGACCCATGAACATCTTTATGAAAGTCTGTAAAGATGAAAAAATCAATGTCTTTAGAATAAGAGGAAGAAATAGTGACTAAGTAAACAAGTTCTACACCCTAAATCTGGAGCACCCCACAATCTCTTCTATGCTGTGTTTCCCATTCCTGAGTCTCATTCAACCATTGACCTCTGACGCTCAGACAGACTATGTAAGGAAGTCCCCTCAAACCATCAGCAGGGGACTTTTTTACATAGTCTGGGTTTGATAAATAGACATCTGAGGTGAGAAGCACCCTTTTGGATCATCTTGTCATTTTCTCCTATGAATCCTTAACAGCATGGTCCTTCTTCTATGTCACACTGGCTGTCCTACATATAGGACATTTCATTTTTGACCTTCCTGACAAACTTCAGTTGAAAGCTCCTTTTGTTCCATTTTAAAGGTACTTAACATTTCTGAGTATCGGGTTCAGTCATTCATTTATTGAATGCATTGAAGACCTTCTCTGTGCTAGGCTCTGTGCTAGACCTTAAATAAGCAATGTTGAGCAAAGAGGAACAATTGAAGTAATCCCACCTGTTCTATATCATATAATTCTTAGGAGACTCAAATGAAGTGAGGCTTATGAAAGAACTGGAAACTATTAAGACGATACATACCATGGTGCAAATCCCTAACCTGTGCTGTCCATTACAAAAGCAATTAGTCACATGCAGCTCCTTAAATTACATTAATTAAAATTAAAATTACAGGTGCCTGGGTGGCTCAGTCAGTTAAAGGTCTGCCTTGGGCTCAGGTCATGATCCCGGGGCCCTGGGATTGAGCCCCACATCCTGCCTGCTTCTTCCCACATTCTGCCAGCTTTTTCCTCTCCTCCTGCCTGCCACTCCCCCCACTTGTGCACTCTCTTTCTCTCTCTCTCTCTCTCAAATAAATAAATAAATAAAATCTTTTAAAAAATTAAAAATTAAAAATTAAATTAATATTAAAAATTCAGTTCCTCCATCCACTAATCACATCTCAATGGCTACATATAGTAGCACTGATGTAGAACATTTTCATCATCTCAGAAAATTCTACTGGAGAGCAATTTCCTAGAAGCTGAAAACAGAAACACAGAAGAGATCATGTGCATGACAGCAAAGGGAGAAAAACGAGTGATGCTTTGATAAAAGCATAACAAACGACATGCTCAAAGAAAAACAGCTGATGATTTTTGTAACATTTTAAAACCACCACGAAGAGAAAATGTAGTCATAATAAAGAAATGGCAAGAGGTAACTTTTACTGAGCGCTTCATGAGTCCCCAGAACTAAAACTAAGTGCCTTACATTATCAGATTAATCCAAAGAACAATCCTGTGAAGTAAGTGCTATTATTTTCTCTGCCTTGTAGATGAAGAGATTAAGGCACTGATAAGTTAAGTAACTTGAGATAGGTCACAAAGCTTCTCAACAGAAAGACTTTGCGTTAAAACTATACTAAAGGAAAAAAAAATGTTTACCACCCAATAACAGTGTAGACATTGAATCAGCCTGGTTGAATTACTTATTATGTAAAAAAAAAAGCCCTAAGGTAATATGATTTATACATGTGCCTTCACACACTCCAGCCTTCACTGGTATTGCTAAAGTCATAAAACATGTTTTCTAAGTCAGTCATTATAATGCTAATTGCATAATGGTTTAGTGTAATTATATGTTTCTTTACCAATCTTTATTGAAGTATACTATACTCTTAGATGGGAAAGGACATATTGAGTACCCAATACACCAAAATAATGTATCTGTGTCAATAATATACTAGGTATTTCTCTAAAACTCATCATTTAACTTCTTATCATGTCTTCCTTGTTTTTTTTAAAGATTTTATTTATTCATTTGAGAGAGAGAGAGAGAGAGAACACAAGCAGATGGGAAGGGCAGAGGGAGAAGCAGATTCCCTACTGAGCAGGGAGCCTGACACAGGGCTCCGCCCCCGGATCCTGAGATCATGACCTGAGCCAAAAGCAGATGCTTAATCAACTGAGCTACCCATGTGCCCCTGTCTTCATACTTTTTGAAGGCATAAACTATGGACCCCTATTCTATCTCTCATAAATGTTTTAGTTTTCTTATGAACTATGAAAAATGTGAGCTCTTTCTCCTTCTCTGTGAGATAGGAAATAGTAAAGATTGTTAGAGATACATGTTGATAGTCATATAAAAAAAAAAAAAGTCACCACTGAGATTTCTGATTTCTTTAGTGTTCTAAAGATCCAGTTTGAAGATCTAATTTTAAAACTGGCTCAAAAGATCAGATTCAAATGTTTGAATCTATTTTTACAGGATATCCTTGGCTGACTTTACACTAAAAAAATTTAACACACTTGGACTGCCTTCCTTTGGCTATGAAACACCTTTCACAGGAATGGCCATTAAGGTGAGGTTAGAGTATGTGTGGAAAGGGGTTTGAAGAGAGAATGTGTGTGATCCATCTTAATGCAACATGTTCTTATATTAATCAAAATATGTTTTCTGAAATAATCACTTATATTCTGGCCCTATACCTAGAAATATAAGGGATATTCTCAAGGGACTAAACACTGAGCACTTCCGGTTTCCTATTCCCGTTAGTTTTCCTGCTGTATATCACATTCAAGTTGTTCTTTGAGCCTTTGTCACTGGATCTGAGTACCTGAAGCAAGAAACTGCCTCCATGACTGGCCTTTTTAATTTTTCCTTTGTTATTGCCAAGAATTGAAGAAGACTAAAACAGATGACCTCCCTATTTCAACTGAAGGAGGACTGGACATGGTACCTCTGTCACTTTTAACACCATTTTTCTATCTCTGGACCAAAAGTTTAACAAATCTGCAAAAGTAAGAATATGGACTCGGGATGATTATACTATTACGCTCTGCTTTGCATAAAAAAATCACCTAGTAGTTTTAATTCTATCATGAATAAAACATCAGGTTTCTATATTCACAAAGAGAATAGATCTTTGGTTTCTTTTAATCACAAGTAAAATTCTGTCAAATCTGGGATAAAATTCTATATTTGCAGATATTAGTTAGAAAAAGAAAATAATAGCCAAGGAGTATTAAGACTCCCAAGTTTAGAGGTACAGATATGGACAAACTGAAAATTCCAGAGTTCTTCCAGTGACTCAGGGTGTCAAAGCCATATTTGTGATGCAATTTAGACTACAACTCATTATGGTAAGGTATGCTAGAGTTATGAATATAAAATTGTTTTTTTCTGACATTGATTACATTTGTAACCCTGTTTTTCATTATTTTGCATTTGACATCTTATCATTCTTCATCCAAACTTACACGTATAAAATGAGGGGAAAACAGTCTAACAAGAGCCCTTTCAACAACCCTTTGATACATATGGTTTCTGCAACTACAGCAACGTGGACCGCAGAAATATGACAACTTGTGCAACGGGAAGAATATTTGGAAAATACAATGTCTTTTCTTCTCTGTGTTTGTGTGTAGATGACTTGCTGATCACCCCCAACAGTGGCTGGGAGACCATGAATGAGGGAGAGTAAAGAGAGAAGGAGGAGGCATTGGACCGTCGGATTGTTGCATCAAGAATAAAAGGAAACTCCATATTCAGCTTCTGGACTTTAAGTAAAACTTGTCCGAAGAAAAGAGATGGCTGTATTGAAAGAAAGGATGCTATAATTCTCTTAGTTCTCACATAATAAATCAACACCAGGCCCGGAGGCCAGAAAATAGCGGTTTTTTATTTGCATGCTTGGTTTTTATTTGTGTTTTCCTCCTATGAGAGGGAAGTCCTGGCCATCATAAGTCTTAGGCATGAGACTGGAGTGGGGAGGAGAAAGCATGAAATCAGAGGAAGGAAAAGGCAAGTTTGGCCCTTTTGATCTTGCACTGCTTTTGGGACGAGGGAGACAAACGGGAATGAGGAGACCGTGGTTCTGACTTCTTCCCAGTTCCCTTCAAGCCCAAAGCTCAGAAGAGAAGGGACATGGTATTTAAACATACAGATCTGTGTGGATCTCCAAGGGCCAAAGCCTTTTTTCCTGCTCTGTCCTGGGGGCTCTGGAAAGAGAACACCTCAGGGGCGGGCGTCTAGCCCATCTGTCTGGTGGCAGCCGAGGAAGCCACGATTCCCCTCACTTTCTGTGCTGCAAGAAGAGCAGTATCTGAGCTTCCCTGGGAGCCTGTAAAAAGGGCTGCTGAACCAGACTCACTGCGGTCCCACAATAGACTGCCGTGGACCACGTGGGCTGCGGCTAGGGTCCTCGCCAAACTCGGGGTGGTCTGCTGCACCAGGGAGAGCAGCCTCTAGTCAAAGTGAAAAAGACCAGCAGGGAAAGCCAGCAGGGCCAGCAGCGGCCAGGCAGACGCAGAATATCAGCCCAGCGGGGCCTACTCAGCCAGCCAAAGAAACCCACATACCAGCGAACACAGAAAACTCCCGCACAAGATCAACATGTGATGCATTCCACATTGCAAGATAGCTGGGCTTCTCCCGGTGCTTTTTCTTTGTGTTCCCCGTGAATATTTGCACAGAATTAACATGTGCTACAATGTAACTACTCTATTAATGAGAAGAAGGTCAACTTTCATAATCCCTAGTATTGAGTAAATTCTTGGCTTCCCATTTACTTAAGGACTGTTCGGGATACAAAACTTGAACTTAATGCTAATTACTTGAGCTGCTTTATCAAAGTTGTTCATAAGGTCACAAAAAGAAGAAACAGAGAAGAGGGGTGCTGTTATGTACGCTGTGAGTTGAGGTCTGAGTTCCAACGTAAAATGAGCCATGTAACTAGGAAAGATGAAAACTCCATAAAAGTTGGGGTTTAATTGAGAATAAAAATCTGAGTGATTATTGTAATAATTATGTTCACTAACGTCCATGCTTCAGATCTCAAATGTATAAAAAATAATCTCAATGTATATCATAAATGTTCATTAATATGTTGTATATGTCTAAGATGACAGGGTGTTAGAACATTTCTTCCATAAATTTAAGAGAAAGAGTACTGGTAAGTGATGGAGGGATGCCCATGGGAACTCAGATGATAGCAAACCTATTAACAACCACACAAAGGTTTCTGCTGACTTTTCAAATGTTGGGTCGTCACAAATGAGAGAAGGATGCTGTAGAAGACAAAAAAAAAAAAACTAGCCTGCGGTACTTGATTATACCTCCTTTAAATATAAATAGGGTGGTGCATATACCTTACCTAGCAGTGATTTCCCTAGGACTGCCCACTGGACTCAAAAGCCAAGGCCAGGATCACAAAATGAAGTAGGGCAATATTTACTTGCATCGAATTCCTATGTTGGCTTTATCTAAATGTGTCATCCAGGATGCAGAATGAAGAACTCAAAAATCTGTCCTAATACCTTCACTCCTTGTGACTAGAAGGCTGTCCAGTGGCATTTTATTAGTATGAGGATCATGGCACAGGATGTAAAGAGAATCTACTTTTATCACCCACTCATCTCACCAAAAGGGGCTTAGACATTGCTTTTGTCCTTTTAGTATAGGGAGTAAGACCTGACAGAACATGAAAACATGGACAAAACCCGCCAAAGTGCTGACACAGAGAATGAAGTCAGAATGCAGAGTGTTAGTACCACACAGACCTTATTCTTCACACTTCAAGAACACGCAGCAATCTGTAAAGCACACTCAAGAGAAACGAAGACTTCCACGGGAATTGGCTAAAAAATACCCACAGTTAAAGACTATCCTTTGAAAAAGAATATACACAAAGTCTTAGGATACTTGACTTATTAATCACAGCTCTGAAATAATGAACAACTATCTCAGCCTAAAAGCAAAGAACAAGTTATTGGGGCATATAAGTGGTTATAACAGTTGTGAAAGATAAACAAACAGGGGCACCTGGGTGGCTCAGTCAGTTAAGCGTCCAACTCTTGATTTCGGCTCAGGCCATGATCTCAGGATCTTGAGATCGAGCCCTGCAGCAGGGTCCGCACTCAATGGGGAGTCTGCTTGAGGTTCTCTCCTTGTCCCTCTGCCCCTCCCCTTCTCTCTCACTCTCTCTCTAAAATAAATAATAAATCTTAAAAAAAGATAAACAAAACTAGTTTGAACTAATGCCTCATTCAGACTTGCCAAATATTTTTCCAGATACTCAGTAAGGAACTAGAAAGTAATAAAAGAATATACTATATATAATTACTTATCTCCAGTAAACTTTATAGTCTCACTTAGGGAAATGGCTCCAATCATTCCTAAAACAAACCTTTCCACCTTATACAAAGTCCTAAGTTCAAGAACTTGCATTAAGAATTTTTAAAGTTAGATATCTAGACCAGATGGACTGCAACTGAAAATCAGAGTAAAATTTCTGGTATCTAGAAAGAACAAAACCAAGGATTCAGCTCCCCTTGCAGAATCGTGCATTAGAGGAGCAATTATTTTGGCCTGAGTATAGACCTCACATTTTAATTCACAATTCCTATAATCTAACCACAAATGATTTTGAAATAGAAATATTATTTCTGTGCTACACTTATTTTTCCCCATTGTTCTAGTTTTCTTCAACATATATCACTAACTTCGACCTCATCTACCTGAAAGATGCTCTGCAGGGACAGGGATAAAAAGATCCCATAAAGAAAGAGAGGACCGAGAATGACACACTAAGGAACCCACACACACAAATAACTGTTTACAAAATACCAAAGTGAAGTGACTAGCATTGATCCTCATAAATAATTTTACCTTTAAAGTTAACAGCTGATGATCTAGTAGGAAAAAAAACAATGAAAGACATATATAAATAAAACCTGATAGCAAATTATCTTCCTTAAAATATTTATCATGTTAGAATAAGAAATAATGAAATAAAAGATTACAAAACCTCCAGAAATATTTGAATTCCTTACAATATGCTTCCCACTTACGAACATGCAAGTTTATACATAAGTTGTACATGGAAAGAAATTAAGTACAGGCTTTAAAATGCGTTTAAGCAGGCAGACTTGGCATGTGCAGGGGCAAAATGTACTTAATATTTTACTAAAAATAGAGTCTATCCCTCCCAAATAAGAGAAGTTCATGTAAATAAAACCAAACACTAAAGTACATTTTGATAATAGAATATATCTTATATTTAGAAAGAACAATTACATTTTCAATCCTAACAAAGATTTCTTTATAATCATTCTTTCATGACTCAATAATTGATAGTTACTTTTTTTTTTTTAAGATTTCATTTATTTATTTGAAAGAGAAAGAGAGAGCGTGCTCACGCATGAGTGGGAGGAGGGGCAGAAGGAGAAGCATACGCCCCACTGGGCAGGGAGCCTGATACAGGGCTGGATCCCAGGACCCTCAGATCATGACCTGAGCTGAAGGCAGATGCTTAACCCACTGAAGCACCCGGATGCCCCAATACAGTTACTTCTGAATAGGCAATCATTTAATTTAAGAATCAATGTCCAGCCTGTATTATCTGCATTAGCTTTGTACCCTAATTTAAATTAACTGTTTTCAAATTTGTTTCAATCACCTAGATATATCTAAAAATTTCAAATTCTCTTTGTCCTTTAATGTCACATCAATAACTAAATAGTCATCCAGAAGTTATCAATTCTCCATACAGTTTGCATCTTTCCATATTCAATTCTTTATTAGAAAAAAAAATGGAGTTACATTTGTAACACTTTCATCCTAGTCTATATAAACAAACTCCTTTCCTGGTACCTATTCACAAAGGGATAGAATAGGCCCTGTAAGACATTTTAATACAACGAAATAAAGTATTAGCTTATATCTTTCACATCTGAAAGATTTTCAACCATCACTCTGCTTCCTGATTATTTCATGTGACAACTCAATCTTTAATTGCCTTCTTTTTGCCAATAATTACTATAAATACATGAATTATAAAATATGCAAAACCAACCTAAAAGAAATTACATGAATATAAGTAGTCTTTCCATATGAATCACTAGTAGTAGCTTTGATGAATGGCTGACCTTAGATTATATTATAAACTAAATTGTGCAGCCAAGTAAAAATGAGTAAAATTTATCATTTAACATCTATCTAAAAGAATGGCTGCTATTTGACAGATCTTAATAATTTAGTAATATTGTTTCATGCCTCATTTAATAAGAAAAGATGCAAAAATTGATTTCTCTCATTTGATTTTTTTTTTTTCTTTTTTCGTGGCTTGCAAAGCCCACCTCCGTCTCTTTTTGTTCGGGGCATGGGTCACGAGAACTTCCATATACAATAGGTTATAGCACCTACTGACTTTTCTGTAGATTCAAGGAAGGACTGTGCCTAGGAAGTTCCTAGAGTCACCAAAATAAGAAATAGTCTTCCCATTATTCTAGTGCTTGTTTCATAGTTTCATTCCCTGGCAACCAGGAGCAACTCCCAAATCATTTCTGACTTGTACATGCTTCCCACCTGGGACAAAGACACTCCTTCACAGCACCATGACAACCACGCCGGCGACACAAGCGCTTGGGATCGTGCAGGAAAATGAAAATCCTGCAAGGAAGCTAGGAGATAAAGGCTTACTATTCCTTGTTTCCCACTGGCAGGAAGTAATTACAAAAATTACTTTAACACAAAGCTTCTGGTGAGTGAATAGTTCGTAATTTGATGGGAGAAGCTTAAGGGCCTGGGGATTAAATAAAAAATATGAAAAGCCGAATGATGTCATCCAAGAAAACCCCCTTTTCCCTCCCAAATGGACAGCCTAAAGCAAACTTCTTATGGGTGACAATGTGAACATTCTTCAGAGATGGTCAGGGGTATGTTCTGTTTTTCATCGGAGTTTAGACTCAGATGATTGATTTAACAGTGGAGGTGAACTTTATGACCCTTTATTGGTTGATTAATCATGCTGTTACCAAATGAAATGTCAAAAACCAGTAAAATATAAAATAATTTTGTCCAAACTGAATGTCCAGAAATGGATGTGATGTCCATCCTCCCAAAGCAAAAAAAAACAAAAACAAAAACAAAAAAAACGCCAGTGAAATTCAACTCTCCCCTCATGAAGAAGTAAATAAGGTTTTTTTGACAAGTTTTTTATCATAAGCATGAACAGTTTATGTTTGTTGTTTAATGAAAAGGATGGTATTTCTTTGCCAGAAACTGGCAGTACTATGTGTTAGAAACACCTGCCAATTCTACACCGGAAGAGATTATTTATATTGCCAAGCGTAAAACTGTTTTCAGCCTTAAAGGAGTAATTCTAAAGCAGAGTACTGCATCTGTGATTTTACAAGTTCAATATATTTTCAAACAGTTCTTCACATTTTTCTACATTTCAAAAAACAATACAACTTCCTTATGAAGAGTTGAGGAAAGAGAATCTGTGTAATATATGGAGATGGTTGCAGGTTTGTGTTATTGTTGAATCATTGCATTTATTTTCTCAACAGGTTCAAAGCTGTGAGTGACTTTTATTGGAAACCCAGATAAAGATAAGGAATCAAAATAGCTGTTTGCTTTTCATCAAGTGGAATAGCTTAGGGTTCTTGAGTGTGATAGAAGCCTATTTTCTGCTTTATGTTTAGTTTTGTGTTTGTGTTTTGAGGACACAATGTCCTCCTCTCCCACAGTGATAGGTAGCAGATATCTTTCATGGGCTTCCAATTCTGTGCAAGGAAAGCCTTCTGATTCTCATTGATATGAACTTGGAAAAGAGAGAGTAGAAGGCAAACAGAGACACCCCAAATATCTATGAGCCAATACCCGCTCCCTAGCTTCCAAGCTAACCTCTACGCATCCCTACCTCAAGATGTATGTAAGGCCATTCATTCATTGACTCTGACACATGATTATGGAAATATACTGTGCATTTTTTTTAAAGATTTTATTTTTTATTTATTTGACAGAGATAGAGAGATCACAAATAGGCAGAGAGGCAGGCAGAGAGAGAGGGGGAAGCAGGCTCCCCACCGAGCAGAGAGCCCGATGCGGAGCTCGATCCCAGAACCCTGAGATCATGACCTGAGCTGAAGGAAGTGGCTCAACCCCCTGAGCCACCCAGGCACCCCTGTACTGTAAATTTTTTTATTCACTCACTTTTCCAGTGGATCTTTGAACTCGAATATCCAAAATTATACCCACTTGTCATCCTCCATCAAGCCTATTTCTGTTTCTCATTTTAAATACCTGAATTCTGGAAAGAGAATCCTCTAGTCTTTCAGATTAGTATTCTGAGTCATCCTTGTTCACTCTCTCTCTCCACCCCTGAGATATACTGCATCAAATAACCCCATCAGTTTTACTTCAGTCTCAATCCGATTTAGCTTCTTCTCTCCATCTCACTTTTATCACTTAGTTCAGAACATAATTGGTTTTAATTTAGAACACTTGCTCCAAACTATGGAAATTAAATGAATGTCAGTTCTGAGTTGCTAAGCTGACAAAGCAACACATGTGGCCAGGCAATTATGGAGAAAACCAGCAAAATACAGCACAATGTTTATTTATAGGGCCTCTACTGGTGGAACTCTGTTGGGTCAGAAGTGCTTTATTTATGATAACAACTCCTGATGATTTGCTGTCAGAGAAATTTATGAAGACCGTGGCCCTCAAATGCATTTCTAAGTACCTCTTATGTATTTTAATCCTCTTCTAATAACTTATTGAAGAAAGACCACTTGTGTCTTCTACAACAATATCCTGAGTTGATCCAGACAAAGCACTATTTTATATGATACTATAGCTTTCATTTATAAGTCAATATACCTTCTAAACCTAGAATCCGTTCAGTTCTACATTTTAGAATGATGAAATAAGGTATAAAAATATATTCTTAATTTCACTTGGAAAGTATGTAGTCCATGAAAAAGCTTGGCTCTCAGTCTTGTGACCAAGAAGGCAAAAGAAGAATTTTAAAGTTATAGTATAGTACTTAAAGTTCTGAGTCTGAATCTTTTTACCCTAAGAAGACATTTACATTTCTGAAATATATGGTTATAATTTAAGATTCTCAAACGGAAGTAAATTGATAATCACTAGCAACTCAGTTCAATCAGAACTTCAAAAATAAGAAAATAAAATTTGTTAAGCTCATACTAAAGTTTATCATGGAACATTCTATGTTATATATTGGGTGAAGTTTTAAAGTAGTTGCAAATTAAGAAAGGAACCCCTCCTCCTTTGACTGATGATTGCTGAAAACCTTTCCAAAATGTATTTTATGGCTTACTTCAAATATAATCTTCTATTCATAATTGAAAAATTAAAAATAAAGTCTTCAGTGTCTGCAATCTTAAAAATAACTCGTTATAGGGGCGCCTGGGTGGCTCAGTGGGTTGGGGCCTCTGCCTTCGGCTCAGGTCGTGATCTCGGGGTTCTGGGATCGAGCCCCACATCGGGCTCTCTGCTCGGCGGGGAGCCTGCTTCCCCCTCTCTCTCTGCCTGCCTCTCTGCCTACTTGTGATCTCTCTCTCTGTCAAATAAATAAATAAAATCTTTAAAAAAAAAAAAAATAACTCATTATAAAGTCAGAGTAAGTCGAAGCTGATGCTACTTGATATTTTAAATAATTGGGACGCCTGGATGGCTCAGTTGGTTAAGGGGCTGCCTTCGGCTCAGGTCATGATCCCAGGGTCCTGGGATTGAGTCCCACACAGGGCTCCTTGCTCGGCAGGGAGCCTGCTTCTCCCTCTGCCTCTGCCTGCTACTCTGCCTGCTTGTGCTCTCTCTCTCTCTGACAAATAAATAAAATCTTTAAAAAAAAAATAATTTTCTAAATTAATGTCCAAAATTGCCTTAATCTCATCTAGTTCTTTTAAGCTTATACGCTCTGATTTCTAAATTATTTTCCCTAATCTAGTATCTAAAAATACAATAGGTATTAAACATAGTATTTCTCACAACTTTCTTATTTCAAAGGAAAAAAAAATCTCTCCTTCTCTGTAAATATTAGACTACTAAAAAGTACCAGGACTGATATTTATAGAAATGGATACCCTCAGGGACTGAAAATAGAGCAAGAGAGTACAGCTTGGTGAGATTACAGGTGTGTGGAAGGAGCAATTGGAAGAAAAGTCATAGTGCCTTATGTATTAAGGATCTTCCAGTCCTCTACTACAATTCTGTAACACATGGGCTACACTTGACTAAAAGATATTTAACCACTGCCTCACAAATGATATTAGATATCATTAACAACTAAACTATAGAAAAAGTAGTGTATCCTACCATCTATCTTTTGACATAACCAGTCTTCTGACTTAGAATGACATTTTTAAAACATGAAAATACAAATGAGAGGGGTGCCTGAATGGCTCAGTCATTAAGCATCTGCCTTCGGCTCAGGTCATGATCCCAGGGTCCTGAGATCTAGCCCCACATCAGGCTCCCTGCTCAGCGGGAAGCCTCCTTCTCCCTCTCCCACCCCCTGCTGCTTGTGTTCCCTCTCTCGCTGTCTCTCTCTGTCAAATAAATAAATAAAATCTTAAAATAAAAAAAAGAAAAGAAAATACAAATGAAAACTAATGAGAATGTATTCACAACATGAAGGCAAGCAATGCCTAACTGTTCAACCTTAATTAAAACTCCTAACATGTAAATCTTTGTACAAAATAATTAACACTAATAATTAATAACAATAATAACAGCTAGCAATGATTGCCCATCTACTATTATTGAGGGCTACATTCAACAATTTGCATATATTATTTCTAAGACTTATTATAATTGTGCGATGTATTTTAATTCTTTACTCACAGATAAACTGAGGCTCAGAAAGTTTAACTACTAATCTAAGGTCACAGAACAACTTGATGTTTCAGAGCTATTACTCACATCTGTCTAAATGCATAGTATACTCTCTTCCAATTACACCACAGTGACCCTCTAGGATAGGCACACATTTCACAGTATTGCATCTATTAATTCAGTGCTGTTGCTTCAGATCAGAAATTTCTCAAAAACTCTTCAGGCCGAGTTAATTTAAAATTTATTTTAAATTGTATTATTCCATTAGTATGGTATTTTAAAGGAAACGTGGTATCTGAAAATCAAACTAGGTAATAACTCTCAGGAGGCAAGATATCATGAATCTAGAATCTAGATTGTTAAATTAAGATTATTTATATTCCTGACATTTTCCCTGGGGGAAATTTCTATTATCTCTAATTCAGATAGTTGGCCTGACAAAAGGAAATACAGACTTTCTGAAAGTTGGTTAAAAAAACATAGATTCTCAAATTTCCTTTCTTTTCCATAAAGGGAACTTCTATACCCAACTTATAAAAACATCTCTTTAATAACAAATTAGCTTCAGATTTCATTAAAATACACAAAATTAGAAAAGCTTAACATGCCATAATTTAATTGACTTTAGCGGTCCAGCCTATTTTGAAATAAAATTTGGCAGAATCATTCAACTCATTCTCTCTCCCATATTGTAAAAAGGTTTGCAAAATAGACCTTAAAGTTAAATACCATTTGTATTTTCAAATATGTCTATCACATATCTATCTCTTTGCCATGTCAATATATCTCATTTTAGAAGTCTGAATAATATTAATAACATAATTTAGATACTTCTAGAAACCAAAAATATTTTCAAGTTTTCACAGATGAGAGAGAAAAGATAATTTTAATGTGAAGCTTTAATAGAAATCATAAATAGCAAACATATTGGGAACACAATAATGCACTGGAATAAAATAATACCAGTAACATTATATTCTATGGTTTATGGGTTTAAAAAAGGTGGGCTATATTTCATCATTTCATTTCATCATTTATGAACTTCTTTCACTACCTCCATATTATGCAAGAACACATGACTATCATACTCTCCTAACTGATTGGGAGGGTTGCTTTCAACGTATCTTAAAATTATGGTTAATTATTAGGCCTTGTCAAAGACGCCTACCTCTGTATTGGCAGTCGTGGGACACGTTTCCAGAAGACCATTCTAGTGCTGATCTCTTGTAGACAACATGAATCCTTCCATTTTCTTCCTCCATCTGCTTACCTCTCTCCAAAGGTTCAATGAAATACTCATCATCATCACTTTTTATCATTCCAGCCTAGAGAAAGCATAAAATGTGTTAATTTTTAAAAAAAGAAGGATCTGTCATCTTTAGCTCACAAGTACCTTTTTATTTTTTATGTTTTTCCCAAATACTTTTATTTTATTTTTTCAGTGTTACAAGATTCACAAGTACCTTTTTAAATGGCAAGAATATAATTTGTGAAAACTCATGCTTTTTCTTTCACTTTTGGCTATAAATTTAACATGGTTAAGTAATTCACATTAGATAGAAATTCAGGAATAAAATAATTCATATAAGGTATAATGAGAACTTTACATAGAGTAAGAATAAGAAAATTATACAATGTATATATTTCATTAGACTGCAAAAGAAGTGCATTTATATTTTACTTGATATATTATGTCTAAAAAAATCTTACAGGGGAAATAAACTCAAGAAACATCTCCAAAATCCCAAAATCATCCATTTCAGAGCTGCTGCCCATGCATGGTATTTTTTTTAAGTCATTTACATTTTCCTTCCATACCACTATGGTATGAGAAGAATGAGTTCCTTGAAAAAGCCTCTTTAAGTTTCAGTGGAAACCCTGCATTTCCAATATTTATTAATTTGAAGAACTAACTCATATTTGTCCTATCTTAATCTAACACTTGATGATTTTATACATATTTTTCCCTCCTCAAGCCTCATCCTTCCCTACTAAAAAAGTTATGCTCGCATTCATTGCCTTCTACCTCGCTAATATTTAGAGTCTTTATTTCTGGCTGTTTCATCTTTTATTTAGAAAAAACAGGATTATATTCAGTACTCTAGCTGAATAGAAATGATGGTTTTTGTCTGAAATTTGCTCCTCATTAGGTATCAAGTCCACAATATAGTTAAATAGTTACAGCTCATATTTCTAATTTAAAGGTCATACCTTAATATGTAGTCTGAATTTAAATTTCTGTGCTTTTATTTGAAAATGAAGTTGAAGAAATAATGTGTTACTGTGGGAATTGTAATTATTTTGGAAACACAAGTTGGATCTAAAAGTCAGTCATATTTTTCTTCTGAGGCCCTTGGCTTATTCTGTGTTTTCAAATAGGAGATTACTGGCTCTCGTGAAACATGGGCTGGGCCTTGGGATGCTCATCCCTTCTAGCTGTTGATCTAACAGTTCCACCACTCTCTGTTGAGTAACATAGAAATGAAAGGCAGGTACACCTCCCGAAATGGCACTTGTTTGCAACAAGTATGCTTGACTGTAGCTTCTCTACTGCACTCAACTCTATTCTCTGGTTTCCATTCTGACTTCTTCCACCTGGCTTGCTCTGTGCCCTCCTTCCCCTGTGTACACGTCACAGGGAGGTCTTAGAAACTAGGGTGTCCCCACATGCACTTCTGCACTCACCCTGATGCTATGCACAAAACAGCCCTTGATTTTGTGTGACCACGTCTCACAAGAAAACACAGCCACAGCTCCTTCACCATGCTTAGCCCTTACCCTCTTGAAGAAACTTCTAGCCTTCCCTGAAAAGAATGCCGAGCTAATGGGCACTGAATATTCATGCTGACCTTCAAGACCTAACTCCCATTTTTGGAGTTGTTTTCTCATCTGGTCAATCACTCTTCCTCTATTCCTGTACTGTGAAATGCAGCATTTTTTACAAGGGGCCTGATTAATCTTTACCCTTCAGAGTTTTTCCTACTGTCAATGGATCTCCTCTACAAATAGAATTTCCAACATTTTTCTCATGCTTTCCAGTTGTCATTTTAATCTCTTCAGCATTGGTGTCCTATTCTTATATCTCTTTTTACCAATAATTTCAACATCATTGTTTTTGCCCTTCTCAGGCATGTATGGTTTCATAATATTCATAAAACACATCCAAACTAGGCACAAACACAGTTCCATGTCTGAGGCGTAAACGTCCAGGCTCATCACTAATGCCATCCATTGGTGATAGGCAGTATTAACTGGCTTTATCTTGAAAACACTGGTCTGTTGATGTACATTTAAGTGTATAAATTGAGGTTTATCAGCATGCGGCTTCGGTATTCATCTTTATTCTAGTCTTCTCTTTGCACCATATCCATCCAGTCACCATGTTCTATGAAGTTTCTTACATTCTTATCCTGTCCTCCTATTTCCACCACCACTTCCTTAGTTACAGACCTCATCATTACCCATCTGGATTACAGACTGCTTCCTATCTTGAGACTTCCCATAAATCATAATGTTTCTCCCAGATGAGTGCCTAACTGTAGATGGAAAGAGTGGTCAATGAAGCAACTTTAAGCACTGGGCAATGGCTAGTGGGGACACTTGAAAGCGATGGCGAGGCAGTGAGGGATTAGCTCACATGCCTTTAAAAAATATTTCTACATACCTCCTATTGCAAATATTCAAATCCCAGGCCCCATAATATTACTTTCTCCACTAAGCCAGATTCCATTTCCTGGCTCTTTTTTTGCAGTTGGCTGTGAACCATGTTACTGTATCCTACCCAGGGAAGTAAGTGGTAGTGGTGAATACCAAGAATAGGGCTAGCTCATAAATACCTCCCATGCGGGCTTCCTTAGGCTGTTTCCATTATGACTGGACAAACACAGTAACACAAAAATTTAACACAGCTAAACCTTTCTTAGAAGGTGTTAATTAAAAAATAAAAAAAATAATTAAAAAAAAAAAAAGGCGGCAATGAAAATTTAAGCCAAGTGGAGGTGATATCAATGGCAAAGCAAGGTAGGGTCACATGACCCCCGATAACTCCGTGGTCAAAAAATCTGAGAACCTACCCTTTTATTCATTACTTTAAGCAAAGTCTAATTTAAAAAGCACCATACTAGACATGACAGTAAATAAAAGCTTCTCAAAGATATGGTCTGTTTGGCCTCCAGTTTAGGGCAATCTAGTCAAATAAACAAAATATATACCTATATATATATATATAAATATATACCTACAGGTATTCAGTAAGGTATGTTACGGAAAGTCCAAAAAGTAAGTGATAGTGCCCTTGAGATTCAAATCAAGTGAGATTTTTCTTCCCCCACAAGTTTACTAGACACCCAGCAAATTGTCAGTAGGAGCCGTCCATTCTATATCCAAAATGACCTAAAATCTATTACAACTGAAAGCTCTCTAGTCCCCATGAGAACATCATTGTTCACACTGTCTCACATTCTCATGTAGCACAGCAGACAAAATGGCTCTTGGAAGCTATCATATTATTTTAGAGAAACGAGAATGTGGTAACAAATGGCCGGGATGCATAATGGCTCAACACATAAGGTGCTTCATTCTTGCTCACATTAAAGCTCAGGATAGTTCTACGTCAGCTGCGGGGGGGCTCCATTCCGCACAGCCGTGCAGGTGCCCACGCTAATAGTGACTCTACCATTTCAAGAGGGGCTCCCAAGTTTGCCCACTTAGAAAGCAAACAGCATGAAGAAGCCCCCACGGGGGATTTTTATAAGCTAGCCCTCATCGTGGGGCTACTTACCACCACTTACTATGTAGCTATTTACCA
Organism: Potos flavus; assembly: GCA_028534135.1. NCBI lineage: Eukaryota > Metazoa > Chordata > Mammalia > Carnivora > Procyonidae > Potos > Potos flavus. The sequence continues at coordinate 126,372,534 of CM052899.1, read as the reverse complement.
CTACCATTTACTTCCCTGCATAAGATACGGTCACATGGCTCAAAGCCCACTGCAAAGAGAACCAGGAAATGGAATCTGGCTGGGTGCCCAGGGAGAAAAGACAAGTGGATTTTAATGAACAGATGGCAGTCTCAACTTCAAATAAGATCCTGTCACGCCTTTGCTTAAAACACTGCAATTGCTTCCCATGGTGCTTAGAACCACACTCCTTACCATGGCCTCAAGTGCCTGCATCACCGGTCCTGCCCAGCAACCTCAGGTGGCCCCACTCTCACCTGGCTTACTATGCACCATCTTCGGGGCCTTGGCTCAGCTCCATTTTTCCTTTGATATTTCCAAGTTCTTCATTGTCTCAGACCTTTGAAATGCTGTTGGTTCTACTTAGAAGGCTCCTCTCCCAACATACCACACTCTCCTTAGTTGGCTCTTTTTCATTCTCCAGGTCTTAGCTTCAATGTGAATTCCATTGAAATGACTTCCTTACCTTTACCTACATTAAGTGTCCCCCTCTCAATTAGGACCCATCTTAGCCCATCATTCTGACTCAGAGCCTTGTGCTCTTTGCTCTCATGACCCTTAACATAAATTTCAGGTCGTTTTACCTAAATGTTAAATGTATTATCCTCCGTCTCCCCAAGAGCACTGCCAGTTCCTGAGTCCTACTCTCTTCATTCATCTTTGCCTCCATAAGTCCCAGAACCATTATTAGCACAAAATATATCTTCAACACATTTTTTATGAAAAACTACAGGAATGAATGGTACAAGTGAGGGGATAACAACTTCTCCGACTTGTAGTGGTCTTCAGAAGGTAGGAGGACTGCCACGGTGGTGTGAGAGAAGGCACTAGAAGTGAGACCATTCAGGCTTGAGCAAGGTTCTGATGCACAAAAGCCCAGCACGTGCTTGAGGGCATATGAATAATCTGCTCACTCCGAGCAGACTCTATGCAGGGCAGCTCCAGGAAATGAAGCAATGGAGGACTCGTGTCCCTCCAGTCTGAACTCTAACATGAAGAACGAGAACTACCACAACAACAGTGGGTTGGCGGATAAGAACAAAGCAGTTTAGAAAGATTGACCTGACAATTACCTGCCAGAGGGAAGAAAAGACTAGAAAGCAAGCAACACGCGGTTAAGTCAAAAGTCCAGAAGGTAGAAGTGGCAGTGGGTGGAGAAAAGAAGAAAGTGGAGGGAAAAGGAATGAAGAGTAATTACCGGAGAAAATAAATACTTGGTGCCTTTAAAAACCTAAGTTCCTCTGCTTTTACAGACACCTCTTCTCACTCAGATGAGTAACCAAAGTTCTTCTGAGGCCCGACGGACTTCCCCCTGCTCTTGGCACCTCCTCTTGGGCTTGTCTCCTTATTCACTGTTACAGGCTCCACTACAGCCAAGATGGGCTCTTTGCTGATCTCTTTCGTTTTTGTTTTTGTTTTTTTAACAAGGCCTAGCCTAGGTGATCGTCACACTTCAGAACATAAGCTTCACCGAGCATGAACTTTGTCCCATTCATTGCTGCATCCCAGGGCCTAGAACAGCACCTGGGCCAAAGTTGGTGTCTAATACTTGAGGGAGAAGAAATCAATGTAATCAATGGGCAAGTGAAAATAAAACATCTTAGAAGGCAGTTGAGAAGGAATGGCAAGAAGAGATGGGAGGAACGCAGAGAAGAGTGTCATGAGCATCTCAGCAGGATAGAATTTTATCAAAATAAAAGTAACTGCAGTAAAGAAGACACAAAGAATGAGGACCGTGGGAAGGAAATAAAACAAAAGTATCTAATTAGAGTGGCAAAGGCTGAAGAGATATCAAAAGAGTTATGGAAGAGGAAGTGGTCAAACCATATATATATGAGATTCTAGTCAGAGTCATTATGGGTAGATTTTTCTGCTGCTCTTCTCACAGCACTATATTGATTTCTCTCACTTAGTAGCTACCAAATATAGGGTGACTATTCAAAAAGTACTCATATTTAAAAAAAAAAAAAGTACGCATATTTTTAGACTAGACCACCCCAAGCATAAAATCATCAGTACATAACAGTTAAGTACTGAAGGCTCTTTTGTTGACCGAGATATTCATTGAGGGAGTCATGCATCAGCGCACATCGTTGGAAGCCCAAAGACCACGCACTGTCACACCCCAATACTAAATAGCACATTTTTGCTCTCAGATCCCCAGTTTTATTTCACAAAAGAATACAACAGAGTGACTTAGAGGAATAAAACTCAATGTATAAAACGAAAAAGTCTTAGTGGCTTTCCAAGTACTAGGATTACACATCATGCTGCCAGGTATTTACAACTTTGAAATTGTAACTTTGGAGTGTTTAGAAATGTCACACATAAGAAGACATATGGTCCTAGAAGATTCTGTGAAACAGATGCAATCATTTTAACCCATCTTCAGTGTTAAATGATGTGTGATATCAAGGTAATATTTTGTAAATTTTCCTTTGTGACACAAAGCCCTCCACATCTACCATTCTCTAATCCCATGTAACAGTTCAGGAAATATTTATTGTATTTCTCAAACTATTTCCCCAAATTTAACATAGATGAAGTTTTAAAATATTTATTATGTTTAGGACAGCATTAAGCACATTATATTAAACACATTTTATTGTTTTAATTAAGTCTTCACACAGGCCCTTTGACAGATTTTTGGAGGGGATATTTATAAAACAATGATCTACGCTAAAAATCCAGCTGCATAATTCCCCTCTCATCTGGTCAACTCTTCCAGCTACCTCATCAACAAACACTGCCAAGAATCCAGAATTAAGCCAAATAGCCTCTGAGGATGGAAACAGCTATCACAAAGGCCACACTCCTTACTCACTAGGAGGGGTCCTCACAGCCTTATTTGACACCCAATTCTAATAAACCAGGTTAAATGGTTTCCTAATTCTCATCAGAGTGTAAGTGGCAAACAAAAGTAAGGGGTGTGGGATACAGGGACTTTCAGATGAGATAATGTCTATGAATGCCCTTTGCAAACTATAAAGCCCTACAAAAAAGGTAAAACTCAAGTCTCTATATGTCGATAACCATAAACATCAGTCACTAAGAAAAGACTAAATTGTATTAACTTGGTTTAAGATAAAAATCGGTATAAAAGATATTATATTAAAGAGTTCCAACAAGAATTACTAAGGTTTTCTTGAAAACTCTGTGCCAGATATTCTAAAAAACTTATGCTATGGAAACATTCCATTTTTAATTGTGACACCTAAATACTATTTTACTGCAGTGATTCTTGAAGCTACTGAGGAAGGAGAGTAGAACTAGGTAGTTTTTGTGGACGCCAGGAAACACGTGCCAAATAATATAATACATTATTGAAGTTGAAGTCAACCAGATATCCACTATGTTGTGCTAAATTGGTTACCATGTCAATACTAGGTCATAGCATAGAAAAGCAATAAAAAATTTCATATGCCTATTTTTTTTGTTTTTTGCTTTTTTAAATATCTATTAAGTTTTAAACTAGTTTTATTAAAATTAGGGTTTTTTAAGATTTTATTTATTTGAGAGAGAGAGAGAAAATGAGAGCGAGCGAGCATGAGAGGGGAAGGTCAGAGGGAGAGGCAGACCCCCTGCCGAGCAGGGAGCCAGACACAGCGGGACTCGATTCTGGGACTCCAGGATCATGACCTGAGCCGTGAAGGCAGTCTGCTCAAACAACTGAGACACCCAGGCGCCCTAAACTTAGTTTAGTTTTAAATGTCTAGCATAGGCACTGAGAAAATTTTATATTAATGTTATGTGTGTATGTGAGAGAGAATGATTGTAAATATAATATTTAAGAAAGACTATCATTATACCTTAGGGGTACAACAGCTCTATATTAATTCACTAAGTTTCCTTGAAAACACATTTCGGGACTCGCCACTTTGCTACGCTGTTTCCTCCAACACTTATTCTATCAGTGTACCCATAGACATATTGCCTGGTCCCATTTTATCATCAGAATGGACAGGTGTAATTACGATTTCCAAATCTTTCCTGAATTTCAAAGAGTATTTCAATGATATCCCCAAAATTTCTACAGAGGAGACATTGAAGAAGACAAAATAGTTGAGAAAGGCAAGAAAATAGTGAGTAGAACTGATTCAAAGCTGTATTTGGTAAGCAAAGACAGCATTTCTTTTTTACATTAAAGAAACTTAATTATTTGGGATGCATTTGGAGAGAGTTTATGAAAAATGAAGAAGTAGCTAAAATATTCCCCAAGCCACATCATTGATTTCCGTAAGTTTTCCCTTATTCCAAACCCAGAAGTAACTTTTACTACTTTGGATTCCAGCATTTTATCTTTATGTCTATGGTACTTACCATTGTCAATCATTTATTTTAATTATTTATGTTAACTGTGCAAGTCCTTGGAGATTAAGAGATGCTGAATAAGGTGTCAGCTGAATCTCTGAAATATAAATCTGGTTAAATTCCAGATTTATTTGGGTTTCACTGGAATTTCATTCAACAATAATCCTCCTGGATGACTTCTGAATCTCAAGAGCATTTAACATAATCCCTTGCAAACTGATAACACTAAACATGTATTTGCAGAATCTACTCTATGAAGGGGCTGAATAGGCTCTCCTATTCAGGCAGGTATTATGAGTAGATCCCTAAATTTAAAAAAAAAAGAGAGAGAGAGATTGCAAACATTCTGACTCAATTAATTAATATTGATTCAATGAATTGCTAAAGCAAATGGATCTAACCTTAACCAGCAACACTAGACATAATCATTTCAGTTCTTCAATTAGAAAGCATGATCTCCAACCCTCCATTGCCTGATTATCAAAATCTAGGTTGCAATAAAATTCTAGGAAGATTTCCTGAAGGCTACAGGATTTTCTATATATTCAGTTTAATTCCTCTTACTTACTCTAATCTCCACTACTAGCCCCTACCTCAGTTAAGCCATGCTACGGTTATTTGGGCCCCTAAATAAAACTATTTTCATTCAACTATGGAAAGTGTTAAAGCATCAACCTATTTATTATGAAGGAGATTATACCAAAAAAGCCCTATGAAGCCCATTATTGTAATAATAGTGGGTTTGTTGTTGAGGACCTCTCTCACTATCACACATTGTTTGCTATGTGAGAATCCAGGAAGAAAAATCTCTCATATTTTAGTAATAGGATCAATTTTTCCTCTTCTGAAAAACTGGTTTATTTCTATTTCATAAGCATTGTAATTATGTAACTAACAATATCTGTAAGAAAATTCTAAGTCAAATTTTTATTCTAACTTTAAGACAATCTTGTGCCATGAATCCTTGGATACCAATCTTCTTTTGGACATCGTTTTCCCTTCTCTTATCTTCCCTTCTTGCTGACTTGTTCTATTTTCAATATCTAGTTGTGTGAATATGTATAAACTGCCACATATCTTTTCATATTGAAGGATGTAGGTACTTGTTGAATGAAACTACATGCCCAAACACTTAAAGTTAAAACTAGGACAATATTATGGCTTAATCTGAAACAAGAAAACATAGTGTTCTGGAAATGCAGAAGTTATAGGATTAAATATATTAACAATGGTTAGTGTTCTCCAATATTTCACAAATATGCTTGTATGATGTACCTCAACAATCATGATAAGTTTAGTGCTAAATATTCATAGACGTAAAATATCCAAAAATGTTAAATCACAGAATTTTCTTTGTGGAAGAAAACTGAAAAACCCAAATTATGCAACACTCTTAAGTATCTTTTGCGGTTTAAAAGTCAGTGTAGTAATTGAACAACTTAAAAAGAAAGTGGTTGTACTGTGGCTCACCAACAACTACTATGCTACTGCGCTTGTACAGTTAGAGGGAAAGGATGGGGTACAAAAGGGAAGAGGGAGAGGATTTGAAGGGGGTTGAATTTTAAGATGGGTGGGAGGAGAATTTTCCCTGATCCTCATTTTCAGAAAGTCTTAAAAATCTCTAGCAAAATTATTTCATAAGTATGTGACATTTATGGACTTTATGGCATATAAAATACTATATTCATTTAAAGAAAAGCTTCATTTGGGGCACCTAGGTGGCTCAGTGGGTTACAACCTCTGCCTTCGGCTCAGGTCACGATCTCAGGGTCCTGGGATCAAGCCCCACATCGGGCTCTCTGCTCATCAGGGAGCCTGCTTCCCCCTCTCTCTCTGCCTCTCTCTCTGCCTACTTGTGACTTCTCTCTGTCAAATAAATAAATAAAAATCTTTAAAAAAAAAAAAAAGAAAAGCTTCATTCTTCTTCATAAAGAGAATAAATCACCCCCTAGTGTATCTGATTTTTTTCTCATATCGAGTTGTCACATTTAGGCATTTAATCTAGTAATTTTCCTGAGTCGTGATGAGGTTTCTAAGGACATACAAGAAAATTGCTAAGAAAAAACTTAAATTAGGTGACTAAAACCCTGATAGAATCAAAGACTGCAAACATTCATTTTATTAACAAGGCTAACTCGGAAAACCAATAGATCCTTTCTGACTAAATGCTCAGGATTTCCTTTATGATCTTACCATTAACCCACTAATTACCTAAATACTAGGCTTAAAGAGAAGATGAACCTACCTCATCTTAGCATAAAGAAGGAAACTAGCTTGGCTGACAAGATTTGGGTTCTGGACATAGCTTTGCTATTAACTATGACTTTCGAGAAGTCATTTAAACTCCTTGGAACTCAGCTTCATAATTTGAAAAATCACGAGAGTTTTACTAAGTAATCTCTAAAATGATCTCTAATTAAATGATCTTCCAATGTTAGATCTCCAAGAAAAGATAGAAATTTCAAAGGCTATTCCCTGCCAACATCCCAAGACCTGCTTATTCCCATGATAAATAACTTGAAATACGACTATAAGTCTAATGTAAAGTAGGTCGCAAACTTTAGTTTGCCAAAGAAATTGGGTCCCAACCTCAGAGACTTTCCATATTCCAACCCAGAGAGTCTGATTCAAAAGGACTGGGATGGAGATCAGAAATATGCAATTTTAACAAGCACTTCAGTTCCTGCAAATAGTAGTAGTCTGGAAATTATAGTTTGAGAAAAACTGCTTAACAAATAATGTGCGAATCAAAATGAATTTCTGGATATTTATTCCCTTACTCTAAAACAAATTTTAAGAAGATGATTATTTAAAGGAAACATGAGTAAATGGAATCTATGAATTGAAGTCTATATAATTAAAATACATAATAGTCATCTACTAAAGAGAAAAAATATATATACATTTCTTGGGTTTTCAAGAGCTTGCAGAATGAATCAGGGTGTATTAACTGTTACAAGAAACAAAAAAAGTTATAAGAAATGAATTAAAAATCCTATTCTTCATTTAGTAGAAAATAAGTATCTACTAACAGTTGTCACAGGAGAGGAAAAAGCTTTATAAATTCTATTTGGATATTGCTTCTTTATACTTCTATAATAGATTATGGACTTGGCAAATAATATAAGTGAATATTTGTTATTTCAAATTAATAAATACAGTATATTTTTTATAAAAATTTTTTAAAAAGTCAACAATTAAAAAAATAGTTCAAGGGGAATGTAAAATCCAAAATAACCTAACTTTTTGATCTTAGAAATTATTGAAAATAGCATTATAATACATACATAATACATACCAAAATACATACAATACATATAATACCAAAACTTCTTAAGTCACAGAGATTAATTATTAAACCTAGGATTGTGCATATTACATTTTGAGGACACAAACTGAAGATATATTTACTGTTTCTGAAAAGAATGTAGGTCACAATTAACATTAATATAATGACAGGTATAAAGTATAGACCTTTTGCTTGTAAATAGGAGTTCAATCCAGATCAGTTCAACTATTCCTTTAGCACTTGCTATTTTTCTGCCATTGGGTGGATACTGACAAGCCCATATCATGGTCAAGGTTTCCTAGGGCAGTGTTTCTCAAACTCTAAAATGTAAATGAATCACCTGGAGATCTTGTCAATGCAGAGTCTGATTCAATGCTCTCAGATTCTATATTTCTAATAAATTCCCAGGTCATGTTCATGCTTCTGGTCCCTGTATGACACTTCGAGTAACAAGGTCACAGGACATTTCAACCTCATTGAGTTAAACAGAAGAATTCCCATGAATTAGATAAAGGTCAACACGGTAGATTTTATTTACCAAAGATGGCCTATAACACAATCTTCCATCCCACATTGGTTTTGTCAGTAAATGCCCTCCTTTGAATGCAGCCCAGCTTTTATGACTCACTTTTATATTTATCAAAATAATGTGGTAGATGTGTCACTGCGTGATTTCTAAGCCTAGCCAGGGAGAAGCCTTGCAGCTTCTGCCTCAGTCCCAAGGAACACTCACTCTCCACATGTCCCCTCTCAGATCCAGCAGCTACACTGAGCCCAAGCTATATGAAGAGGCCACGTGCAGGCACTCTGGTAACAGTCGAAGCCTTCGAAATCACTCAGCCCAACCACCAGACATGCGAATGAAGAACCCAGCTCCATAGAATCCCAACACTCAGCCATTCAAACCACTCCTGTCTTTTGAGCATTTCCAGATGAGGACCCAGACATTCTGGAGCAAAGACAAATCATCTGCACTTGTCCTCTATGAATTCCTGACACAGAAAATCCATGAACATAATAAAGTAGCTGTTAGTTGACATCCTAAATTTGGGTGGTTTGGTACCCAACAATGGAAAGCTGAAAGAATGGAGTTAGAGTTAAGATGGAAAAAGAACACCTAGTGAATAAAAGCAAATTCTTGATCCTTACATAGCATTTTGAAGTGTTTAAGATAAGGTTGTATAGTGAAGACAGGGAAGGTCTGATGATAGAGACAAAACTGTTACAAGAACTCAAGAGAAAGAAAGGTCTGGCTGGAACAAAAGGTAAATCCTGAGATGAGGCAAGAGATTATAACAGAAACTGAGTGCGAGCAATAGCAAAGGAAAATGGAAGGCATCAGCAACAAATAAATAGCAACCAACTAGAAACTCGAGAATATATAAAGGAATTTAAAAATGGAACATGGACTGTTAAGACTTTAGGGCAGTTTCTGGTAACATCAATGAAAACTCTTTCATCAGACTAACTAGAATACCCATAAAGCAAAACATAAATCAAACTAAAGCAAACAAAGGAAAAGTTGTAAGGAGAGAAATAGAAGTGATGCAAATAGACAGAACACCCAGTGGGCATAAATAAGAATAGAAAAAGAGAATTATGGTGCAATGCCACAGTGACTCATGGGATCCTGTGATACTTCATCTGAACAAAAATTTTCGAGTCCCCACTGTGGGTCATTCATTATTCCAGGAATTGGGAATACAGTAAGGAATATGACAAAGTCACAACCCCACAAAGCTTAAAATACTAGGGAAAACAATAGACAAGTAAGTAAGTGATGTATTTTTGTATAGTGAGAAAGTATTTTGAAGAAAATAAAGCAGGATAAAGGAATGGAGATATTCAAGGAGAGAGGAATGGAAAGACCTAGAAGATGTGCATATACTAAATATAAAGAGAAAAAAAAAAAAAGAGCCAAAGAGCCTCTGAAGAAAAAAAAAAGAGCCAAAGAGCCTCTGAAAAGCAAGAAGTAATGAGAGAAAAAGCCAAGAGTCATTACGGATAAAGTAGCCAACAGATGAGAAGAAAGCCCAAGATAGCTTCCTAACCAACCGCAATCCACCAGGTGTTGGGTCAGAAAGTTGGGAGTCATTCTTGATCCTTCCGTAGCAGAGGCTGCTGGTACTCAGTAGTACTTGTGTTTCCTGCATCTTTCTAGACATACAGGAGAACTATAGTTCCCAGCCTTCTGTGCAATTAGGTATGTCTAGATACCAACCAATTCAATGTGGGTGAAAATGACATATTCCATGTGTTAGCCTGGCCTGCAATTCTCCCCCAGCATTCTCCATGTCAGAGGATGGGAGAAGAGAAAGGTTAGGTATTCATCTCTATTTTCCTTTCCTACCACACCATAGGTCTGATGCTGGGATGCGTCAGGTACCCTTCATCATGGCCCCAGTTTTAATAGCACATCCCTACCTTATCCCTTGTGGCCTTGGGACAATAACAACATCCACCTCTTGATAGGTTCTGGGTGCCTCATTATCCCACATTGGTTCCCATATCCCTGCACACATCTCTTTAAAGAGTCCCTTCATGAAACTCTTCTCAGTTAAAGCTCTTACAGAATGGTACTTCTCCCTACCAGGACCCTGACAGATATTCTACTCTACTTCATTAAAAGTTTATATTAAATAAAGAATATTACACTTAGGTATTAAAGAGAACTAGTAAAAATGATAGAACTTCAAAACTGAGGGGTGATCTTGGAAATCACCTCGAGTCCTTCCACCTTATTTCATACTGATGGGACCAACCACCAATAATGGAATTTCCCTTGTACATTGTCTAGTCATTCTATTTAGCTTACACCAAAAGAAAATCAACGCCAAACTTTTCATATTTTTCAGAACAGTTATTTAGGATATTTATAATATTTTCAGGAAAAAAAATAACAAGATCCAATTCTTAAAATTCACACTCAGAAACTAGTTCTCCTTTGGAACAGCAGCCACCACAGCTGGAACGAAAGAACATATATTTCTCAGTTCTCATTCTTTCAATGAAATCCGACTCTGTTTATAGAGCTGCCAAATGGCTGAAACAGCCCAAAACAGTTTACAGTATTGAAATATACTGACTTTTTTCCCTGATGATCTTCTTATGATGGAAAAAACAAGCTTTAACCACAGCTGACCCTGATCATTAATGTCAGCTCCTGATCAAAAGCCACACCCTGCCTGCAAGTCACATTAAAATGCGAAAGCACCTCTCCAGCTAGTTTAGTAGCAGCCTATGTCCACTATCAAGCTCTGCGGATAAACTTTTTCTAGTTTCGTCCTTCCCTCTAAATTTACACTTACTCTGCAGCACTTACCTCCTATCTTGAGATGCTTCTGATATTCTTGCCCTGAGATGCAGCATTTGCTAATACATACCATCTCAAGAAAAGGAGAAGGGTTATCTGTCAAAGAAGCTACACCTTGCTTCAAACTAAGCCTTGACCCTGACACATTAAATAAGAGGCTAAAGCATTTGCTGTTTTGAATAGCCACACTTGTTGCTCTAATGTCTGTCAGGCACAGAGTCCAGTGATTCACACAATTTTATTTAATCCCCCTGCATCTTTCTTTGCATACCTCTGCTATATGAAAAGTGTGATAACACACAAACATGGCATCATTTTATAACAAAATTTATTGAAGTTATATGCTGGCATTAAAATATGTCTCTCAATGTCACAAACTCTGCTGAGTCGTATGCTTAGGCATAAATGATTTTCCAAGCATTTATAGTTATTATTTCTTACGAAATCTCTAAAGAATAATTGAGCTACGCTTTCCATTCTGTATGCCAGCTGATTAATGCTTTTTATTCATTTTAAATTGTAAATGTAAATCACAGAGATATGAGTAGGGATTAGAAAAAAAGCTTATTTTCGACAACAAAGCATGGTTTTTATAGAATGGCTGGCCTCTCTTGCTCCCCATTACTATTCTGTACATCAACCAACTAGACTAATAAGGAAGGTGAAATCCTAGTGAAAGCATAGCTGCTTGTAGCTGGTCATACATATTAACTATCAAATACAGATGACAAAGCCTCTGCCTTCAAACCCGAGCACATCCTGATCTTTAAATGGCTGCTTAAGGAACGAGCAAAGAGACCAATGCTGGTCTGCATCCTGAGATTCATATGCTACAAGCAAATGGAGCCTCACTTCCATTCAACATATATGGAGTACCCCAAGAGAAGTTAGTTATGTACCTAAGTGTTTAAGGTCCACATATACGGTACTATAACAGTGATTAAAAAAATCAATTTAAACTTATATAGCTCATTCCACATTTATTTGTTCTCTCAATCTTTAAAACCTTCTTGTGCTATTTAGGTATGAGGACCAAAGTTAAATGACATGCCCAAAGTCATGTAGTAGTGGCACAGCTAGGACTTTAACCCTTATTTTTCAACTCCTAACCTAATGTTCTTTCTACTCTTTTCGAATATTGAACTACCCTTGCAGCCCAGGAATAAATCCCACCTGATTGTGATGAATAATTCTTTTAATGTACTGTTGGACTCAATTTGCTAGTATCTGGTTGAGAATTTTCGCATCCATGTTTATCAGGGTCATTGGCCTATAATTCTCCTTTTTAGTGGGGTCTTTGTCTGGTTTTGGAACCAAGGTAATGATGGCCTCAGAGAATGAGTTTGGAAGTTTTCCTTCCATTTTTATTGTTTGGAACAGTTTGGGAAGAATAGGTATTAACTCTTCTTTAAATGTCTAGTACAATTCCCTGAGAAGCCATCTGGCCCTGGACTTTTGCTTGTTAGGAGATTTTTGATCACTGATTCAATTTCTTTGCTGGTATTGAGTCTGTTCAAATTTTCTATTTCTTCCTGTTTCAGTTTTGGTAGTTTATATGTTTCTAAGAATTTATCCATGTATTCCAGATTGCCTAATTTGTTGGCATAGAGTTTTTCATAATATTCTCTTATAATTGTTTGTATTTTTGTGTTGTTGGCTGTGATCTCTCTCCTCTTTCATTCATGATTTAAAAGAAGATCTTAGACCCATAAGAAATGCAAATCCTGGAGCGCCACGGAAGACATGAAATCACACACTCTGTGATTGGGTCCTACGGTAGGCAGAATGCTAAGGTGGCCCCCATTAATTTCCTTATGATTGGCAAAAATTTAAAAGAAAAATAATCCTCAGTTCTTCAAAGTTATGGAGAAACAAACATTCATAAACATTAGTATTGGAATTACGAATTATTACAACCTTTCAGGAGGACAGTTTGACAGTGTGGATTCTTAAAAATGCACATATCCTTTGACTTGGTGTTTCCACTTGTAGGAATTTAAATGTATATGTGCCAAGTGGAACAATAAATAAGGATTAAATATTTCAATTATAGCACAACCACATTAAAATTTTTTCATGCATTTGTACTGCCAGGGAAAGATGCTGAACTCTAATGTTTAGCAAATAACAAAATGCCACAGATAGTTTGTTCTACTTCATTTTAGTTTTAAGAATCATGTGTATAAAGGCATACAAATATCCCTTAAGAGACATACAGTCTCTTCTAATTAATCATGGTCATTTCATTTTACAAAGAACAAATGAACACTGAAATAGAGAATGCTGAACAATTGCTCCTAGGGGAAATATAGGGTTCAATTCCCGAAAGCCTCTGGTCGCAATATTTTCATCAAGCTATCAACATATAACTCTGCTTTCGATGTGTTTCTATTTACAAACAACTTATTTAAATACACTGCTGATTCATTAACATGGAGCTTATGGCCAACAGCATCATAATTCATGCCTGAACAAAGCTTCCCTAACCTATTTTGTCCATAAGGCACACTGCAGCCTCCTTGCGCTCAAGAATATTAGGCAGCACTTCAGCACTCCACTTGGGGACCATTTCAAACAGTGAAATCACCAATAAAAAACACAAAACTGCAAAAAATGTGGCACTAAGTGAACCGCAGGAAGGATACTTGTTACAGCCGGAGAGCTGAAACAAGAAGACATAGAGTTACCTTGTTTGACCTCAACTAGGAACATGCATGTTTGGGCAACTCAAAATTTCTGCTGCTCTGTGCATGTCTGTGAATGATGGTTATAACACCCCACTGATGACCCCGGGGCTGCAAATAAATATTAGCAAGTAAGCAAATTTGCAAATATGCAATCCATGAGTAATGAGGATTGATTATGTATCAACATGTCAACTGAAGCCACATTTAAGTACTGTATTCCTGAATTTCTCAACAATGAACATGTATAAAAAAAGAAAAAGAAGCTTCTTTCCATTTTGGAAGAATAAAGAGGAATACATTTCGCAGTTCAGATACAGCAAAGTCTACCTTCTGCTTAAACTGTGGACAGTTATATTAACTCTGTTAAAAATGTATGTTAACTTCTGAAACTTCTAATTCTCTGTCAATTCCTTCAAGACAGTACATGTCATTTAGGAGGTGCTCCATAAATGGATGCATTTCCTGAACAGATGCATTTCCTCAAATGTCAGTTTGTCCATGCTGCTCACATTATAAAACATTCTTCAAGAAGGCAACAATTAAAAGTAGAGCTAAAAGTTGTGACATGGGCATTCTGCAAAACTCCCTCACACGGAAATCACCACTTACCACTAAATCTCATTAGGCAAGTCATCTTTGGAAAGAAAAGTAGTCTCTTTAATAAGAATCACCATGGAAGCACCACACCACTAGAACCACCTGATATCTAAGACTTGTCAACCAACTTCCTAAAATATTCTCAAAGTAACTGGATGTTTATAAAAAACAAAACAAAACAACAACAACAACAACAAAACTCTGCACCAATTTACGGAAACAAAGATGATCAGACTGCTAGTCTTTTGCCCATGGATCTGTATGCCCATGGATTTTTATGGCCATGACCTGAATCCAATTTCTATCACTATCGTTCATTCTCAATTAAGTATACAGGTTGAAAAACTGACACAGAATACGTTCTGCAAAGTTGTGTGGTCAACAATATTCATCAGTTCCAAAGCTCTCAGCCAAGTCTAAATATTGGTCCACTATGAACCAGTCCTCCAGGGGGTCACGACCGCAGGAGCAGTACTAGGATGAGCTCTCGCCTACAGCCACATGGCTTCGAATATGTCTAACAATACTCAGTACTAACGATACTAACAATAACTCAAACCCATCAAGTGAAGAAAACAAGAATTCCTTCTGGTCTCGCCCTGCTAGGTAAAGTCCTGTGGTATATTTATTATAGTCATTTTATTCACAATAGGTAACACACTAATAGCAGTTAATGGCAAAATATAGGCAGTTTGGAGAAAACAAATAAAGGTATCCTTACTATGTATCTGATTCTTTCCATTAGTAGGATGGGCTTTAAGTGTGATGTAACTGTTTCATTCTTTGAGTTCCCCCAAATGTTCTGTGTTTTCATTCCTTTTGAGTTTTAGCTATTGTGATTTAGAGTGAGGTTCAGCCAGAGTAAACAGACAGCATCTTCCTTTACATGTATGAATATTAGGGCACAAAGGAGCAGCGAGGCTGCACACAGAGGTAACAGGAGTAAGACAAGGATTCATAGTCCCATTAACAAAGCCTGCTGAAAGGCTGAACGTATGCTACTGTTCCTTCTTTCATGTAGAAAAATTCTAAAGCAGTGTTTCTCAAACTTTTTGGTCTTAGGACCCTAAGACCAAATTTTTGTCTTAGGACCCTAAGACCCTAAGACTAAATTATTGAGGAACCCAAAGAGCGTGTGTTTGTATAGCTTATGTTTCTTGGTATTTATTCTATTAAAAATTAAAGCAAAACTTCATAAAATATTTTTATTCACTTAAAAATAAAATAATGAGTCATTATATGGCAAAATAAATAATATATTTTATGGAAAAAAAGCCATGATTTTCAAAACAAAGAAAATTTAGTGCAAAGAGTGTGCTGTTTTATATTTTTGCAAATCTTTTTATGTCTGACTTAATAGAAGATAGCTGGATTCTCCCACCTGCTTCTGAATTCAATCTATTGTAATATCTACCACGCCTCTTGCAGCATCTGGAAACTCGACTGTACACTTGAATGAGAATGACAAGGAGAGAAACAAATGATGTTTTAGTATTATTATGGAAATAATCTTGAACTCACAGAATCCCTGAAAGGGTCTTAAGGACAAAGAGTGACCAAGCTGTCAGGTTTGGCGGGATTATCCTAGTTTTATTTGTTTAGTTTTTATTTAAATCCTGATTAGTTAACATACGGTGCACTATTAGTTTCAGGTGTACAATATAGTGATTCAACGCTTCCATACAGAACCTGGTGCTCAATGCAACAAGTACCCCCCTTAATCCCTATCACCTATTTCACCCATCCCTCCACCGACCTCCCCTCTGGTGATCATCTGTTTGCTCTCTGGAGTTCAGAGTCTGTTTCTTTGTTTGCCTCTCTCTCTCTCTCTCTCTCTCTCTCTATTCCCCTTTGCTCATTTGTTTTGTTTCTTAAATTCCACATATGAGTGAAATCATATGGTATTTGTCTTTCTCTGACTCACTTATTTCTCACTTAGCATGATACTCTCTAGCTAGTTTTAGAATGAAAATCCCATGTCCTGGGGAAAACACTTAGTCTGAGGCAAACCAGGAAGACTGATCACCCTCTCTGTACTACACCCTAAAAATAGCAGTGCTAAAACAAAATTTAAAAGATCAACTTGCTTAAGATCACAACATTCACTGACTACTGCTATGTCTTCAAAAACACAAGACTACCTAACTCCTGGGTATGCATGTATTCATTGGGATTTTTGTACATTGCCTATTAATAATGTACTAATTTGAAATCAGTGGAATCTTCTAAGTAACAAATACCTAAGCATATACCAAGTAGAGGCTTGATATGGTATATTAGGAAAAGTCAAAGTTAAGCTATTTTTAATTTTTCCATGGTTTGGGACCTTGGAAATGAACTAATGTAATCTAATAAATGGCAATTAAAATATATTTATTTTTTGAAAGAAAAGTAGTCTGCACCGATTTATTAAGTACTTATTCACAAAATGCAATTATTCAGAATTCTTACTATCACAGTAACTAATTACCTTGGACAACAACAAAAAATATTTAGCTTCCTGAGAATTGGCTCATTTTTATTTATTCTTTTTAGAATTAATTCATTTTTTAAAAAGCTTTACTGAATAAGTATATTAACTTTGCTTTATGGCATTCAAATGCCAAGCCACATGTTTTCCCTCCATCACCTTTAGTTCCTCTTAAATGAAATTGTGGATGAGTAAGTCTTTAGTCAAATAATGTAGTCATCTGTTTCCATCATTTTTTCCTTTTTTTAGATGAAGGATTTCTTAAATGTTATGTATATAACAACTAACAGTACCAGTATGATCTTTTAACAATTCCTAAGATCCTTTTTTTTTAAAACATGAATGACAAAATCATATTATTTAGATTAAAATGTTATAAGAAATCACCATCGTAACCAGTGATTTTCCTTCATGTGAGATATTTTACATTATTGAATTGGCAACAGACATTCATTTCAAGCTCAAGACATTTTTCTTGCCATCTTTCTCACAAAATTAAATGTGTACCTACAGTTGCTATGTTACTGGTATAAGCCTTACCTTGGCATAGTAATTTTGTTTAAATAAATCATTTTCTGAAAAGGTGTTTGCTGAAACTTTAAAATGTATTTCCAAAAGCAATAATCCCCTAAAAGAAAAAATGTGTCTCCCTTCTCCAATTCTATTTTTTTGAGGTATTCTTTTACACTTCAATTGTCTGTAAGCTCATTAAGAAGGATATTTATGATTTTTTATAAAGGAGTATGTCTCATAAGTCAGTGCAAAATTTAAGAAAATATGCAGAACATGATTTAATAGCTTTTCTATTTCAAATTTTAAAGAGCAAACTATTTTACGTGAAATACCACTAGTATTTCAAATTCTACAATCTTGATAAAGGTCACTTGTAATTGCCTGAGAGAATAATTATATGATATGAGTAATGTAAAAAAGCATCAAATAGGCAAATATAAGGTAAGCATCACAGTATTTTTCAAACACATTTCAAAAGGGACAAAGGTCTGAATCCCATTTGATAATCATGCATCGAAATCTGGTAAAATAGTAGAATCTAAAAGTTTTGTTTATTGTAGATCAACTGTTCTATAGCAGAAACCACACTCACACACTAATGTCCCTGCCAGGAGTTTTTCCAAATTTTAGCTTACTCTCCAACAACTTCTCAAGGGGTGAAAAATTACTTTCCCACTTAAAAACCTCCATAGGTATCTGTTCCCTAGAAGATGAAGTCTAAACTTCTTAGCACAAGTTTATAATGCTCATTCAGTCCCCAAAACACCTCATCTGCTGCCAATTCATTCCTTCAACAAGTAGGCCTAGATGCCTACCAGCTTCTTGCCCACAGCAATGCTCAATCATGCCTTTTGCATCAGCAATAGCAACTCCTTACAAGCCCAAATTCCCACATGCCTTTGGACATACTTCCGTCTTCCTGCGAAGATATAGCACAGTGCAGGTGAGAAGTTTATACAAGAGGAAATCTGGAAATTTAAAATCAGGAAAATTAAAAAGGTTCACTCTGTCAGTTTTGCACATCTATAAATAAAATCAAAATATTTTTATTAAGTCCCATGGAGGGGAAAAGACATCTCTTCAATTTGGATTTCTACTCTGTTCGACTAGAAGAATTCTGATGAGAAAATTATCGCCACTTTTGTCTGTGTCATTTTTTAATTGACATACAATAAAACATAGGTCATAAGTACTCAGTCCAAATCTTCAAAATGGCAAACACCTGTGTAACCATCAATGAAAACAAAATATAGGACATAGTTCTAGGCATCAAAAGGTTCTCTCATGCCCCTTTTCCAGCCAATTTCTCTCTCCAATCCCTAGATGGGAGAAATTACTTTCTGATTGTATCATATATTTTTTTAATCTATTCTTAGACTTCATTATAAATAGAAACATAGTGCATATAGATTTTTTTAATCTGGCTTCTCTCACTCACCATAATATTTTTGAGATTCATCCATGTTGTTGCATGGATCATTAGTTTCATATTACTACTGCTGACTAGTATTCTAGTGTATGAATACTGTTGATCCTTGAGCAACATGGGTTTGAACTGTGCAAGTCCACTTATATGGGGAATTTTTTCAGTAGGTACAGTACAATATCATAAATCTGTTTTTCTCTTCCTTACGATTTTCATAGTAGCATTCTCTCCTCTCTAGCTTTATTGGAAGAATAAGGTGTAAAATACGAATAATATACAAAATATGTGTTGACTATTTATGTTATTGGTAAGGCTTCCAGTCAACAGTAGGCTATATTAGGAGGTAAATGTCAGGGGAGTAAAAAGTTATATGTGGATTTTCAACTGTACAGGGGTCAGTGCCCCTAGCCCCCCAAACTGTTTGACGATCAACTGTATACCAACCTTTCATGTATTTATTGACATTTTGTGTATCTTCTTTTGTGAGATGTCTGCTCCATTCTTCATCCATTTTTAAAAATTAGATTGTTCAACTTTTCAATACTAATTTGTGGAATTTCTTTAAATATTCAGTATACAAATTGTTTTTCGGATCTAGATGTTGCTAATATGTTTTCCCAGTCTGTGGTTTGTCTGTTCATTATTTCGATGGTATTTTGTGATGAGCAGAATTTTTAATTTTGATGTAGTCAAAATTAAATGGTTTCTTTATTATTGGTATTTAGGTTTTTTATTATTGGTATTTGGGCTTATTAATAGTTTATTAATGGTATTTAGGGTTACTGCTTTTTGTGTCTTGCTCAAGAAATCTTTGTCCACCCCTAAATTTTCTATTAGAAGCCTTTTGTTTCTAGGTTTACATAGTATAGTCTATGATCCACCTCAAATTAAGTTTTATACATGAAGTTAGATAGGAGTTGAGGGTTCTCAAATAAGTATTTGAATTATATCACTGTGTGGGAGAGACAGGGATCCAACCCCATGTGGACGAAGTGGGGCATAAAGCCCTCCATTTCTCCACTCTGGAAAGAGGCTGAGCAGGTCCACCAGATTCAGACCCTGAGGCTAAGGCAGAGGGATGGAGTAACACTTTGATGTCTACACATTACAAAGAGTTGATTTAGAAACTGCATAGTTTCCAACTCTTGTGGATGGCCACAGATTATACAAATCCACTTTAATTATTCTCTGGACTTTTTGTTATCAAAAATTGCAGTTCCATTATTTACAATTGCCCATTATTCGCCCTATGTGCCAACAATCCTGTCCAGATTAGGAGCATCGTGCTCCTATTAGAATGGTTTTCTCATGAGAGGTTGCATCTTTGTCATAGGAAAAGGCTAAACACAGAGTTGGTCTTGGTTTATTCATCAGTCAACTCAATACTAAAGCTACCTGTGTAAATATTCATGGCCTTTCCCTACACAGAGGAAGGAAGGAAGGTAAAGAAGAAGGAAGGAAAGAAGGAAGAGAAAAAGAGGGAAGGAAGGAGGAAAAGAGAGAAAGAGAAAGGAAAGAAAGGAGGGAAAAAAGAAAGAAAGAGATATAGAAAGATCAATCGACCCAGGAAACCTCATTCATATTCCCAGTTCAACCAATCCTATTTCATGTTTTTACTATTATTAGGTCAATGATTTCCTCAAAATCCTGGCAGTAGAAAAGAATGATACTAGTCATATTGGTGGTCCTCTGTGGTCATTCAGCTGTGATCTATGGGTGACCAGTTGCAACCTACACAAGCCTAATGGACTGCAAAACAGCTATCCAAAAGAGCTAGAGTCCTGTACTTATGGAATCAAAACACGCAGGTGAGTAATCACCCTAAGGAATAGCCCTTGTACGTATCACCACATTCCACAGGAAACTTCCAGTGCAGCTCAGGTATGGACCGCAGAGGCAGCCAGCAAGAGGACAAACACCGCACAGCTACTGCTGTGTGTCTAAGTGAAAATGGGCCTGGAGCTGACTTCCCTTCAGAGGAGAAAATACAAACACATAAATGCAGAGACAGTTCCTTCTCTGGTCCCAGAAAAACAAGTAAGGAAAGAATTCCCTGCTACCCTTACCAAATTCTAAATGGAGAAGGGAAAGAGGTATGCAAATCTCCGTGTGTGACGCATGATAAAAATTTATTCCTCTCATGTGTTTCCAAGATCATAAAAAATAAGTTGGTAGCTGTCATCATGGTCTTATCCTGGACATTTGAGGATAAACATTAAACACCTTGGAGTATTTTTTTCCAATTTAAAGCTAAACCCAGGTTTACAATTATCATCTGTGTTAAAGGCAATGTACTCACATGTGAATTTCTTGAACTTTTTAAATTCAGGGATTTGTGTATGGGCATTTGTGCTTAGATATATGCTGAGTGTTCTTTCTTCCATTTGCCTTATTTTGTGTGAAGCTATAAGCACGTTTTAAGGAATTAAGTGGTCAGTTAACAAAATCTCACACATGAAAATGCCATATCTAAATGCTGGATATAATCAGAGGAAAAGAGCATTGCTTATCAAGTTGATTTTGCAAGCTGGGATGCAAACTGAAGGAAGTACAGCGTAAATGCAGATCACAAAACCAGATCATGCAAAACTGCCAAAAAGTGGGAACAGGCCAAATGCCCCTCCCCCGAAGACCAGATAGCCATGCAATGGAATAGTATTCTGTAATAAGAACCAATTAAGGGCTGATGTGTGGTACCACGTGGATGAACCTTTAAAACACGCGAAGTGAGAGAAGCCAGTCAAGAAAGAATATATATTGTACAATCCCATTACAGGAAATGCCTAGAACAGTCAAGTCCACAGAGACCGAAAACTGATGAGTGGGCTCGTAGAACTGAGGGAGGAGGGAAAGGGATGGTGGGGGGAAATGGGGACTGACTGCTAATGTGTACAGGGTTTCTGTCCAGAGGGGTGAAAATGTTCTAAAATTCATCGTGGTGATGGCTGCATAATTCTGTAACTAGACTAGAAACCACTAAATTTAAACAGGTGAATTATAGGATACACGAATTATAGTTCAGTAAAGGTGATAAAAATTGGATAACACTTTGTAGCTGTAAATGACACAGGTATTTACTTTGTGTATTGAAAAAGGCACAAAATAAGTAATTGCCCATACTTTTAAGAATACATCTGGGAGAATAAAGAGGGAAGCAAAATTGGGAAAAAGAACTCTTCTTCTGAGCATAATGCCACAAACTCAACATCCTTTATCTCAGCCAACTGGTACAGCCACCAAATGTTCTAATACTCTGTGGCAAAGTTTTTCCACCTGCTTCAGAGCCCCAGTTATATACACAGTCCTTAATCCTGGGGGAAAGCAGGACTAGAAGAGTGAAAGAGAAGGATTTTTTTAATGCATTTTATTTTGAAAGGTTGAATAGAAAAACAGAGCCACTAAGAACAAAAGAACAAATGTTACTTTTATCAGCAAGACCCCATTGTAAAAAAGAGATTAGCTAAACAAACCTAAAGTCCATGGGGTGGAGGACCTTCCTTAATGAAATCAAAGGCCCAAACCAGCCAGTGTTAAATACACTTTAGAAAAATGCTGCCGAGTGCTGCCACCTTAACTCAGGATAAAATTTCAGAAGACAATTTGATTTTCCTATCAACCATGTTAGAAGCCTTGCCTAGGTTTATGAATTATTAAAGAAAGATTTCAGTTAAATATAAAAAGTCCATGAAGAAAATATTATATACAATGCTTAGGGTATCATTTATTGGAAGAAGTTGCAGGTAAATTAATATAATACGCGGGATTGGTATCTATCAGGATACTTAGAGTACCACATAACAGAAAAGAAAACTACAAGAAATGGAAACAGAGCCCCACCTCAGGCTCCCTGCTCATCGGAGAGGGTCTGCTTCTCCCTCTCCCTCTGCCCTCCCCCCCACTCGTGCCTCCCTCTCTGTCTCAAATAAATAAATAAATCTTAAAAACAAAAATAAGAAATGGCAACAGGAAATAATAAGTTATGTGCAAGGAGTGCTCAGCCATTCAACCTGACCTCAGTGATCAGGACTTTCGGTCTTTCCACCTTGCCCCATACTCTAGTCTCTCTGGATGTCTCCAAGCCAAATGCATCAGTGCTAGGTGTCAGCTACTGACAAGTCTGAGTTCGAAAAACAAAGAAAAGGAAGGCAGGAGGGGAGGAAGAAATATGTGAAAGATCACATGAAAGAGAAGATCTCTGATTAATCCGAGGCTGTACAAACTATCTGTCTCCAACAATATATTGAGGGAAGATCTTTCAGAGGGCAGTAATTCCACTATTCACATCAAGGCTGACTCACCATCTATTGGGAA
>CM052899.1:126299969-126349499 GCA_028534135.1 Potos flavus | reverse complement strand
CAGAATTTACTAAATAAATACCAGTATCTGAGAATTCCCTATGCCTTTCTTTGCTGTTACTCTACCTGCCAACATAAGCGAGTAAAGGAGCAACGCAAGAGATGCCATGAAGACCATGGGGGTGGGGGAGACACTTCCAATCACATTCCTCTTCTCTTCCCATTTCCATTCTGACCTATTTTCATGCAACTAATATTGATGATTAGTTAGACAAATAATATGATCTCAACCCAAATTTATTTGGCTTTAAGAGCATAACTTCAGTCAATTGTGAGCAAAGTTATTAAGTTTATATTCAATTACTGCAAAATCTGAGTCAGGACATTCTCACCAACACCACATTTGAAAATAATTTAACAAAATGTAGATGTGAAATTTACTTAGGTTGTTCCTGTGCTCCAAACAAGCCAGATTTTGAGATGTAAAACGAAGAGGACCTAAATTTAATTGAGAAAAGGCTTTGATCCAAACTCTTCTTCATCTTAATCATTTACATCTTTGTTTACACATTTGATGGCAGATAATTAAACTATGAGCACTACCGGCTTTAAGGGGCAAAATTTCTGACCCTAATGCAGCAATTGTCCGAGAGAGTTTGTCTTTTCCTTCCTTTTAGAGAGGAAAATCCATAGCCGCCCCACTTAACTCATGTCTAAAAGTGTAGCCACTTCTCTCTGCTGCCTGGAGATTTCCCCAGTGTGATATCTGCCAACCATATCATATTGCTACTTACACAGGACTTTCACCAAAGACCTAGACCTACTGTTTCCAACCTAAATAGTTAATGCTTAAGTATAAACCCAATAGGAACTTCTCTGTTTTTCTCTTACCTGATCTTCTGCCCATCCTGTATGCCCTTTACCTTATTGTTCACCCCCACCAGAGGAAGTTAACAAAGTTTAAGACAAGCACCTTACTTGATTAGGCCACAAGACCCAGGGAGGGGTCCTAACAATGTTTCCACGATGCATCTCAAGATAAAAATTGAGTTGGGTATTCATTCAGTATGGGTTCAGTGAGATATATTTTTGTGGTTCACAGTAACTTTCTTGTATAGTTCAGTTATTCCTAGCTATCCACAAAGTAGAATTGTCTTGCTGGGTGATGACACAAAAACATCAGTAACGAACTGATTTTATGGTCATCAACTCAAAGGTCATTTGTTTGTTTGGTTTTTAAAAAAGATTTTGTTTGTTTATTGAGAGAGAGTGTGTGCAAGTGGGTAAAGGGCAGAGAGAATCTTAAGCATCTCAGTGTGGAGCCCAGGATGGGGCTCAATCTGATAGCCCTGAGATCATGACCTGAGGCGAAATCAAGAGTCAGGCGGTTAACCAACTGAGCCACCCAGGAGCCCCTCAAAGATTATTTATGATTAGTTACTGTGTGTGAAAACTTGAAATGCCATGAAATCACAGAGGTCATATATGAAAGAAGTTTGATAGATGCTTCCCACATTTTGGCAATAACCCTAAAATCTTACATGTCCTTATCAGTAATAGGCTGTGATACTAAAATAACTTCTCTAAACTTGTTGATAATAAAAATAAAATTTTGATGGGCCATGATACATGCTGAATTATCTTTCCACTACCTCTGTAGAATATGACTTCACAAAATTGGGGCACCTGGGTGGCTTGGTCAGTTAAGCGTCTCTTGATTTCAGCTCAGGCTGTGATCTCAGGGTCCTGATCTCAGCGTCATAAGAGAATGAGCCCTGCGTTGGGCTCCTTGGGCTCCACACTCAGCAGGGAGTCTGACTGAGATTCTCTCTCTCACCCACTGCCCCTCCCCCCACTCTCTCTTTTTCTTTCAAAGATAGATAACTCTTTAAAAAACCACAAAAACTTACATTGAATATATTCCCAAATTGCTGTTCTTTATGGAATTCCTACATGACCTGGTGTTTTCCCAGGCCTGTGTACAAGTAGCAGTTGGTTTGTCGTAGAGAATTTGTCCTAGGCTTTCCATGGTGCCAATGTCACAGATGCACACAAAGCCTGCCATGATCATACCATCTAGGAAAGACTACGGTAAACTACAATCTGCAGCACATGTCTTTTTACTACAGAAGTGTACACTACATGAAGCTCTTCTCAGTCGCTATTACTGGGCCACTCCATTTGGGTGGCTGGTCATCATGACCATCTCTCTTGCTCACTTTGCTAGAGGGGCCTTCCTAAGAGTACAGCAGGAGGAACCAGGTATATAAAAACAGCATGGTGACTGCTGCCACCCATCACTACCCTCAGAAAAAGAAGAAATGGGAGGAAAAGGAGAGGGTGTGCAGGGAGGAAGAGGGAAAGGAAAACATGAAAGGAAGGAAGAAAGAAGAAAGGAAGGAGGGAGGGAGGGAAAAGGAAAGAAAGAGCATCAATAAGATGTTCCAAAAGAAAATAACACGAACATACAATTTCCATTATTTTCACTTTACAGACAGACTGCAGACAAGTGAAAGGATAGCATACCTTTGCATGAAATCATCTACAGACCTTTAGGGGTGTCAAAGCCTAATTCTGGCCAGAGAAGTTGCCCAGATATTCCAAACTGGAGAGGATCAAATCTGACCCAATCCTGGCTGGATCTAGAGATTCTTGAAGGTCAAGTAACATTTAGCACACAGCGACTGGCTGGCTGAAGTGGATCTGAGCTACTCAGAACAGATGTCAGTTTAAAAAAAAAAAAAAAAAGCAAAAAACAAAACAGTTGTTAATGGGAAAAGAATGACATGGATTTCTCAATCATGTCTGAGGTCATTTCCTACTAGCAGATTCCAAATGGTAGCAAACCAGGAGTATCCTAGATTGGAAATCAAAAGAAAATATATGAAACCTAAATTTTAAAAGATAGGTATGGAAGCACTAGTGAAAAAGCGAGCCCTATTCTGGTGCCAATATATTCAGAAATAAGGCCAGTGTGATTTTATGACATAAACTGAACATTTTTCAGACCCAGAAATTTGTAACTACAGATACAGAAATAGAATGATACCAGGGGGAAAAAAAGTTGTTACACTAACTGGCTCCAAGTATTTTTCAAAATTTCAAAGTAATGAAACCAAAGCCTGATATACTTCTAAGGTTTTTCATAAATAAATTATGCATGTTGAAGGAAATACAATCCAACCACTGTGCTCACATGTAAATAGAGCACTACTGAAGATTTTAAACAGTAAACAATATTTTTAAGGTTCGAGGGGTTTTTCCCTTTATTCAAGGAGTCATTTATAAAAACAGAAACTGATTATTAAAACAAAAGTTTATGTTTTGAGATCCCAAAAAGTACTGGCCAGCTAGCTGTAAACTTTATCATCTGCAAAGTTATCCTCTATAACAACAGAATCATGTTTTAATATATATATTTTCTTTATTAACATAATATAACAACATAATTTAATAAATATAGTCAGAGTATGTATACCAGTTCACGAACATTTTTGGGTATTATTTCTTTCATAAAACTGATCTTTCTCTTTTTTCTCATAAACAAAATTGTCCCAATTACCTTGAGGAAGTGAAAGCTGGAACCCTGATAATTTACATTTCAAATTGCTTCTAAATGAAACTGTTTGCTTGAGCTGCCATTGTCTGGCTAGGTAACACCACATTAGCACCAAACTTTAAGACCCTCCCTTTGAAACTGCCTCCACAACCAACCTCAATTTTTTTTTTAAATAAGCTCTACACCCAGCGTGGGGCTTGAGCTCACAACCTTGCGATCAAGGAGTCTCACGCTCTACCCGATGGAGCCAGCCTATTGCCCCTAGCTTTAATCTTTCAACTCAGTTTGTTTAATAAATCAAATTCACTCCATTTCTCTTAATACATATGCAGACTGGAGCTGATTTTCTGTATCAGAGTTGATGGTGTCTCTGCAGTACAGTTAGCCTTAGTCATACTCCTTCCTATAAAATACAACAGCTTCCCTCCCTTGCCTCGGTTATCCTCCCACCACCTCCTTCAAAGCCCCTCCCACAGGTTTGGTTTTACAGGTAATTTGCTATAATTTGTTGTTGAAAGGACTGGAACTACTAAATTAAGAAAATCCGAGGGTATGGGGAATCGTGATTAGAAAATATATAATGAGTGTTTTAATTACATTATTAATTTAATTTAACTACATTATTATTAATATGCTCATATTAGGGGCGCCTGGGTGGCTGTCAGTTAAGTGTCTGCCTTTGGCTCAGGTCATGATCTCAGGGTCCTGGGATCAAGCCTCACATGGGGGCTCCTTGCTCAGCGGGGAGTCTGCTTCTCCCTCTCCCTCTGTGCTCTCCCTCTCTCTCTCTCAAATGAATAAATAAAATCTTAAAAAAATACATGCTCATATAAAAATATAGGATCATGTTTGGATTCAAATCACCTCATTGCAAGTATAAATTGCTGAAAAGAGGTTTGTAGTGGTTTGGAACATAAGCTGTGGTTTCTGACAGACCTGCATAGAAAACCCAACAAGTTCAGTTTTCTCATCTGCAGAATTGAGATCAGTTCGGTGATTACCCCAGAGTTGCTTCAAGGATAGATAGTGCAGTGCTTAGCACAAGCTTGATACCCAGCACTTAACACTTATTATCTAGTTGTTCCTAGATAATATCACCTTAGCTTAAAAATTACCTCAACAAAATATAGTAGATTGAAGAGGACCAGGGAAAGAGTATTAACAGTGGTAAGAGGATAAAACAAAGATAGAAACAGTCCACGGTGCCAGGCCTGGAGGTGTGGGACTAGTGGAGGAGAAACAAGGCCTAAATGTGGGAAGCCAGAATCTGGACTGTGGAGAAGTCTTCCCATCCCCAGGTGTGTACAACTTTAAGTAAAGGCACAGATTTCCACCAATGCATGCTCAAAATTGAAATTCTCCCCTGCCCAAAGTAGATTTGAAAATTCAACGCATGTAATTATGAACACGGTGTCTGGTTTTTTTCTTGATGAGAAATGTATGAGACTGAATTTATCAGAATTCCTATATTTGTAAGGTACAAGCAAGTAGCAACACTACAAACAGTGGAGGGGACTGTTTGCCCATGCTATAGGCATCCCAATTATCAATAATAAAACACAAATTCTGCTTAACCATGCCAGAAGAAAAACTGACTTAACTTTCTATATTCTCTACAAAAATGATATGGTGCAATCACTGACAAAGAGACAAAGTATGGGAGCCAAAAAAGAGAGAAAAAAACATACAGAAATATGTCAAGCAGTTACTTAATAAAAATATTTTGTTTCTCCTAGAGTTTCTGACATTAGTGATATTTGTCAGCTTTACCAAATTTGTAACTTTTATGACTTTTTTCTCCTGCCAAATACTCACTACTGTATCTAATTTTTTTAATTTATAAGGTTGTGTTAATTTTTCTAAAATGTGGTCTGCAAAATTATACAAGTTTCAGGCCCCACGAAACCTGAATCCACTCCTGATTTTAGGATGCCCTGTATGCCCTGAATACTGTCCATAGTGAGTTGTTTAAATGTCCTCTGTGTCCTACAATAAAAGAAGAAATACATTTTAAGCCATTTCTAAATGATCTTTAAAAGTACTTAGATCTGCTGAAAATGCTGTGTAATTCACTTACACTCACTTATTCATACCAGCATTTACTTCCTCATGATCCCTACCTTCCCTGCTAGGCCACTGTTTGAAAAGGAACTATGGAGAAAAATGTGCATTTTCTACATACCATGCTGCTTAGAATAGTGGGCCGCTCTTGTTTCATTGGTTCATTATTTATATTTGTATGTTTGCTTTTTCACTGTTCTCCCTTTAAACAGAGCACTAACTGTGTAGCGCTCCAAACCAACACAGGGAGGAATTACAAAAGGATCAAAAGACATAAGAAAGTCCTTGAGAAACTTACTAAAGTGAACATATTCAAAATGGCATTTATTGGAAGATCACAGTCTTAAATTGGTAGAAATAGCCATGGAAGGAAAATACCCAAAATGTAAACAGTAGAGGTCTTTGAGTTGTGGGGGTGTGAGCATTTTTTCTTCTAGGGGTTTGAAATATCTTTTAGCATTTCTAAATGCTAAATGAAATAAAGATGTGCTACAGTTATAACAAAAAGCAAATGAAGTAAGCTTTTATCCAGTAACCTGAAATGCCCTACATTAGTGAGTGAATTTTATTAGGCTCTATTTGCTCATTGTTAATAGGCATTACTTATAAGAATCTGGCAGAACAAAGCCAAGATTAGAGAAATGTCACTTACATACATAGGCTGAAAATCATTAAAGACAAAAACAGTAATAAAACTAATTTCTTTGTAATATAAGGGAACAAAATCACTTTCATTTTTATAGGTTTGGAATGTTCAGCAATCTGGTATCTTGTCAGGCAGAGAGAAATAAGAATTGCTCCGAATTAGACAATAAGCTTCTTGAATTACTTAATGTAGATTTTTGGATGTTTTAAATAGAAGTGGTTGTTTTACTTTCAATGGAATGCAGTAGTTGCTAGGTAAGTCACTAAAACTGGGAGATGTCAAAAGATGCTTCCATGTCACCAATGAATAAACACTTATTGAGGACTCACTATATGCTAAGAACGCTACCCACGCTATCCCTAGTCGGTAGTACACTAGTGTTCCCTTGTATCCTGATGTGTAAAGGTGACAGAGATAACCAGTGGCAGGTCTAAGATAAACAGATTCTCGGGGCACCTGGGTGGCTCAGTCAGTTAATTGATTCTTTGTTTCAGCACAGGTGCTGATCTCATGGGTCGTGGGATCAAGCCCCATGTCAGGCCCTGCACTCAGTGGGAAGTCAGCTTGAGAGTCTTTCTCCCTCTCTCTGCCCCTCCCCCCTCCTCAGGCTCTCTCTCACTCGCTCTCTCTAAAATAGATAGATAGATAGATAGATAGATAGATAGATAGAGATAGATAAACAGATTCTCCAGCCTGGATGTTTACTATTTTAGAATCATGAAAGACTGAGCCCAAGCCAACACTTATCTTTAAAACATAGAGCATATTTTACATTCTTCTTTCACAGTCTGATTTTTGTTCAGGAAATAAACTCATTTATAAGAAAGGCAGGTTGTTGTGACTGATCTTTAGGAGAGAGGATACAAAGCGCAGGGTGAAGAACAACAGAGTACAGGGAGTCCCTGGCACTGACTGACTGCTTCCCTTTTCACTTTAGTGACTAAAGCCTATCCCACACTGAACATGAGAGCAGGGCTTTTTTTTTTTTTTAAGATTTATTTATTTATTTTAGGGAGGGACAGAGAGAGAGAGAGAGAGCAAGCAGGGGCAGAGGGGCAGAAGGAGAGGGGTAGAAGTCTTTAGCAGACTCTGTGCTAAGCATGGAGCCCAACACGGGGCTCAATCTTTTATGATACTGAGATCATTACTTGACCCGAAACCAAGAGCCAGACACTTAACTGACTGTGCCACTCCGATCCCCCAAGAACAGGACTTTAATTGGGTGAGTCTAAGATACCCTGAAGCCTTCTCCATGATCCCCCAGTTAAGGTCTTCTAAAATAAAAAGTGATCATGATTTTGAACAGGTGCTTAGTGGCACCTCTGGATATCAGAAAGTGTTTCTATTGAAGGTCCTACACCATTTTCAGTAGGAGCAGGACTAAATGTAACAAGAACCTTGAAACAACACTTCAATGTTCTATTGGAAATTGTGACCACAAGTGACATAATTTTATCAAGTTCACTTTGTTTACCACCCATAGGACATCAATTGCCAAAAGCTAGCGGAACAGAGGAAATATTAATGAAAAACACTAATAAAAAGCAATTTTGTACACAAAAAATCCTTTTGAGTTTTCAAAGGTACCATTCTATAAGCCATTAAATACAAAAACTACTATTGGATAAGGAATGTATTAGACATGTGCTAGGCCAGAATCAGTTTTATTTTAAGTTTGGAGTTAGGGGAAGGAGGCCTAGGATTAGAGAACATACCGAAACCAGGGAGCGAAGCTAAGATAGAACTGGTAACTATTTGCTCTGTGCAGAGATACTGGAGAATGGTTTTCCTAGTGTATAACAATGCCTGGTCATCAAGAATATTTAGGATAAAACTTAAAAATTTATTTACTTAATATTTCAACTCTGAAATGGTCATACAAATCCACATGATCAAAAAGGAGGAGACATTTAAAAAGAAATCCTTAGGGTTAAGTATAAAATGGTCAAAACCAATGTATTTAGCATAACATCATGATTAAGAGCCTAGCGTTTTAAAGCTGGACAGACCCAAGTCTGAACATTTTGTTCACTAGTAGGGAAAGTTTCCTTTAACTTCTCAAAGCCTCAGTTTCATCATCTGTGAAAACGGGATAATGATAAGATTAAATGAGAAAATGCATAAGAAATCCCGTGCCTTGTACATATAAAAGTCTCCAATTATATTTAATATTACTAAGAGTTATCATCCTAGTATCAATAATGACACTATTATCATAGAGTTATGTTATCAGGGGAAGATTTTAATATTTCAAATTTTTAAACAGAACCTGGAACAAAATAGTTAAATATTAAAAGTATTTCCTTTTATTAAAAACTGGTCATTAGCTGATTTTTAACCAGATTCGGTCATCTTAAATAGTCACAGATCTCTGTTTCTGTTTATTGGAGCTGGTCAAAATGAATTTTCTAGTTATCTTGCTCCTTTGTAGAGTAACAGAGCTGAGGAAGGGATCATAACTATGTAACATATACGTATGAATATGTGTGCATGCTTTAAAAATGAGACAATTTCAAAAGCCACTAGAACTTCAAAAAATTGAAAGAAAGAAGGAAAAAATAGGTTTCAAGTATGTCAGTTTTAGAGGACCCCACATGAAGATCGAAAAAAATATAAAGCTTGCAACAATAAGTGCCTAAGCTCAAAGGTCTACCAATTCTTTGCAAAGTCATAATTTATAACAAAATTATACATTAATAAAATCCATAAACATGCTAAAACCATACAAAAAACAGGCCTAAAATCGAAAAAAAAATAAGTTGTTACCTATATCTAATTTGAAAAATACTTTTAGATATGTGTCAAGAAGAAGAATTTGCCACAACTTATGCTGGGTAAGCTAAAAAAAAAATACTCTTATTTGTTGTATAAGACCAAAGGAATATTCAAATATTGAAGGCATCAATATAAGACAATGTCACCCATTCACAAATCAAGAGATATAACAATGTTCACAATCTTTGACTAAGATATCTTCCTGTGGGAATTCACTGTAAGACCATAAATTAAAAGAATCTTGAAGCCATGGGTGTTCGGAAGTCTAGTCAGCACATCATAACCCATAATATCAATAACCAGAAAGAAGCTAAATGTCTTGTAATAAAGCAAAGGCTAAATTAATTTGGAATATTTAATTAATGTCAACAAACACGAGTTGAACATGTTCTATACGCCAGGCACATCACTAACACATAGTAGTTTTGCTCCCAACACGATCTAACTCACATTATGAATTTGATGAAATATGATTAACGATATTATGAAGAATGTAAAACAGGTAAACCTTTATGGCAAAAGTTAATATATCAAAACATGAAAAAGAAAATACAAAATATAATTGTTTGTATACATAATATAAAAAGTTGACAGAGTGGAAAGAAATACAATCATGAGAAGAATAATTAGTAGTTAATTATAGGGTGTTCACTAATCCATTATCACCAATCTTAATTTGACAGGTTGTTTCTCAAGCCATCTGTTATGCATCAAACATCATCCTTAAACATTTTTTTTTAGTGGACAGGAGATATTTTCTTCTGTCAGTTCCATCTGTTTGTAGCATCACATGCCATACAGCAGCACCAGAAATGCTAGTATGCTCAGAGAATGGACATACGCAACTAAGAGAGATTTTGAAATTGACAAACCAATCCCTTCTAAAAGAGAGCCTGGTAAGCAAGAGAATTTTAAATATATTCTTAAGACCAATGATAAAAGTCTCAAGCTCATACTATTTTAACATCTCTATTAAAACAAATCTGATTTCTCTGCTCAATCCTTCTATCATAAAATGAAGTGTTTTCATATTCCCTGATCTTTGGCTAACCTAATGATTTCATTTCCTTGGGCTAAGTGATGTGTTTGCTACATGCAATCCAGTTTTCACCCAAAGTTTGAGGAAAAGCCCTAATAAACATTTTGCATGTGCAAGATTGACAGGCTCCCCTGTCCTGGTTTAACTGGCCACGTGTTGAAGGCTATTATCTGGAAAACACACATTATTTCGTTTCTTTACTTCATCCTTTATTGCTCCTTTCTTCTTCTTACTTATTCAGTCATTTGACACACATTTATCATGCACTTGCTATATCCTGGATACTCTCCTGAGCACTGACGGTTAAGCAATAAATATGAAAAAAAATTCCTTTCCTTGTAGAACTCACATTGCAGGGAAGGAGATATAAAATAAAAATAAAAATAATTTCAGGTCATGATAACTGCTATGCAGAATAAAGCAGATGAGTGGTTAGAGAGAGACAGGGGAGGGGACTTGCTGTTTTGATTCTTTGGAGAGGCAACATTAGAGGAGAAGCCTGAATAAAGTGAGGGATTGTTACAGTCAACCAACCTTAAGGGACTGTCAACACTTGTATCAACTTAAGCGATATTATACATTCCTCTTGAGAAACATAAACCAGAGGGATGATTTATACTTGTTTCCTTCCTGTGCTGTTAATTCTAAAAAGTCTAGTCATAGCCCATGGTTTCTGGAACAATGTATAGTCATGATGACTGACAGCCATAGGGTAGCTAACCCCAAGCACACCACCCATGAGTGCATGTTACACCAGTACAAATGGTCCCTAGTTCTGAAATGTCCAAATTCTCGAAAAGCCAAATGCCTTCATATTTTTGGCAGGTTATCTTACACTAGAGTATTTATACCAAAGAGAACATATATTGTGATCACTTGAAGAAAAAAAAAAAAACCTCTATCTGGACCAAAGAAAGAATAAGACAAAAGCCACAATAAAGCATAGGGTTAATTATTCTAATGAAGTATCTTCCTACAGGTCCCCAAATCTCTACCTACACTACAGGAGTATCCATTCTCCATTCTCTACCCTGCCATTAACCAACTAGAAACCTCACTGAAAAGGATCAAGAGCTCTGTGTTTCATCAATTTAACATCCCAGCATTAGCACCGGCCAAGCAGACACAGCCCGGCTGCCAAGACAAACAAATGGGGCTTGGCGGCAGGGGGGCCAGTTGCCGGAGACAGCTCTCCAGTCTAAACTTCTTAAGGAGTCGTGTAAGCGTGCTTTTATTGAAAAGGTGCTGCTCCGTCTGAAAAGCACAGATTCAGTTCAAACACTGCCACCTTTCACGGGTTGTGTTGGCTTAAGGTGTGTGCAGCTCAGCAACTGAGCATAACCTGCGTCATTGCTACCTGTTGCTCGCTTTTTTAATCTCCAAACCAAAACTTTTGGAGCCACACTGAACACTGGCTGTTTTATCAAAAAGAAAATATGAGCGAAGAAGGATGCTGGACCACAGAGCCTTTCCCTGCCTCCACCCCAACCTCATCCAAATAGGGAGTAACTGTAGGTGAATAAGTGATTATAGATCCCCTCTGTTTCTCTGGCCTGGAGGACAGATTTAAATTTAGTTCGGGCTATCACCCCTTCACTTCTCTTCTTCCGTTTCTCAGCAACCAAAAGTTTCTGAAAGGTTAAGCTTCGGGGGAAGGGCTCAGTTTTGAAATCCATAAAAACTGAAAATGTTTTACAGAAAATTCTAAATTTTGGTGCTATTTTTTAAATGTCTTTTTTTTTTTTTTTTTTTAGCTTACCATTGACAAACGTTTATTGAACACCTACTCTGTGCTGAACTCTAGGGAAGGTGCCAGGGATACAAATGGGAATACAGCCTTATTCTCCTCGAGGATGTAGCAATCTAATTCAGTCAAATACTTTTGGCAACAACTAAAAATAAAAAATTACAGCATCCTGAAAGTTTGAGAGATTTGGGTTCCCAAGAATGTGCAAAAAGAATCTCTATAAAGTAATGTACCGGAATTCCATGAGCCAGTTTGGAAAGATAGTCTCATGACTTAATGTTCAAACTGCATAACCATCGCCTTAGAAGTTTTAGGCATTTATTTAAACCGTGTGTCACCAAAAGAATATTCAACTATTCACAATAATAGTGAACCGCCCTCACAGGAGTCGTAGGAGTATTTCATTTATCAATCCTCTAAGTCTTGGGCCTCTAAGATGTACCAAGCACTCCCTTCTAGGTGCTGGGAATATGATGGCAAAGAAAACAGAAAACACCACCACCCTCATGAAGTTTACAACCCAGGTGGAGAGGAAGAATATTATAAAGAAATGAACAATATTGCTCAGGTAGTGACAATTTCGATGATAAAAATTAGCCTGAGTCCTGGGAAGATTTGGGGTCAAGAGGCAAGTACTGGGAACACTGTTGTAAGAGAGGGTCGTCTAGGGAAGCTTTTCTGCCGAAGCAGTACTTGAGCAAGGATCTGAAGGCGCAACAGGAGCCAACCATGTAGAAGGAGTGGCTGGCAGAGGGAGCAGCAAGAGGAAGAAATGAGCTTAATGAGTTCCAGGAAGAACAAGAAAGCCAATGTGGCTGGAATGTAGTTACCCAGGGCGGAGTGTCAAGACTAGGGTTAGTCTCAGCCAAGGTCCAGATCATGGAAGGCCTTGTAGACCACAGAAAGGAGTTTGGATTTTATTCCAATGGTAATGGGAGTCTATGGGGTTGGGAAGGTTGAATGGGGTAGAGGGGGGGCTGGGTAGCATGATCTGATCTTGTTTTTAAAAGCCAGTCTGGCTGCATTCATTTATCCAAATATTTGTTAAGCATTTACTCTATTCTAGATCCTGGAGATAGAAGAGTGAACAAAAAAAGGCAAAATCTCTACTTTCATAAAGTTTAGGCATAGGATGGAGATTCTAGGGGCAATTAATACAAAGTAAACAAGCAAGTTTAATATGTTCAGTGATGAGAAATTCTATGGACAAAAAGAATGAAGAGGTGGAACAAGATAATGGAAAGTGCTATTTCAGACAGGCTGGTTGGATCACTCTAATAGAGTGACAGAGATCAGGGAAAAAGCATTTCAGGCAGGCAAAGGTCCAGAAAAGGAGCATGCTTAGCCTGTGGCTGGTGATATGACCCTGGGGAGGATGGAGAAGGAGAAGCTAGAGAGGTAGCTGGTGGTAGTCATTGCTGTCCTGTGGGCCATGGTAGTTTGGGTTATATTCTGAATGACAAGAAAGACCACTGGACAGCTGTGAGCTGAGGAGGGATGATCTGATCTACATTCAGAAAGCACTGGTCTGACTGCTGGGTGGAGAAAAGATGGTGGGGCAAGAACAGGATAACAGGATTTCCTGTTAGAGCAGAGCAGATGTGAGTGGCTTGGACAGGAGGATATGCTCAGATTCTGCATATACTCCAAAGGCAAAGACAAAAGAATTTGCTGATGGACAGGATGTGGGAGTGAGAAAGAATAAGAACCTTGCAGGATGACTCTACTGTTTTTGTCTTGGCTGAGGTGCTTTTTTTAGTTAGCCTACTACCTCTCTGAATGTATCTTCTATAGAGACACAGAAGATGTTCCACTTAAATGAGTTCCATTTAATCTAATGTTATTTGCCCAAGTTCTATCCTTGGCCATCAACTTTTCTCTGTCTATATACTTCTCCTGACCACTTCCATTTATACTCATCGCTTCAACTATAGCTGTTCAATGATTCCCAAGTAATAGAGTGAGAATAGGTTGTACTTTAGATGGGATAGACCTAGACTCAATTCCAAGTTCTACCACTTCCAGCTATAATCTTAAGTCAGATATGTGACCTCTCTGAATCTGCTTTCTCATTTATCAATTATAGATGATAACACCTCAAGGGGATACTGAGACAATTTAATATGTTAAAAACCTTACTGTATCCCTGGCACATTGGAAGTACTCAAACGTTATTTTAAGGTTCTATTTTATTTTGTTTTCATCTCTATCTCCAGCTCAAGCCCCCTCGAAAGAGCTTGCTCCTCTCCTCTATTTTCCATACAGTCACCCAAAGCTCAAGCCTCAGTCACCCTAGGCTCTGCTGGCCTCTTCTTAGCTCAGATTATACCACTTTTCACTGAATCTACTACAGTACCTTCTTCTGACTTCTCCCCAGTGCGATGTCAAGGATTGTCCTAAAATACAAAATCATGTCATTCCTTATAGAAAAGCTATGAATAGCTTCCAATAATTTAAACAAGATTCAAACATAATATGTTCTAAAGATACACTGATGTCAGCCTCATGGTAGATCTCCAACTTATTCCCCCTCATTATTCCATCTTCACTCTATATTCTTACAATTTAAAAGAGTCAAATAAATCTAAAAATTTGTATGGAACCACAAAAGACACTGAATAGCCAAAGGAATATTGAAAAAGAAAAGCAGAGCTGGAAGCATCCCAATTCTGGACTTCAAGTTATATTATGAAGCTCTAGTGATCAAGACAGTGTGGTACTGGCACAAAAACATAAGTGAATGGAACAGAACAGAAAACCCAGAAATGAACCCATAATGATATGGTCAACTAATCTTCATCAAAGCAGGAAAGAACATCCAATGGAAAAAAGTCTCTTCAACAAATAGTGTTGGGAAAACTGGACAGCCATGTGCAAAAGAATGAAACTGGGCCACTTTCTTGTACCATACACAAAAATAAATTCTGAGAGAATATATTAAATAAATAAATAAATAAATAAATAAATAAATAAATAAATAAATTCAAAATAGAAGAAAGACCTAAACGTAAGACAGGAAAGCATCGAAATCCCAGAGGAGAACACAGGCAGCAACCTCTTGGACCTCGGTTGTAGCAACTTCTTACTAGATGTCTCCTGAGGCAAGGGAAGCAAAAGCAAAAGGAAAACTACAGGGACCTCATCAAGATAAAAAGCTTCTGCACAGTAAAGAAAACAGTCAACAAAACTAAAAGGCAACTTTCGGAATGAGAGAAGATATTTGCAAATGACATATCTGATAAAGGGTTAGTGTTTAAAATCTATAAGGAACTTATCGAACTCAACACCCCAAAAATAAATAATCCAGTTAAAACATGGGCAGAAGACATAAATAAACATTTTTCCAAAGAAGACCCCCAAATGGCCAACAGACACATGAAAAGATGCTCAACATCATTCGGCATCAGGGAAATACAAATCAAAACCACAATGAGATACCATCTCACACCTGTCAGAATGGCTAAAATTAACAACTCAGGAAGCAACAGGTGTTGGTGAGGCTTCAGAGAAGGAGAACTCTCTTGCACTGTTGGTGGGAATGCAAACTGGTGCAGCCGCTCTGGAAGATAGTATGGAGGTTCCTCAAAAAGCTAAAAACAGAATTCCCCAACGAAATAGCAATTGCATTGCTAGGTATTTACCCAAAGGATACAAAAATACTGATTCGAAGGGATACACACACCTCAATGTTTATAGCAATATTGTCTACAATAGGAAAGATATAAAAAGAGCCCAAATATCCATCCACTGACAAATGGATAAAGAAAATGTGGTGTACACACACATACATACAATGGAATATCACTCAGCCATCAAAAAGAATGAAATCTTGACATTTGCAATGATGTGGACAGAGCTAGAGAGTATTAAGCTAACCGAAATAATTCAGTCAGAGAATGACAAATACACATGATTTCACTCATATGTAGAATTTAAGAAACAAAACATGAATATATATTTAAAAAAAGAGAGAGAGAGGGAGGGAGACAAACAGGGAAACAGACTTTTAACTACGGAGAACCAACTGAGGGTTACTGGAGGGGAGGTTGGGGGTGGGGTTAAATGCGTAAAGAATTAAGGAGGGCACTACTAGTAGATGAGCATTGAGTGTTGTAAAATTATTAAACAAAAAAAAATCAAAATATGTAAAAGAAAAAAAAAAAGCCATACTGTCCCCTTCCACCATGATACATCTCATGCTATTTCTTCTGCTTAAAATATGTTCCTTCCTCCCAGATCCCCAAATTCTATACCTATTAGCCCTTTAAGTTCAAGCCTTACCTCCTCTGAAGCATCTCCATGCACTATGTCCCAGGTAGGCTTGTAACCCTTTAGGCGATCCCACAGTAGCAAGTGGACGTCACTTAATTACTGCCCTCACCACATCTCATTGGAATGGTTTGCTTACTTGTAGAGTGCCCCCACTAGA
Source organism: Potos flavus (assembly GCA_028534135.1). Classification (NCBI taxonomy): domain Eukaryota; kingdom Metazoa; phylum Chordata; class Mammalia; order Carnivora; family Procyonidae; genus Potos; species Potos flavus. The sequence goes on along the minus strand of CM052899.1, from coordinate 126,333,304 downwards.
CTACCATCTTTGAAGACAGAACAGCTCAGGAGTCATCTTTGTATCCTCAGTGCCTAGCACAACACAGTAACCCCGCAGTCCAATTACATACTAATGTTCAAGGAGATGAAGACATATCCCAACATCACATGGCCTGTATTACCAGAGTGAATAAGATTATGAACCTTGGCCCATTGGCTCCAACAGCCATAACTTTTCAAAATTAGAATCATGTAAAGATATTTCATTTTTTAAAGGTTTTATTTATTCATTTGACAGAGAGAGAGAGCACATAAGCAGGGGGAGCAGCAGAGGGAGAGGGAGAAGCAGGCTCTCCCCTGAGCAGGAAGCCTGATGTGGGACTTGATCCCAGGACCCTGGGAACATGGCCTGAGCCGATAGCAGATGCTTAATTGACTGAGCCACCCAGGTGTCCCATAAGATATATTATTTTAGTAATCCTTCAGAAATTTTCAGAATTTGAAAAAAAAAATCTATGTAGAACTCAAGAAAAGTCTTTGTATCTATAAATAGTCAAATGGTAAACTATTTTCAATCCCCTCATTACAAACTGTAATTCAACAAAAACAAAATATGCACAATATACAGAGCAAGAATCTGGTTGGCAAAGTTCATGGAATTTCTAATTATTTTCACAGTAATCATCACCCAAAGTGTATAGGAGTCTTGAAGAACAATAAGTCAGGACAATAGCCAAAAATTATTTTCAAATAAAAATATTTTAGTGGTAAATGTTATGTAATTACTTCACAGTTCACAGTTTTCATTGTCTGAAAGTGCTTCACAATTTTACTATAAATTACCCCACATGGCAATTATATAAATGAGGAACTAGATGTATCATTTATTTTAAGGGTCACTCCATACATAGCTATATGTAAATGTTAGATCTGAAATAAAAATACTGATTAATTAAAGCATTACCCAAATACAAACAGTTATGTAACACTTTCCTTTAAGGTTTAAATAATGTCTTAGGAAAATCATATCATTTCTTTCAGCCACCACTGCATTAAACAGATCATAATAAAGTTAAATTAAGAATGTTAAATTTCACATGTATTAAAACAAAAAAGCAAACAAACTTGAGACTAGAATTTGAATCTTCCTGACTGGTTTACTGCTAATTTTGCCAATCCACTTGACATGATCCTTCCCTTCAAGGGCCAGTCATACTTTTGAGTTAAACTACACCTCATTTATTTTTTGCATTTAGGGGATGAAAGCAAACCCCTAGGTTTCAGTAAGAAGATAGCACAGCATCTTTCCTACCAAAAATAATCACTAGAGAAATGGTCAGAGTTTTCCATATACCATTTCCTACAATACATACATGTAAATCACACCACAATTACGTAATTTAAACCCTACTCATTGATCATGATCTACCTAACAAGTTAGCGCTCTTGCCCCCCCTAGTGGATGAATGAATACAAAATTGTGATTGTTTTACCCAGAAAGGTAAAACTTAAGCCTGAAGTGTATGCATGTATATTCAGAAATATGCTTATAAGGCAGATACACTAACAATAGACCAGTTAACAGCACAATCCAAGAGGCTCATGAATACTTATATGAAGACTGCCATACCAGAGTGAAAAGAGATGGTTTGAATTTCAACTGCAACCCGGAGGAGCAATGTAGACTCAGGCTAGTTTTTTAACATCTGAGGCTCCACTTCACCATCTCCAAAATGAGATTGGTTATAATGACTTCATAAGTTTGTCATGAGAATTAAGAAGCAGCATATGTGAAGTGCCTTACACAGTGGCTGGCACACAGCAGACCTTTAATAAAATCAGCATCCTTGCCTTCTTGCTCTCTCACCCCTCACATCTCAATGGCTGCCCTCCACAGGTCTCTCAGGCCACCCTTCCCAAGCATTCTCCCCATGGGCCGTATTTTCTGAGATACTCTTACTTGGAGAAGACTTCCAATTTGTGTACAAGATGAGAAGAGCAAATTGGGAAAGGCTCATGCTCAACATCATTTCAGTCCAGGCAGAAGATACTGGTTCTGTTGCTGGTTTCATTCTATCATTCAGATTCTAGCCTTTTCAGCATATCCTCTGATTTATTTTACAAGCAAAATGGCTTAGCTACACCAACTTGGTTTCTCCATCTCCTACATAATCTAATTGCTACCTTTTCTCACGGGTACAATTAGAATTACCAGGACTATTTTTTTAAAAAATTCCTCTACATTTCAAGTTGAGTAATAATAATAATAATAATAATAATAATAATGTGTATAACAGTATATCTATTCTCTTATATATCCATGACTCAAAGGCCAGTCCATGAACCCCTGGTGATCCTGAGACCCATTCTCTTAAAGGGGTTCTGCAAGGTCAAAACTATTCTCACCACAATATGCAGATGTTTTTGCCTTTTTTACTGTGTTGATATTTGCATTAATGGTGCAAAAGCAATGGTGAGTGAAACCTCTAGCTCCTTAGCATGAATCTAGGCAATGGCACCTAACCTCACTAGTAGTCATTGTATTCTTTACCACCACACACTTACAGTAATAACAATAATTTTTAAAAAGCCAGTTGAATTTAACAATGTCTTAATGAAGCAGTAATAGTTAATTTTATTAAATATTTAGCCTTAAGTACAAAATTCTTAATATTCTGTGACATAAACAGGAAGGACACAAGCATACCCCACTTGGATTGCACACCAAAACATAAGAAATCTCTCAAGGAAGATCACTTATGCAACTGTTTGAAGTGTGACCTGAACTAGTCACTTTTTTCATGGAACACAACTTTCACTTAAAATAACAACTCACACAAATTACGGTTATTCAGATGGGTATTTGGCAAACATCTTGAAAATGAATAAAGTGAGCCTGCCTCTTCAAAAGGAAAACAACTGACAGGACTTGTTGCCAATGATAAACGAGGCTTTCAAGTGAAAATGAGAATTTTAGAGTGTTTTTATCTGCCACTGTGAGCTTGAGGACCTCCCAACACTCAAAGACTTTTTCTGAATTGATCTGTGAATATATTAACAAATACTGATACTGTAATATCTTGTAACTAAGTGAACCAATATGTTCCGAATGTAATTCCAAAATCATACATAGCTAAATGATCCACTGGAATTGCAATAAGAATTTTAATATAATGGAGTACAAAAATATTTGTTATGGTTTCAGATTCCACCCTGCAACTAACCTTTTAAAATGCTATCATTTGTTGAGTTTAAGTTAGGATAAAAGAATATCCTCAATTATCTGAAAAGGTATTAAAATACTTCTTTCTTTTCTAACTGTATATGTTTGTAAGACCACATTTTCTTCATTTATGTCAACCAAAACAACATCTTAAAATGCAAAAGCAGATATAAAAACCTAGCAGTCTTCTATTAGGACAAATACTAAAGAGGTTTGCACAAATGAAAATGAATGCCATTCTTCTCTCCAATTTTTTTTAAATAAAGCTATTTTTTGTAAAAAGTTATTTATGTTATCACATAATAGCTTTATTTTTGTTATTAAAGGAATTAATCTTTTATCATTTTCTCAGCTTTAATTTCTAATATGGCAAATGTAGATAGAAATAATGTGCATAAACAAAGTCCCTGAGGTTTTCAATACTTTTTCAGAGTATAAGAGTTTCAAGGTCAAATGTTTGAGAACCACTGCAGTAGAGTAACCAAGATTCCCCACTCACCCACTGAAGGAGGCTATCAGTAGGGATCACTTCTCCCTCAGTGTGAAGTTAGAAATGTCAGAAACTATGCAACATAAAGCAGATACTTAAAATTCCTAAAATAAATACAAGGAAGACCTAGAAATGAGAACTGAGTTTCCGAAAGTGGTATTATTTCATCACATCTGGAAATCTTGGTCCAGGAAAAAATGGGATGAGGCTTGACAATATAAATGACAAATAGAAAGAGTAATAATATTTTTATAAATATTCTGACATTCATACATTCTCAATTCCATTACATCTCTTGTTTTTTGCCAAGACCAAAATTGCATACCCCATAGGACAAAAGATGCCTATAAAAAAACAAACTACATACTGATCATTTTTCTTCTGAAAATAAAATGGTATCCTCTGTTACGGCAGAATGCATGCCAAATACGGAAAGCTCCCTGGTGAAATACCTCTTAACAACATGCAGAGCAATTCACTGTAGGTTTATAGAGTATGTTAAGGTCATAAACAGTGTTCGTGAACATAAAAATTACTCATTAAGTTTTTCTTCCATGAAAAGCAGTTTGTTTTCTTACTGTTTTCACTAAAATAGACTAATTAACCTACTAGTTCATGTTATAAATTCCTTTCAAGTTAAGACTCTAACAATGTTATCTTGTTCCTTCCCCAATATATATTTGAAGAAAGGTATTAAAATCGGATTCCATTCAGGGCAATATTGCTTCTTTTTGCAGTTCTAGTGAACTCCCAAGATATAACAGAAAAAATCGAAGTTGTGCTATCCAATGCTCTCATGAGAATAACTACTGGATATGCCTCACAGAAAATAGTCAAGAAGAAGCATAAGAGTAATTCTTTATCTACAAATAGTTCACACTGACAGCTATAGAATGACTTAAGTGCTTTAGGAAACTGGCTAATGATTTGTTTTACATTAATTTACTTAGTCAATCTGAGGTACTTCAGACTTTGTTATAATATTTGATGATCATGAATATGAATGAGGGGAAAATTCATCTAAAATTGAGCATGAAGTGAAGCCAGACAAAATCTGTAATTTACAACAGAGGTAACTAGGTACTCCGTTTCCAAACTTCTAAGAAGAATGAAATGTCAGTATTAACAAATACTATGATAACTAGCTTATGGAGAGCCTTGCTTTTCAACATGTGTGCTCAAAGCAACAGACCCTAGAAATCTCATTAAAAAGCACATCCAGTGGGCGCCTGGGTGGCTCAGTTGGTTAAGCAACTGCCTTCGGCTCAGGTCATGATCCTAGAGTCCTGGGATCGAGGCCCGCATCGGGCTCCCAGCTCTGCGGGGAGTCTGCTTGTCCCTCTGACCTTCTCTCCTCTCATGCTCTCTTTCACTTTCTCTCTCTCTCGAATAAATAAATAAATAAATTTTTAAAAAATAAAAAAAAATAAAAAAAGCACATCCACGAAGATGGATTGGGTTAATATACTTGTACTCCACCTAGGGATTCTTTCCATGGAGTACAACTGAATACCCTGGACATAATATACACAGCAAACATAAGACTCTGAAGATGGAGAGAAGAGAAACTGGCTAGAGACCTCAGGATCAATGTGAGATGCTGGGCTTTCATTTTGCCTGGTATTTTCCAGACTTGACGTAGAAAAACTGGCAAGTTGGGAAAAATAGGGATAGACAAAAAACAAAAGCCCCAACAAAAGACTGTTTCTTCAACCAAAGAACCAGGAGAAAGTCAACCTCAGAAGACAGAAAACCTTCTATAATGATTAACTGCTCTACTCCAGCCAAACACCACTGGAAAATAAAACTGTAGCCCCACACACACCCACACTAACACAGGCCAAGTAAAGAGCCTGGACTTCCCTTCTTTCAATGCTATGAGTTACCACAATACTCCCGCTGATGTGTGAGAAAAAGCCAAGAGGGGAGCTAGGACTTTCATCCCACTAGTCAGTAACCAACTTTCCCCAGCCCCCTGTGTTACCATTGGAGATCACATGGGAAGGCAAAACTCCCACCACCTACCCAGAAGAACAAAACATCTTTCCTCTACCCACATGATCAAACTATATGAGCTATCTATAAACTTACATCAAATATAACAATATACGCAAGTTGAAAGCAAAAAAAAGGAAAATATATATCATGTAAGCATAAATCAGAGGAAATCAGGAGGGGCTATATTAATATCTGATAAAGTAGACTTAAGAAGAAAGAAAATTACCAGACACAGAAAGGGATGTTACATGATGATAAAATCATCAATCCATCAAGAAAATGTAGCAATCTTACAAGTACAGGACAAATAACAGTGCTATGGAATATGTTGCACAAAACTGATATAACTGAAAGGAGAAATAGACAAATCCATAATTACAGTTGCTATCTTCAATAAGCCTCTTGCAAGAACTGACAGAACAACTATAGTAAAGTGAGCAAAGATAGAGAAGAACTCAACAACACCATCAGCCAACAGGATCTAATCAGTATTTTACAACATTCCACCCAAGAACAGCTAAATATACATACTTTCAAGAGCCCTCAAAAAAATACACCAAGATAAATCATACCCTGATCCAAAAAAAATCAACAAATTTGAAACAATTGAAATCAGACTGAGTGTTTTTCTGACTACAATGAAATCAAACTAAAAATAATAGTATTACCCAAACACTTAGAAACCAAACAATTACTATAAATAATTCATGAATCAGAGAGAAAATCTCAAGGGAAATAAAAAAAATACATTGAACTGAATGAATATGCAACATATCAAAATTTGTGAGACTCAGCCAAAGCAGGACACAGAGGGAAATTAATAGCATGAAATGAACACCTTAGATAAGAGGAAAAGTCTCAAATCAATAATATAGGCTCTTACCTAAAGAAACTAGAAAAAGAAGATAAGAAAATAAGCTCAAAGCATATAGACAGAAAGAAATAATAAAGAGCAAAAATCAATGAAACGAAAAAAGAAAAACAACAGGAAAAATCAATGAAACAAAGAGTTGGTTCTTGGAAAATATCATGAAATTGACAAGCCTCTAGAAAGACTGACAATGAAAAAAAGAAAAAAGAAAAAAAGATACAAATATTAGGAATGAAACAGGAGATTCATTCAAGACCTTAAAGACATCAAATGGAAAATAAGGGAATACAATGAACTCCATAAACATAAATTTGACAACATAGACAAGATAAACTACTTTCTCAAAAAACATAAATCACCACAAGTCATCCAATGCAAAACACATTATTTAAATATTCCTAAAACTATTAAAGGCAATTAAATTCATAACTTTAAAATCCTCCTCTTCACACACACACAAAAGGAATCTATAGGCCCAGAAAGTTTTACTGAAGAATTCCTCAAAATGGTTAAAGAGGAATTAACACCAAATTCATACAATCTCTTCCAAAAAACAAAAGAGGAAGAAGGAGCACTTATTAGTTCATTTTATGAAGCTAATTACCCTGTTACCAAAACCAGACAAAGACAGTTAAAAAAAAAAACCTCCATATAAATATCTTTATGAATATCAATACAAACATTCTTAACAAAATATCAGCAAACAAGATTCAACAATATTACAATATAAGGATTATACAACATGACCTAACAAGGGTTATTCCAGGGATGCAAGGCTGGTTCAATATTTGAAAATCAATCAACTGATAAAATCCACCACATTAACAGGACAAAAAAAAAAAAAAATCACATGATCATATCAATTGATGCAGAAAAATCATTAGACAGAATTCAATACCTACTTTTGATAAAAATGCTCAGAAAAATAGGAACAGAGGGAACTTCCTCAACTTGATAAAGAATATCTTCAAAAAACCCATAAATAACATTATAATGGAAAATATACTGAATGTAAAATGGTAAGATTATACTTAATGGTACTGGTTTTTCCTTTAAGATTAAGAACAAGGCAAAGAGGGGCACCTGGGTGGCTCAGTGGGTTAAACCTCTGCCTTCGGCTCAGGTCATGATCTCAGGGTCCTGGGATCGAGCCCCACATCAGGCTCTCTGCTCAGCAGGGAGCCTGCTTCCCTCTCTCTCTCTGCCTGCCGCTCTGCCTACTTGTGCTCTCTTTCTCTCTGTCAAATAAATAAATAAAATCTTTAAAAAAAAAAAAAAGAACAAGGCAAAGATGTTTATTCTCAACCCTCTTACTTAATACAGTGTAAGAAGAGGACATAAAAGACATGCAAATGGTAAAGGAAGAAATAAAACTGTCCCTAATTCTAGAAGATATGGTTGTCTATGTAGAAAATCTCAAGGAATCTATCAAAATAGATTAGAAGTAATAAGTAAGTTTAGCAAAGTAGCATGATACACGATACACATGCAAAAATCAATTATTTAAGTGATGAATGTGTAGACACTAAAATAAAAGACAAACAAACAACAACAACACAATACCATTTACAACCACACTCAGGAGAGTGAGAAAAAAAGATAAAATACTAGTAGGTGTAAATCTAAGAAAACGTGTACAGGAAGAGTATGCTGAAAACTACCCAGTACTAATGAAATAAATTTAAAAAGATCTAAAGAAATGGAAAGACATATTGTGATCATAGATTGAAGATTCAGCATAGTACAGATGGCAATTTTCTCCAGATTTTTATATATGTTCAATACGATCCCTATCAAAATCCAAGCAATGGGGGACCTGGGTGCCTCAGTCAGTTAAGCATTCGACTCTTGATGTTGGCTCAGGTCATGATCTCAGGTTCGGGAGATAGAGCCCTGGATCAGGGTCTATGCACACCAGGGAGTCTGCTTGAGATTCTCCCCCTCTCCCTCTGCCCCTCCCTCCACTCATGCACACACAGTCTCTCTCTCTCTCTCAAATAAATACATAGATCTTTAAAAAAAAATTCAAGCAACATTTTTTATAGAGATATACATGATTACTTTAAATTTTATACAGAAAGGCAAAGGAACTGAGATAGCTGAAATTATTTTGAAAAAAAATAATAAAGTGAGAGTAACCTGTCTAAATAGATTAGTACACAGGCTAAAACTCCAAAAATTTCTAGGAAACAAAGTATTTTGAGTTTGTCAATGATTTCTTAAATAAGACACCAAAAGCATGGGTATAAAAGAAAATATCAATAAAATAGACAGTGAAATGAAAAACTTTTGCTCTTTAAAAAAAAACTAAGTAAATGAAAAGTCTGGCTACAGACAGAAGAAAAACACAGTATTTGTATCCAGAATGTAAAAGATTTCTTAAACTCAAGAAGGCAATCTGTTTTTTAAAACTGGCAAAAGATTTGTAGTTAAATCATAGAAGAAGATACATAAATGACAAGTACACACATGGATAAAACCCTCAACATCATTATGATCCTGATAGCAATAAAAAAAAATCAAAACATTAATGAGATATCCCTATTCACTCACAAGAATAGCTAAAATTTAAAAAATTAATTAAATTAAATTTAAAAAAACTGACATTACCTAATGTTGGCAAGGATGTAGAGGAACTGGAACTCTCTTACCTTGCTATGAGCAAGGAAAAATGGTGAAGCCAGTTCATAAAATAGTTTGGCAGTTTGTTATAAAGTTAAACATATACCTATTATATGATCCTAGCCATTTTATTCCTAAATATTTGCTTAAGTGAAATGAAAACCTATCCATACAAAGACTTTTACCCTAATGTTCATAGCAGCCTTACTTGTAATAGCCAAAAAATTAAAAGAATCCAAATGTCTTTCAAGTGGGGAATGGATGAACAAATTTTGATGTATCTATACAGTGGAATAGTATTCTTCAGTAAAAATACACAAATTGTAGATTCAGCAATAACATGGCTGAATCCCAAAAGCATTATGATAATTGAAAGAATCCAAACTCACACACACAAAATACCTACTGTCTGATTTCATTTGTATAAAATTCTAGAATAGGCAAAATTACAGTGAAAGAAATCAGATCAGCGGTTGCTAGAGGCAGAGGAAGGGAATTGACGGTTAAGGAACAGGAGGAAATATTTTCTATATCATGACTGTGGTGATGGCTCCATGATTGTGTAATACTGTCAGAAGTTATCAAATAGTACACCTAAAATTGGAGAATTTCACTGTATCTCAGTAACACCTCAATGAATTTGATTTTTTTAATTCTAAAGTTAAACTAGTCTAGTCTTGGCGAGAGCAGTATCAGTAATTAATCTTCTAATAAATGTTTTAGTTTCATTTCTGCCAGTGGTAAGCCTCTCCCTCTCTCATTCCTCTTTTTCTCAGAGGAATAACAGTCCCTCAGCAATGAATTCTAGTAAATACACTCTTCATGTGCCTTCACAGAACACATTTGGTCAACCCTGGCGTCAGGTGGAGAACAAGTCTGTTGCTAACAGTGGTTTTCAGAAAGGTGTACATTCCCTCAAGTATCCATCCTCACTGAAAGAGAATACAAAGATTTGGATAAAAGGGTCGGGGGGAGGAGTACCCAAATTTCTTTAATATAGCATTTATTTATTATTTATAGCATTAGAATACATTCCTATTCTAAAATAACCTTGGCTCCTTCTCCCCTTTCCCCATCCAATCTAACCCAATCCTATTCTCCTCCCCTAAGCACATTGGAATTACTGTAACGTGTAAAAAATAAAGGAAAAAGAGTAATAAATCTTTAGAAACCTAACACTAACCACTAAATTATAGTGCATGTTACATATAAGGGTACTAGCCTTGTTTTTCTTATGTATGAAATTCTTGCAGTGATGTCCTGAAAGCTATTGGCCTCCTTTTTAAAAATATATATATATATATTTTAAATTATACATATGTGTCATTTTTTCAATATCATTCATTAAACAAACAACTACCTTTACCTTTTCAAAACTCAAAAGCCAGACCCTCTCTGTCCTACCAGAATATTTGCTGAGTAGAACAGGCTTAAAGCAGAAGAACAAAAGACCAAAAGACAGAGGAGTCAGTCTGAATCTCATTAACGCACAGATGGAGTGACGTTTGAGTCACTGCATCTGCTCGGCATTCCTACAGCAGACCAGAGATGAGGCCAGGAAAATTCAATTCCCTTGAACTTCTATACTCACCTTTGCAGAAATGAGGTGGATCTCCCAGGCTCCTCGCAGCAAATCTGTAAGGCCCACAAGTTTTATTAGGAAAAACTAGGACTTGCTGCTGATGGTGAAGATCTCACCATTCCTGCCATGGCAGGGAGTGTGCAAAAAGTGGGGGGAGAGTGACTACTACTGTTCTGATTACGGCCCCCATTAAAGGTGGGCACCTAAAGGATGCTCAAGCAACAAAGCAGACAAATGACTGCTGGAGACCACTCCTGGGAATCCATTTCTCGAAGTAGAAGCCACACCCCCACCTGCCCAAATTCTCTTCGGCTTCAAAACTGCTAGATTATAAATGCCACTCCCTTTCAATTCTTTCTCCTTCTTTTATCTATTTCCCACATTATAAAAATTTGAAAAACTGAGTATCTGCATGGGATCGGAATGCTCAAAACTTCCTGAGAGTACTGTGTGAAATGTTAAGTTAGATGAAATGAGTTAAAAGGAGAAATGTAGCATGTTATACTTTTGATTATTTCTGCAGCCACCAGGTTTTCATTAAGCCTCAGGCATGTGGGTTTGTGATTATTTTCATGACAACAAACACTAAAACAGGGGAACAAGATCTGTACTTTAAAGAAATGCAATCTACCAAAATTTCTCCACATTACCCAATACACTGCTCTCGCAGATTTTGCTTACAACTTATTCCATTTCTTGAACCTCTACAGATGTGTTGATCACAGTAACTGATTCAAAAAGGGCTTACGCTAAAAATTTTTGTAGTTTAGACTAGAGTCCCATTATCAAGTAGTGATTTCAGATTTGATATAAATCTTAAAAACTTGAGCGGATCATGGAATATAGATAATAAATCAATTTTATGTGTATTCTAATACCGAATGTTAGTAACTTTTTGCCTGTATCACCTTCAAGCATCAATTACTTGTGTTCTGGTTTAACAGGTTATTGATTTTGTTAAAGATCATTGAGAAAATATGTTCACAATAAAATCATTCAAGTAATCTTCCTGCCAGTTCTCTTTCCAACTTTCCCTTTTTTAAGTTACTCTAATTTTCAACCTCTAATTTCTTTTCTTTTCTCGCTAGAGATATATTCACTGATTCTAACCACTTTTTAATACTTTCTAAATTTCTAGCAGAAGCAACAACTGTGTATCTACCCTCATGAAAGCACTGTGTGTATAGATTTACACGTTATCTACTTTAAGCCTGACACCAAAAAAAGACCCTATAAGTAAATATTATTTCTACTTTATAAATGAGGAAACTATGACCTATAGAAATCAATTAAATTTTCCCAATGTAGCAAAGTTTCTAGATGGCAGAGGCTTCACCCAGTTCTAATTTACTTCAAAACCTAACACCTATCTTCATCGTCATAGTAGGTATTGAGACCACCCTAGTTAAAACTATCATATTTTGATATTCATACATTCTACTTATATCTCTGCTTAGTCCAGTACAGAGAGGCCCATCTGGCTGCTATTTCCAAATAAAATGCTTTGGATTCACATGTTCTGTGTCTATTTCATAAAGACAACTGACAATCTAAATCTCCATCAAATCTCTGCATCAAGGACCTCTTCCAATACTAATATGTAGCCTCTTCCAATACTAATAAACACAAGGCTTTGGGCATGTATTTTTTAGAGTGCATCAAGAATACCAAAATGTAGTAAAACCAAATTTTCAAATAGGCAGATGTCTGATACCAAAAAGTTGAATCAAAAATAGGAGGAAAAAAAATGTTTCTTCTCTGAAACAGACTGAATTATCAGATGGAAGAAAGAGTTCAAGAAGAAAGAGTGTCAAGTTCATAATTTGAGGGAAGAATCGAGGCATCTGATGGTCAATGTGCTACTTAGAACGTGTGCCGGGTTGGATGGAACGCTTTGCCCCCACTCTCTGATGCTTTTCTCTTCTCATGTGCTCTACCACACCTTATTCCCCTTCAGTGTCATTAGCTTAAAAAGGTGGGAGGGGAAAATAGAGCTTTGTAAATAATAAATGCTCAATAAGCTATCGATTGTCCATTGACTAGATTTAATGAAAATTACTCCTTATTTTGATTTAAGAGCTTATTTTAAAGAAGATCATATCTATGCTCACCACTTTTATTTTATAGATGAGAATAAAAAAAAAAAAATACTGAGAGGTTGAAATTTTCCCAAAGTCATAAGAGAGGAAGAAGAGTGCCTACTCTCTGCCAGACGAAGGTTAGGCTAGAGGCTGTATGTTCTTTATAAAAGGCATGTCAACTTGTAGATTATCTTTTTCACAAAAAATGATTCATTGTAAATATGTACATTAACAGATGATATTGGCTTAATGTTTAGAAAAATAAGTAGAAGACAATAAAGGAAAGGGAAAAGCTAACACAGATTTTCTTCTTGCTTGAGAAGGAAAAAAAAGGATGCTTGTGCTAACATTGGTCCTTACATTGGCAGCAAGTAATCTCACTCCATAACAAGACTCAATGGCCTTCTTAAGAAGTGGCCTGGAGCCAAAACAATCCACTAGATGAGAGGAGAGAGTCACAGGACCAATCAACAAAGTGAAATTTTAATAGCTACGACTAAGGGATACAGATGCTCATTTCTATCGATCTTCCCCAGGCAATATACATAATCAGTTACATCTTTCTGTAACCATCACCAAAGTTCCAGATTCACTATGAGTGCACAGTCCTATATTGGGCAGTGACTCATTAACAATACCTTCTCCTACATATTCAGGGTTTTTGGTTTTTTTTTTTCCATTTTCTCCCTTTACAGATACAACAAAGAATATCACTATGACATCAACTTCTATTTAGTAAAGAGCTCTATTCTTTCTTTATTATTATTATATTCAATTAGCCAACACATAAAGAGGTCTATTCTGCTACGAGAGTTTACTATCCAAATAAGCACTATATCATCAGTAAGAATTCTGATGAGTTTATAAATCTTGATTTGTAAAAACTTTGTCAATTCCCTTATCTATTTTCTTGGCCACATTCAAAGTGGAGAAAAAATATAAATAACTGTCTAAATCTCATGCACTTTGTCTATGAGTCCATAATTTCTATACTAATTATTACAGCCAAAAAAGTGATACAATCAGTTTATTACTCAAACTAAAAAAGGCTACATTTACATTATTAATAAGCTTATACTTTATATATTGTTATTTCTGTGCCTGGAGAGAATGCAAGTGGCATTCACTACCTTTTGTTACAAATGGGGAAAAAAAGAGAAGGGAAATTATTTATCAAACAGCTTTAAAACCTGGTTTTGTAGAAATACACGGTCAAGGCTACAATGTGTGTGTCAATGACAATTCCAAAGAAATAACGACAAAAGTATCCAATCACACTTACTCATTTCAGTTCAATTATTTCTTAATCATCTGCAGGGAAAAAAAAGAAACACCTTTCCCACAATAACTTATAACCATTAGGTGTGTTGCCACAGATTTTGAGAACATTACAAACAGTTTGGGGAAAGGGCTTTTCTCTGGAATGCATATTTCAGCATGGTAAAAAGAAAAAAAGGGAGAATCATAAACCAGATCTACTAAACAGGAAGGATTTTACATAGAGGCAAATTAACACACTATTTCCTAGTTCAATACAGCACTATATCTGCTCTGGCTCTTCCTATGCAAGTAATCTTGTTCACCTACAAACATACTATGCACCTACTATGTGTAGTTATTATCTAAGTGCTAGGCATAGAAGATGACTATAATGAAGGTTGGCTTTTTTTCATTTCTTCCATTTAATCTTTTGAAATGAGTTACAATTTTGTAAAAAAGAATTCATTAGACTTCCCCCCAAGGTCCAGTTATACCTCCTATAAACCTGGACAAGAAAGGAGCGTACTTAATCTTACAGAGGAAATTTTCAACCTACATGCTTGGCAAGATGAACTGATAAAATCTGGAACGACTAAGGGGTCATCAAAGCAGTAGCTTTTGTGTGGTTTTCTAGCCATATCCTTGAACGTAATAAATCTGGCACTCTCACTTGGTTTTCCTCGGGCTTTATCTTGCCGAAAGCAGCATTGTTCACGCAAGTGTTCATTTTGGAAATGTTTTACCAGTGTAAAATAACTCCATCTTGTGGATTGTCATGACCATGGCATTCAGATCTCACCTTTCTTCAAGTTCATAAAGACAGGACTAGCATCAGCCAGATCCCTTCCAACCTTCACAGTTTGGAGAATGTTTATTTCCCATTGGATATTCATCCCCACAAGCATCCCTCAGCATAGGGATATAAAAGTGCCTGCCCCTCCCATTGTCAGCATTGCTACCACCATGATCAGACCTAGCCCACCAAGACCAACACTGCTTCAAGTCAGAAGTAGCTGGTTTTCTTGTGGGTGGTACACCAGCCTTAATCCCTTTCAATTCCACTGACATTTCTAAGAGGAAAAATATTAAACTTAGTGAGGAAAGTTCTTTAAAGCGAAAAATGGGCAAGTGGGGACCCATGGGCCTCCCCTCTTACTTGGGCCTCTGTCCTTCTGCACACTCTTCTTCTGTTTAATTTCTGAAGATGATAATTATGAATCTATATACTTCAACTCAAACACATATGAAACATAACCTGTTCTAACAATAAACACTCAATCAGACATTAGTGAAAATCTTCCATTTTGATCCCATGTGTTGAAAGCTCAAAACTTAAAGGAACTTCTCCCCTCCCTTCACTTTGCACAGGAACAATCTCTGATATCTAGTATTTCTGGCGTCATCCCAGTTTCTTGCCTCTTGTGGTTGTCAGAACCTTGAATTCAAAGCACACTCTGCTTGTCTAAAGGGAAGTTACTAGATGTTAAATGCATGAACCCAATAACTGAAGCTTTCTTCCCAGTATCATTCACAAATTTAAGACGGAAGGAAGAAAAAGTTGTTGGAAACATTTTATTCTAAGGAGAAACGTAAATGTATTTTATCCTATCACTTAACACCAAAGAAATCGCTGCTCTGGAAATAGGTATATAAAGACTATCAAACAATCCAGAATATGTTTTGTGTCATGACTAAAAAGTATAATAAGGAAGACCTCAACATGCAGTAGAATTAGCACCTTACTTTCTAGTTTAATAGGTCACTACTTCTGTTCTACCGAATGTAGCTATAAACATACTCTTTTGTAGAACTTATAAGACACTTTCCTAACTCTCTTACGTTTTTATGAAAATCATATAACTTAAGCTACATCAATGAGAATCTTTTACTTACTATGAATTATTGAATATTAAACATTAAAATATTTTATCAGAAGATAGCTCACAAAATTATTAACCCAGAAGAATATCATAAAATATCGGCTGAACTAAAAAAAAAAATATATATATATATATATATATATATCAGCTGAACTTTTTAAAGGAAAGTGTATTTTTACACTCTTAAATATATCACATCATCGGGTTTACAAATATTCAAGGGTCCTGTAACTATGGAGAATGAGGGTGTAAAATATAAGTGTCCGCCAACAAAATCTCATCTTTTCTTGTTCCAGGTTAATGATCATCAAAGAAATAATGTCTGTCTACATTAACATCGGCTAGCTAATATTAACATTACCCAGAAGTTTGTTGAAATAATTTGAACAACAATAACAACAGAAAAGTAAACACTTAGTGCTGAATGTAAGCCCCTAAAGATAAGCCATTACTTGTGCCTTGAGGATCTTTCCTTAGCTCAGTCAAAAAGATAAAAAACCTACTAGGTTTGCTGTTCCTGCTTGAGACTTTCAAAAGCTATGGTAATTTGAAAAATACAGACTTCAGCTATGTAGCCCTTCCCTGTCTAGCCTCTCTATTTGTGCATGTGGATGCTTCTGCAGATGATTATATCTATGTATGTTCAGGCATAACTAAAAGGATAGTATGTAACCAGTTTTCCCCCCCATATTACCTAGAGTAAAATGCATCCTTTGTCTTATAGAGCCAGCTACTACCTACAGAGGCTGGCGATATTTATTTTCCAAAAGTAGGCACTCTGTTTCTGATTGCTGTATTCCATCCTGGTTTAACTGCTCCCTCTAAGTTTTTATGCAACCGTCAGTGCCTTCAGCAACTGAAGCTGGGCTTCCTGGAGTCCTTCCTATTATATCACCGATAATGTTAGTTTCACTAATGGTTAATTTTTTTTAAGTGACATTACAATTCAAACCATCTCATGTTGAGAGAAATAGATGAGATTAAAAGGCTTTTACTAGAAAATCCTGGGGAAAAAACACTTTGTTTTCAGAAGAAAAAATACATGCATGAAAAAATAACTTTCAAGGGTATGTATTGGATGAAACCACAGTCTTGGTGCACCTACCATACTATATTTATCAGAGAACACTGATTTATTCCAAACAAAAACAAGGAAAAAATAAAACATTCTAACTCACCCTGGAATACTCTCATATAAAAAAATGTGCTATTAATATAGGAGATGCATCTAAAACTAAAATGTTAGTCAAGAGTATAGAAATCACTCATAAACTTTCCTTTCTCATTAACTTCCATATAAAGTTACCTAGTATTTTCAGTGAAAACAGAATCCTTAGTCACTTTAGTAGAAGTGTGGTTTAAGAGTAAATCATCTGAATGGTCAATATTACAATAATTCAATTCCAAGCCCTTGAACTAATTATACATAATTCTTCCTTCTTTGACACTATTCATAAGCTAATAAGAAATCACCTAGAACAGGATTTTCCAGAGTGTGGTCTGGAGACTACCTGCATCAGAATCATCTGAGGTGCTTGATAAAACCAGAATCTTGAACCCCCACTGACCTACCAAATCAAAATCTCTGGAAGGCAACCCATACATCTGTATTTTCACCAATCACCCCAGGTAACACTCATGTCAAATGAAGTTTGAGAACCACTGATCTGGAACTTGAAAGATCTATAAATGACTTCAGAAGACCATTTTTATTCTTTTGTCTCAAGTGTGTTAACCACAATGAGAAGTTTCTTCCCATTATTAAACCATAACGAGAATCTATCTACAACAATCTATTCGCAAATGTAAGGGGCAAGCTTCAGGTTTTTATTGATGGCACTTGTACATGTTTTTAATTATAGTAAATCAAGTCCTGGGTCAGAAAGCAAACAGTACACCAAAAGGAAAACTTTTTTTCAGTAGGAGAATCTCCTCCTCCCGGTAGATAAGACTATTCATGTGAGTCAGTGCAACTTCTACTCAAACATAATGATGTGAGAACACACTTCCATGCCTAAGAAATTAAATTGCTTTCATTAATAACCAAAAAATTATTTTCCATAATAGGCTGACCTCAGCACTTTTCGTACATTATACCCCAAGATAATGTGTCTTTAGGGACCACTTATATGTCTTTAAATCTTCTCTTTGAGAAAAGAAAAGCAGCCCATAGAATGTCACTCAGTATGTCAACCGTAAGAATAGTGAATTAAGGGAAAAAGTGGCAGAGATCATCCAAAAGCACTGTATAAAATACATATGCATGAGTATGTATATCTGCATATGCACGTGGTATAAATTCAGACTTAGTTTCAGAAACCATGCAAGCCCATATTTTCACTTTTTTAAGAGAATACAAAGTGCCATCACTGCCTATGGCAGGCTTCTCATGTTGGCCTGCCTAGCATCTCTGTTCCCTTCTTGTGGTAACCCTAACTCATGTTTCTTATGGAGAGCAACCCCTCCGAAGTCTACGTGGCTCTGGTAGACCACTCCATCACCATGTTATCTTTTAAAGGGTAACCCAATTCAAGATGACCTATTTGGAATTTCACTCCCAAGACTCTGAATCTAGAGAAAGGTCATACAGGATAGTGACAGTTGGAACCCGACCATCCCAATCTTCCAGGAAATGGATTCTGACTTAGAGCCCCTGAGCCATCCTAGTTCCTGCCGTCTTGAAGCTTGGCTGTTTAGGTTTTCCTTCAATTTCTGTGAATCACCTAATATACTTCCAGTATATTCCATTTTTCTTCATGCTAACCAATAGATTTCTCTTGCCACCAATCAAAAACCCAACCGGTAAGCGTAGAATATGCTGAGAACACAACTTTTTTTGATCCACTATTTGTAGAGCACTGTTTCTCAGTGAGAATTTAAACTACTACAAAATCCCAGCACTTGCCCATAATTCCTTTTTAGATTAATGGAAAATCAAAAGCCACTCTTGCGTTTATCCTACTAGCCTAACATGAAACTCTATAAGCACTTTGTCTATTTTCTACCTAAGGGCTTGACGTCTCTTGTTATTAATGCCCAATAGAGATATAAATGCCCTTGTCTCTTTGACCTGCACGTCAAATACTTTATTGCCCATCTCCACGGGTAATATAAATAAGTGTATTTATGCCCAAGTACTTATGCTGATTTTTAAAAGTCATATATGCCCTTTCACATCAACTATGTGACTTTTAGTTTAGAGTATACACAAATAACACAATAACATGGAAATGCACAGTATCATTCACCATGATTAATAATATCCACAATCACATCCCCAATTCAAAAAGTACATCTACGCATGCAATAAACAACACATGCACATTATAAAATATATATAAATATGGAAGTCCCTCGATATAAATATACTTCCACTTAGCCTCCAAATCTCCTCTCTACTATTACTACTAACACTTTGGGGTGTTAACGTCTATATCTCAGCAGTGACTCATTCATGCTAATGGTTTTGAAGGAGCCTCTAAGCAAGTGGACTAGAAGAGTTAAAATAGATTAGCAGTTAAAAATCTCCCATCAGTAACTCTTGGACTAAAAAACTGAGCTATTTTCATTTTACTTCTCTAAGGTATCTTTCAAGGAAGGTATAGAAAACAAGTATGGTCATATTTAACATGGGGAAAAGGAATCAAAGAAAATTTAAATGACTTCCTAATATCTGAGAAAAAGAAGGGTTGGGAGAAGTATTTTACATTTTTAAGAGAGAAACTCTGAAATATCATCTAGCCTATTCAAGCGTGAACGAACATCATTTCACGATACCAATACTTGAGTCAAAATCACTTGTAGTTATTCATTAGTGGATTCTGTAAGAATATCTTCCTAGGAACACTACTTTGGCATCATTTGGGTTTAAGAAGAGCACTTGAAACAAAAAGTATTGTGTAAGTTAATGCTTTTCATCAATTTAAACTTGACCCTAAATTTAAATCCTTTAGTTTCCATAAACATTCTATCCTCAGAGTCTTGCTTCTTCTGCTCAGCCACTTCTTTCTGTCTCTTCCTCTAGCTCCTACTCTTCATGTTCCCTAAACCTAGGTAATCTCTTGTGTATGCAGGGGTAGAGGGTACTCGGAGAATCTCTGTACCTTCTGCTTCGTTTTGTTATGAACCTAAAATTGCTAATAAAAAATAAATAAAATCTACTTAAAAAATAGGCTCTATGCTTCAGCTCTCCTATCTGGACATCCTCAATTTTATCCACTGTCCCCACTTCAGTTATATGCCCCTGTCTTCCAAATTCCTCCCTCGGGCCATGTGCTCCCTCCAGACTTTCCCCCTACCCCCAGCTGTCTGCGAAACATCTCCATCTGCACATCCTGCAGCCAGTTCACATCCAGTGTGTCTTGGGGGAATCTATCAAGCGTTTTTCTTCTGTTCTTCTGTTTTCCATATTCTCCAGTCATGCCTTCTCAAAACTCAGCTGATCTGTGATCGCCTTACCCACACCCTCCTCCTCTCTCTCCATCCAAATTAATTGCCAAACTGTAGGAATTCTACTCAATAATGTTATGCAATCTTTCCCCTTTCACTATGTCCACAGCTACTTCTCTAGTTTCTAATCATACTGCTTTGTATTGTATTGTATTGTATTGTTACACTCTGGCTATTGCATGAGCCTTCAAACTGCTCTGCAACACTTCCCCTTCACTTCCGTTTCACTCCCCACCATGTAACCTATTTAATTACTTCTTGAATATAATTCCAATCAGTATACTCTTCTTCATTGCCATTCTGAAGCTCCTTGTATGTGCTATGATGAAGCCAACTGAAGTTTTCACTATCTTCCCCCTTCCTTATACTTGCCATGCCCATGTCTTTACTTCTATATTTTCCTTTGTTCAGACTGGCATTTCCTCTCTTTCCTATTTCTCTATGCTTCAGTATTAAATATTCAGTATTAAATATTCTTTAAGACTCCCATCCCTGAAGTCTTCTTTGACCCCTAGGATGGGAGATGGAAGTTATCATTCTTTTCACTCTGTCCTCTGAATGCCCACCTGCCTCGTTCCCCTTCCCCCTCTCCCTTTCTCAATTATCTCCCTTTTATGTTCACTGGTATGACAGCTATTTCTATACCCCCCCCCCCAGGTTGCCAGGGCTTACCCATCTATGGGCATGGATTAACAGTAATAACTTAGATGTCACCAACTCCTGGACCTGCTGTCATGGGATTCCTAGGCCCATACAAATGACAAGTATTGTTTGGAGACCCCAAAACATGTATCCCATATGCCTGTGAACAAGCCTTTTCTCACTGCAGTTTTTATTTACATGCTCTCCTATATTTCCATGGGGCTCAGTCATAAATCCATTGAGGGCTACAGCAGTAAAAATATATATACATGTGTGTGTGTGTGTGTGTATATAAATATATATATATATATATATGTGTGTGTGTATATATATATATATATAAAAACATTATTATCCTATGCTCAGAACTGTTCTGTCCCTCAAGACCAAGTCAAGCTCAGAGGAGCATGATTCTTCTTTCCTGAGGTAAGCTCTCTCTCGGGAGGCTCATCAATTTTCACGCAATAGGCTTCCCCTGGGCTTACCCAACCAGTCTACCAGCTGTGCTCCATATTTGTCTACATTTCTGCCCAGACTCAAACTGTAGTCACTATTTCTTGTTCTCCTATAAATTCCCCAAAATCCATGTTTAAACAATCTATATCCTCCCCAAAACATTTCACCTAGTTTCTAATACACAATCATCTCTAAATGGTAAAATAAAATAAAATAAATAAGTAACCCAAATGAAGGATTATTTAATAACATTTAAAAATTAATCTACATATTTATAACCTTTATGTCAGATAACCCAGGCCCATAACTATTTGAGCCTAGTTCTACATAGAGATTAACATTCCTTCTCTATTTTTCTAATATTCACACTCCCTTAAAATAGCAAGTATCTTTTGGAATCAGTTTAAAAAGATGGGAATAAGAACTTGATACCTAGTTTACAGAGTTGTTATTAAACATAATACATACATTGTACTTAACAGAGATTCTGGCATGTAACCGGTACTAAATAAATGTTAGTTTATATTATTCTCATTGTAAAAGCAAGATTTACTTATAATTGTTCCAAAACAAATTCTATAAAGAAACGTCCTCAAAAGTAATTCTTAAATTAACCTAAAAGAATCGCAAATACTGTACATTGCTTAAATTCTTTCTCAATAATTTCCTCTATTTCAATTGAAGTTATTCATAGCTTTTAATTATTTAACTCCATTACTATAATAAAGAGCAGTTACTAGAAAAATCAAGCCAAAGCAACCATATACAAATGAATGCTTTCAGTGAGCAAAGAAAATGACTTCGACAATTTCCCAGACTCATTAACTATACCATTCTTCTACCTAGATAGATCTCTAAAACAAACTCAGAATAGGTATCTAGATTTCCATTTGAGATGTCCCCAAAACTTCCCCCTCAAACAGAGCTTTAAAAGTCCCCTGAGACAAACGGGGAAAGAGAACTCAAGAATTTCAAGTAAAATTATTGGAGACTCTATAGAAACCAAGCTTAAGTGACATGGCGGCTTAAATTGCTGGAACCAATACAATCAAAGACGACCCTAAGGAAGGGACATTTCGCAATCACATAGGAAATGGTATATCCTTTCTCCTACACACAAACCTATAATTGGAAAACCAGACTGAAAACCTTTCCTCCCACCATTGACCTTCTGAGTAGATGTGGTGGGCCAAATTTCATCCTCAATATTCACCACAACTTCTGATCTTTTTAACACCTGGTCCAGCCTGCAAATAAACTAAATTAAACTTAATCCAGTTAGTGTCTCTCCATTCAACTTACATTGCACTTCCATGAAATATCCTCACCCTCTCAGAACAGATGAGGCAGCACCTCTTATAGTGTCCTAGGAACAATCTGACAAGATGATAGAACCCTCGCCTGTTGACATGTTCACACAACACGTAAGTTTAGTTGAGACTCCAAGGCCAAAACCAGAAAGGGTATCCAAGCCACCTACAAAGTCTATTATTCACATCAGGTACTGAGGTGAGAAAACAACGATCCTCTGAAATTAGACCATTCTCATCACTAACTTTAGAATAAATACAGGATGATTATACTTATCAAACTGAACGCTTACATCTCCCCCACACATTCAATCACTGCACCTTGTGTAACAGCTCTCTGGGAAACTGGGAGAGAAATGAATCATAACCAACAAAAAAAGAATAGTCTTCATTTCTGACAATGTTAAAACTGTTAAAACGTTTTTAAAAGGTTAAAACCATTATAAAAGTTAAAACGTTAACTTCAAACTTAAAAAAAAAAAGAACTATCTAAGGCTGAGCGAATACAAAAGTGAGCTAGTTTCCCAACACTAGCAATTATTTAACAGAACTGTTTTAAGTCTTAGAAATATAAAATCCCAACCATAACCCCACCATATAGAAAATAATGTATTTTTATATTTTCAGATATTTTTGATAGAAGATAATTCTCCTAGCAAAACAAATAAGAGAGAATAATAATGCCTGAATTTAATAAACTGTTAACTTTATAAGGGTCTTGGGCACTCCCCAATAATCTCTCATACAGCAAAGAGTAAAGAACTGACTATTCTAAAAGTCAAATCAGAGAAAAGAAGAAAAATGTAGGCAGAGTGTATATTCAATCTACATTTGGCACATGGATTAAAAGAAAAAAAATTCTACTTCCAGTGAATTTTGAGTCAATTTCTTTACAACTTTATAAAGGTAACACAGGCCCAGAGTTGTAACTCCTCCTTTTTTTTCCTGCAAAGCAGTTTCTGGAGTTCCTACCTGTTTACACAAGTAAGTTACCTGTTTGAAAAAAGGACAATGTTATACTATAAATTTAACAACCATTTTGTTTTCCAGTATTATGAAGACATATTAAACCCGACAATAAAATTGTATGCAAACGTCACCGTCCAATTAGAATGAAATCTACAAGAAAATGTATTGTCTACATGTGTAAGGTAACATGTGAGACAATTCTACACATTACATTAAATTTTAATTAAGATTAAACATGAATAATGTATTAGAAAACTTTTAAACAGGTTTTTTAAATGAGTGCATGACTCATTCCTGTTGTCTCTGTTATTTTTAAAAATTAGTGAAAATATCAATATGCAGCCCACTCGAACATGACTCATTGGAACACTGAGTTATTTCCATAATCTGAACAATATCTTTAACATGTAACCTGATTATAATAAGGCCATCTTAAAAGACAACAATAACATGAAAATGTGACTTATATGTGCAAATATTGAGTTGTCGGTCAAGTACAGATGATCGATCAAACTTTGATTTCTATAAGTAGGGCCTACAATTATTATACCTTGAGTTTAGCCCCAGTCGGAAAAAAATAATAATCTGCGAGATTTAATGTATCTTGTTTTCTATTGTCAGGAAATGAGGATAGTATAACCTAATGTATTTCCTTTTAAGCTTCGACTGCCAATAACTTGAGAGCAACCTTTATTTCCCGAGTGTGTAATCTTATTCAGTTCATATACTTGAAAAGAGTCCTTTAAGCTTCCCTCACATGGTCTTTGTTCGGATCTTTACCTGAACAACTTAGCTGGCATTATCCTAATATGTGATATGCTCAAGTCCTTTCAGAAGGAAGTGAAAGGGAGAGACTGCAACGAAAAGAGAAAGCGAAGGAAGGATGGGGAGGGAGGAGGATAGACGGGAAGAAGGCAGGACCGTGTGCAGACACCTAGACACACTTTACCCTCAGAACTGTCATAGATCTGCTATTCTGTTTGTGAAAACAACACTAAATCAGTACATGTTGACAATGTCCTATGATTTTTAAAATGGAGGCAATGCCAATGCTGTATAAACTATAAAAACTGAGCATATTTAAGAAGAATCATAATAACTAACTTTATTGAATACTTACTATGTCCCAGGCACTGTACAAAGTGCTTACGTGGATTATTTATGGCTCATTATGGCTCACAATAACCCGTGCAACAGGTTCTATTGTAATTAAATTAGTTGTTATTATCACCATTTTACTAATGAGGAAATGAGACTCAAAAGTGGTTTCACGCCTATAAGTGGTGAAGTTCCACTGCTGCCTCGAGTCTATGCACTTACCCAGTGTGCTGTCCTCATTAGTGTGTCTCGTTAGTGTGGTATGTAATTTCTGAAGTTCATAACTGGTATGAGGCTTCATGAGAACGAGGCATAGGGCAGCCAGCTCAAGTAAAATACAGAAATGGATAATCGTTTTATATTGCCAAACCAAGCATTTGAGTCAGCTGAGGAGAAGGGAAAAAATATAATTGGACGGAATGGGAAGCTGTGCTCAAACCTCTTAGAAGTACTCTGGGTTCATAACCAGGTGCTAGATAGGGAAAACACTGGATGGAAACGGAAGTTGTGAGACCTGGATTCCAGTTCTTTCTCTGCTGGTAAGCAGAAATGTGTGACACTGATTTCATCATTCAACTTCTCTGGGCATCCGTTCTCTCGCCTATAAAACAACAAGAATGGTTCTACAACCACCAAGAACCCAGCAGCACTGACTAAAACTCTGGGAGGACACATAGGCCTTTATATCTCCGTTAGACAAGCTCACAGCTCCTGAGGGGTCCACCCAGGAAAGGGCATCTACTCAGAGAAAGTCTTAGGACCCCATCCTCTTTAGTGAGAGGAAATGCTTCTCCTTCAAGAGATCCCACTTCACTGAGGAAGGGTACTCCATAGATCAGACAGAGGAGACCCACAAAGAAACAGTGACCAGATGTTCCTTCCACCAAGAAGAGCTCCACCACCCCAATATCACTTAGGAAAACCCCCTCTCCTCAGATTTCTCCCTGGAACTCCACCTATTATTAGAGAGACATCTGAACTTGAAAGATAGAACAAAACCACCACTGAGACAATTAGGGTAATGCAGAAAAGAGGCTAGCTATCAGCTATACTTAATGTGGAATAGTTCGATCACCTTGATAGAAGGGACACTTAAATTAAGCAAGTTTAGGGAATAAATTTGCTTTCTTTTGCCCTCACCCTCCAAAGAAAGGGAAATGGGCCAAGTCAAGATCAGACTTAAGTAAAACTGTGAAGAACAGTCAACGTAGAGTCTTTTTCTCATCTTCAGCTCCTTCCTGACGGTGTGTTTTCCTGAGTGTTATCCATCCTTCACAGCCTCCCCTGACGTGTGCTTTGCATTCACAGTCCCCCTCACCTGTCCTTTCTGCCATCCTTTCAGTGTCCTTCAGGGGCAGGTTTGCTCCACGGCTAATGTGATTTGATCTATGCTAGAAACTCAGAACTAGAGAGTATGATATTCGAGTTTTCTAACAGTATAAATTCCAGGCAAAAGGAGGATGAGCTGGGAGTGGAGGGCGGGGGACTTTCTGATCCCCATAAACCATCCCCATGTACCTGTGACCAGCACAAATCAGATTCCCCCCGAAAAGAAACACGGGGGTGGAGGAGAGGGTCAGTGAGTTGTCACGAAAGAATTTCAGAGTCAGGGCTCAGCCAGCACCAGCCTTCTAGGGCTTTACCCCAAGCAGGAAATTGCTGCACTGCTCCACGGCTTCCCTACACCGGTGCCCAGGCAGCTGGCCAATTCACTAACCCCTTCCCTGGCCTCGCACAGACCGCATCGTCCATGCAACCCTGGCCCCACCGTAACCCTGGCTGGCTTGAGAGGAGTTGGCAGAGAGAATCCAGGGCTTGCTATTTAAAGCTATAAGCAGCTACCGTGAACGGAGATGAGCTGCTTTAGCAGCAGAGGATAAGGCTGGACACAAGATTTTCACTTGCCCTAAAGAATTCACTCACCTGCTGTGGCTAGGCACCCAAGCTTGATAGGAAACAGCTCAGTCCCACTTACTAATTACTGGTACTCATCTATCTACCCTATCCAGCAACTTTTTCACAATGAAGTTGCTTGATTTCGAATGCCTAGAGTTAATTTTCGACATCAAAATATACTACTGATGTGTGCGTGTGTGTGTGTACAATTACACATGTATGTATATTATACATACACACACCTAAATACCCACAGGGACTATTTTATGTAAACATACACACATACATCTTCGTATACATATGATTATACATAAGGAATACATATATAAAGAGAGATCCATATATGTGTCTGTGTTTGAATTTAGGTTACCCGAGCTACTAGAAATATGAGGAATACCCTCTGAGAACCAGGATTAGCTAACAATCAAAGGTACAAGTTCTGCATGCAGGTAGTCACGTTTTCCAGGAGACGAGGACAAGACACTCATTCCTCTGGATTCCTAATCCATAAGCAGGAACTGTTGTCAGGATTAAGATCATTCATACAAAGGATAGATCTATGCCTGGCACACAGAGTCAATGCTCAGAGATTTTAACTAATATTAGTATTATGATAAAACATCTGTGGTAGCTCAGGACTACTGTGACAGATTAGTTTTCTTCTGGAAGTCAAATTCTATCCCAACCAACTCTGATAATCTTCCCCCCATCCCCTGCCCCAGTAGTCTCCTTATCTTCTTACTGCATAAAATGGGCTCATCAAGCACTTTATCTAGGGAATGCCTATTCATGTTTTAAAATTTAGCTTATCTACCATTTCCGGGAAATCTTCCCTGACCCCTAGCCTGGGTCTGATGACTCTGTTACCTTTTTCATAAAACAATGTCCCTTTCCTTTATAGCTTTGTTTACTCACTTGGGTGACTTTAAAAAGTAATGTCTCTATTTCCCATTCAAAAAGAAACTCCAAGGGGGGCAAATACTAGGCCTGCATCTGTTCATTGCAGCATCCCTAGTGCTGAAAAGTACCTAGCACACAGTAAACGATCGATAAATATTTACTGAATGAATGAGTTAGCCAGATATCAGTCAATCAATGTGTTCCCTCCTAAGAAGCACAAAGAGAGAAAATTCACTCACAGGAATATAAAGAATCTTAGGAGTTACCAAGAGACACAAAAATTGGAAAAACTAGTACTTGCCTGAAAGAAGTCAAACCATCCAAGAAACTGAAGAGGTGTGGCTTTTTGTACTTGGCTTGAGAACCTTTATAACATTCCATCAAGGAGAAACCACAAAAAGAAATGAAAAGTTACAAAGCAGAGTTCTGGGTACCAACAGGGAAGGACGGAGAGGGATTCTACACAGAGAACGCATTTATTCCATTAAGGTTCAAGAAACCTGGAAAGTGACAGCAAGCAGATTATTGAGCCATGGAACTTACATTCCCTGTTCTCCTTCATTCAGGAAGTCATCCGATTCTTATTGTGCACCTACTGTATACCAGGAATGGTGCCCAGTTTTATGGGTACCAGAAGTAAGCATGACAGACATAGTTCCATCTCTCATGGAGTTTCTAGTTGAGCACAGGGGAAAAAGGCATTAAACAGATAATTTATGTGTGACCAGCACTCAGAAAAAGAGAACTATAGGTTGCTATAGTAACAACATTGCCTGGAAAGTCAGTATATAAGCATATTTTGTTTTCTTCCAAGGAATTTATCCAAAGAATAATATTTTTATAACGTCTTTTTAAAAATTATATCTTTTCTTAAGCAACAAGTTGCCATACTGATTTGTATCTATTCCTGTTGCTTAACAAGAGTAAAGTAATTTAAGACACAGCCTATACTTCTACTATGAATTTAAGTGTGGGTTTTGGTCAAGACGATGTTGCCCCTTCACTAACTTGTATATGCAAGAAGAGGAGAGAGAAAATGAGAGGGGGAAAAAGCTTAGTTATGAAAATCACAGAAGGACAGAGTTGATTTATATGAAATTTTAGGAACCTTAAACTTTGAAGTTCATAGCACTCCCTTCATTTGAGAAAGTTACACAAAGGGAATTCTAAACACGTTAAAGAAAGACCTATAGTTCACCTTTCAAAAGTGGTACTCAATGCCCCCATTCCAATATTTATACGATTCAGTCTATCAGTATTGATTTTCTGAGTACATTCTGTGTGTCAAGCATTGCTAAAGACCCAGAGGAAAGAGTTTTTATCCTCAATGGAGAAATCTATGCCCTTCCAACAATAAATGTACAAAATAAATTCAAGATAAATTTAAGACGTGGGGCGCCTGCATGGCTCAGTCGGTTGAGCATCTGGACTCTTGATTTGGGCTCAGGTCATGATCTCAGGGTTGTGAGATCGAGCCCCATGTCGGGCTCTGTGCTCAGCAGTCTTCTTGGGATTCTCTCTCTCCCTCTCCCTCTGTCCCCCGTCCCCTGTGCTAAATAAATAAATAAATAAATAAATAAATAAAATCTTTTTTAAAAAAGATAAATTTGATATGCCAATAATGGATACAAACAAGATTTAAAACACTAATATAATATAAAGTGACCAGAGCTGCTGTTTTAGCTAAAATGGCCAGAAAAATCCTTTTTGAGGAAATGTAATTTAACACTTGAAGTGATGAGAAGGAACCTCTATTTAAAGATCTAGAACAGAATATTCTGAGCAGGAAAAAAAAAAAAAAAGCAACACTTCCAAAAGGCCAGAGATGGGGATAATTTGGATTGTTTAAAAAAACAAAAGGAAGACCAGTATGGCTGAAATATAGTGAACAAAGGAATAATATTAGAGAAGTATGCTAAGACTAGATTTTATACAACACTGGTTCTCAAAATGTAGTGTCACCTGGGAACTTGTTAGGAGAACAAACTGCCAGGCTCCTGGGCAGACTTGCTGAATCAGAAACCCCAGGCGGCTCCCAGAAATCTGTGTTCTGACAAGTCATCCCTAAGGTTCCCATGCCCACTACAGTTAGAGACCCCTTGGAAAGAACAATGATACTCCAACCCAGCTGCATATTAGAATCATCCGGAGCAGCATTTAATTTACTTAGGCTGAGTCTTATCCTAGAGCCAATGAATCTGGCTTGGTGTCTAGGTATCTACATTTTCTTTAAAGCTCTTTGGATGATCACAGTACACAATATTGAAACTACTAACATAGGGTCTTAAAAATTAGGGTAAGAAGTTTGAATTTTATTTCTTTTTAAGATTTTATTTATTTATCTGACAGAGAGATAGAGAGCACAAGTAGGCAGAGCAGCAGGCAGAGGGAGAGGGAGAAGCAGGCTCCCTGCTGAGCAGGGAGCACGACTCAGGGCTTGATCCCAGGACCCTGAGATCATGACTGGAGCCAAAGGCAGATGCTTAACTGACTGAGCCACTCAGGTGCCCCGAGAAGTTTGAATTTTAATGGGAAGTAACTGAAAGTGTTTAAACAAAGTTCATCAAATTTAGCTTCAGCTCCTACGTGAAGGATGAAGAGGGGCAAAATAGAACAAAAAGACTAGTAAGGAGGTCAAAATACCATCCCGTTCGGAGGTCACTACACTAACCAAAGTTGCAGCATTGGAGATTTCATAAGTAGATTCAGAGCATATTTTACAGAAAAATCTTAAGACTACGGATTTGATGTGAGAGATAAGGAAAGAAAAGGCATCCTGCATAAGCCCAGGTTTTGAGCCTAAGAAATAGTTGCCCAGACTTTTTGGAGAAAGTCATGTAGGCATGGCTATCAAGGATTGATCTTTGGCCCTTTTAAGTCTGAGATGGCTGTTAGACACCCAGCTGGAGATGCTGAATAGACAGCAGGATATGCATACAAGTCTGGAGTGCAGACGGAGTCATCCCTGTAGAGATCATGTCTGAAACCATAAAATCAGATGAGACCATCTAAGTTGAAAGCATACATACAAAAGAGGGCAGGTAAAACATAAAGCTGGCAGAGCTGGTGTATGGACAGAGTACAAGGGTGACTCATGGAAACCCGAAGAGAATGATGGTCCCAGACTGTTAAAGCACAGGACAACTGAAGATCTTAAGGCCTCTGTGTTGCCTCATGGCATAGTCCCACCCCCAATTCTTGAAAGCAAAGTGGCTTTAGAACCTCACAAGCACTTCTTATGACTACTGGCTACTGAATAACTTATGAGTATCCACTTCAGAGCTCCACCTACCATCAATAAATCTTTACATGAATCAAAGAAGGAATCCAAGGGTCAGACATATTAAGTGGCTTGTCCATATTCATACGGTTTCTGTATTCTGCCAGAACATGGCCTGGGATGGCACTCACTGGTGATTCCAAAGAACATGTAGCCTTCAGGCAAGGGGACCAAGAGAGGGAGTTGTAGCTAGGCACAGTTAATCCAATCTGGGACTGGGAACTGACCTGTGCTGAGTCAAACCGGCTAGGATTATGACTGGGCAGTGGGCAAGGGCCAAAGCAGTACCACAGATCAAAAAAAAACAAAAACAAAACCTCGAAATTCCTTACCAGAGAAGCAGGTCAGTTGGGAAGAACCAGTATCCAGTATCATTGCACACAAATGAGAAACAGTTGAGTTATAGAGGCTGGCACTAACTGAAAACTTGTTAGAAATGCAAACTTTCAGACCCCTCCACAGATCTACTAAATAAGAAACTGACACAGCACATAGCAAGCTATGTTTTAACAAGCTGTGCAGGAGATGCCAGTGCCCACTAAGGTCAGAGGCCCCTTGGAAAAATGATTCTCAACTTTCACTGCATATTCTGCAAATGTAACATGTGAGGGCTTTTCTAGGGAAAGGCTGCATCAATAGAGCTGGTACAACATTCCTATGTTGAAGTAACTTGGTAGGTACTTCCCCAACAGTATATTCAAGGGACAGTCCCTCTTGCTCTTAATATTTTATAAAAACATAACTATATTCCTCTCTCTGTATATATACACATACATGCATATGTATATGTATATGCATGTATATATATAAATGAATATACATATTTCTCTTATTTCCACATTTTTTGGGGAGTCAAGGAGAAACATCTCCCAAAACTGTAATAGGTTGGGTTGTAATAGTTGGGTTCTTTGGAACCTTCAGGAACACAAGATTTAGCCACAGTAGATTAAAAATAAATTTTAAAAAAGTAAGTAGAAAAAGCACTAGTAGAAAGTAACCACATCCCAACATTTGGAAAAGTAACACTCATACATGCAATGCCCCCCACCCCCAGACCATGATTAATGAATAATGATCAAGTATGATGCTTTGATTTCTTCCTTGGCCAGGAATGCACGCCCATAACAAACTTAGTTATAGAGTTATAGAAGAGCTGTCTAACGTGAATCTCAGAAAGCTTATACTCAACAATTTCCTAATTTTAGATCCCTGGGCCTGTAGGAACCAGAAGACGCAGTAATGGAAATCTGGGAATGACTGTTCCTATAAGGGTGAGCAAAACGCTAATAGGTCTAAGAATGACTTAATCTTTTTATCAGAGAAGATCACCAATGGGTATAGAGGGAAAATAAGTTGTACTCAGTGGCGATTTTGACCAGCAATTTTGTATGTTTTTATTATTACCAGAAAGGAAAAATGATTTATTACTTAATAAACACAGTTTGGTTTACATAATATTCCAAAACCTAAGGTCCAACAGGTGGAACAAAAAGAACCACGATCTAATTCGAACTCCCTAGTTTTTAAGTATGGGAAGGACTAACATAGAAGTTCCATAAATATAGCCCTAATTTTAAAACATTCTCCTAGAGACACATGTTTCTAAAATTTTTCCAATCACAGCTATTAAAAAAGGCCTCTTCTGAAAATTTTAGATCAATGGTTGGAGTCTAGGACCAATATGGTTCAGAATCTTACCTCATCATTATGCTGAGTTTAGGTTTGGTACCACAGTTGAAGTCAAAGGTAACGATGACATGTGGCTGACCAAACAGAGATGGAGATCGCACAGTGATTTAATTATATCTGGATCCACATCACTCTTTTTGGTCTTTTTTGTTGTCCTAGTGGCCAGTTAATCCCATCTTCAGAGCCAGGTATGAAAAATAAAGGACTATAGGAAACCAGGCAGGAAAGCAGGAAATATTGGCACCCTCTAAGCAAGATCAAGTATCTTGCAAGCTTAAAGGAATTATTACCCCAAGATTCTAATCACTATGTTAAAAGCATCCCGTTTCCCAGATAATGCTAATTGAAAGTTTTCCCACTGTGTTTGTGTTGTTAACATTTGCAGAATCTCTCACTAAGTGCTATTCTTCATTTTCTCTTGGGCTTTGCATGCTCAGACTGGGTCCCACTGTGTTCATATGACAACCTAGCATTTAATAGCACCGTCTTCTCAATCTAAAACAATCTTTCATTTTTAGGGACATCACTAGACAGAAATAGGCCTTCCAGAAATTTCTTACATTTTTAAATTGGAGTTGGAAAGTCCTATCAACTAATCAAAAATTCACCATGACCCCAAAAGTCTACTTTGATAATGTCATTTAAGTTCAAAAAATGCACTTTCTCGTAGCTAGAGTTA
>CM052899.1:126196704-126299469 GCA_028534135.1 Potos flavus | reverse complement strand
AGAATCGGGCTCCTTGCTCAGCGGAGAGCCTGCTTCTCCCTCTGCCCCCTACTCCCCCTACTTGTGCACAAACTCTCTCTCTCTCTCTGACAAATAAATAAATTAAATATCTAAAAAAATTAAAATTAAAAATTAAATTAATTAATTAAATAAAGTCCCTTTTTTTTTAGAGACAAAGAATTCTCAATGTCTGACTACCTTAATAAAAAGTACAATTCATTTTTCTATCCCAAACTTTTTTGCAATTTCACTGTTGTAGACTAACAATAGTAGGTTAAAACCTCATTTTTCAATTGTATTTCTGATTAACCTCATATTCCTAACAGTTTAAAAACATAAAAGTTAATTCATGTTGTGGCCTCCTTGACAACAACCCACATTGTGAGAAGCATATTTAGGTAGCTTGGGGTAACAGAACTGCCATGGGCTTTGCTGTCAACAGACACACAGGACAATATAGCTCGGCTGCCCACTCTATGTCATAACAATAAATTCTGTTACTGGTCTTTGAATCAAAGTATTTAATTAAACATTGATTTTCTCTGCCTTTTCTATGGTCTGCCATATGTATGTGTGTATATGTGTTTATATGAGTGTTTGTGTACATATATGTATGTATATTTATTTCTA
The DNA here is from genome assembly GCA_028534135.1 of Potos flavus. Taxonomy (NCBI): domain Eukaryota; kingdom Metazoa; phylum Chordata; class Mammalia; order Carnivora; family Procyonidae; genus Potos; species Potos flavus. Next base: position 126,298,839 of record CM052899.1, on the reverse strand, counting down.
TATACACATATAGAGCTACAGAGTATAAATACTATAAATGACACAAAACAAAATGAGATTTAATATTAAAATTAACTCATCTATTGAGAGTTATTTTGTTTTTTTTTGAGAGTTCAGTAAAGCTGATCTAATTGCTCTTTATGCTCTTTCTTTTTACTTTCTTTACAGTAATGCACTGTAAACAAATATCACTAAAATGACATTAGTAATACTCCTTGGGGAATGGCAAGAAGTAAGAGACATGAATACAGAGTAAATATAATTAGAAAGTGAGGAAAACACTTCAGGTGGAAGAAATAATAGTCATAGCAGGTGGTTTACTAATGGCACAATCACTGATCAAACTTGAAAGGTTGAAGAACCTAAATGATGGAAAAAGATTTTTCAAAGTCAAACTTCATAACCCTCTGAGATAAAATTTGGGGAACAAACTCTAGAAAAAAGTTGCTATGAAAAAATTTCCCTAAACTCTAGAGGAAAAGGTCCCATGACTTCAGAGAAATGCTCTTCTTTTTCTTTTTTCTTTTTTTTTTAAAGATTTTATTTATTTGAGAGAGAGAGAGAGAGAGAGAGCACAAGCAGGAGGAACAGCAGAGGAAGAGGGAGAAGCAGGCTCCCCCACTGAGCAGGGAGCCCCATGCAGGGCTCGATCCCAGAACCCCAGGATCATGACCTGAGCTGAAGGCAGCCCCTTAACCAAGTGAGTCACCCAGGTGCCCCCAGAGAAACTTTACCCATGGCAGAAAGAAAAGCAACATCATTAAGGAGCAGGAATCCTCACGCTCCTCCCATCCTGAATGCCCATGCAAGTCCTGTTAATATCAACGGCAGAGTCGCTGATTTATGCTCCTTTCTCTCTCTCTCTCTCTCCCTTTTGTATCATATTTGGTCCTATATTCAGATAAACACTGGCCCTCCTGTGTATTTGTTATATATGTTACAAAGTTCATGAAATCAACTTCCGCCTCCTCCCTTCATTCTTAGGCCATCACAGGCAGGCCTCCAACAAGACTCCTACTTTCTTCAGAGGCCCCTCCTCCCACCCACCCCATCCCCACCGTCGTCAGAGATTACTTTAACGTAAATGTTTATCTTCTAAATCTCTCATACCACAAATATTGCTTCCTCCAGGAAGCCTTCTACCATCTTCCAGGCAGAAACGATCTTTCTACCCTCCAAGCTCTCACATCTCATGTGGTCTAGGCTGACAACATATAAAACATTCTGCCTTGTACTTTCAGTCTCCTAATGCACATCTCCTTTCCAGTGCCCTTGGAAGACCAAGACTATGCCTGACTTACCTTCAGTATTTACCACAGCAATCTGTATGGCACTTTACATAGCCTAGTGCTCCAAAATGCTTTGTTAACTTGGATCAGAATTCCCGGAAGCAAAGATTAAGTCCAAGAACATGGTTTACACAGTTGAAAACTCTGAGGCTGGACTGAGTTCACAAGAACTCTCTTACCTCAAAACCTGATTATGCACAAGGACATCATATCAATACCGAGCTGTCCTCTTGTTCTTGTTTTATGATGATTTACTCAGAAGAAGGTATTTTAACATGTGGTCAGCACTATTTTCAGAGTTCTTAAAGCATGTCTTGAGTATCTTGAAAAATCTGTATTAGAGTAATGAAGTCATGGTTGTCAAGGCATTGGGAAGAAGAAGCATTACTTGCCAAGCTGACAGCAGAAAGAAGAAGTACTTCTGTTGCCCCTTTAATTTTGTTTTTCCATGTCTGTCCAAAGAAAGATTTGCAGCGTCATATATGCATTTTTCCCCAATTTTTAACTCATCTTTAAACTTAAAACTTAAAAAATTTACTACACCAAAGTTAAGGGAGACAACGGAAACAAATCATCATCAAAATGATATAAATCAAATAATAAGCACTGTACAGGTGATACTCATAAACAAACATGAATAATTTAGCTTAACTACAAAATAACAATTATAAAGAAATATTTGCAAAATTTAAAAACACTTCTGACGGGTTTTTTTTTTTTTTTTTCACTTCCTACTCTATTCCCAGCTCATGTCCTTGGATATTCTTCATATAAGATCAACCAAATCACATAAGATAAATAGAGCCAAAAAAATTGGAAAAGACTTGACATATGTATGATTCTCGACTTATGCAAATCAGATACAAAATGTGAAAATGATCAGGGACTATGCCAAACCTTGCCTCTTTCCCCCAGATAAGCATACACTGGCTGTCTTTACATTTGAGAAAGGGGGCAGAGTAGGAGAGGTACCCAACCATGCAGACACACAACGAGGTAAATACTGACAGCTCCCAAAGGGTCAGAGCTTAACCAAATCTCGGGAAAGAAGCAATGAGGCTCGCCATGGTACTGTTTCTCCCAGACTAATTGTCTAGAGAACTTCCACCCATTCTTCATTTTCAAAGGGGCCAGTACCTGCTGCTTTTTTTTTTTCCTTCTACTTCTGGAAATTAAAGGGTTTAGGGGCTTTGAGCTCCTTCTAATTCTGTATTGCTAAAATAGCCTGGTGTAGGTAGGTGCCTGGAGGTAAAATGAAGTTTCAGCCCTTTGTTCCTCAAACCTTCTAATGTCTCTGAAATCAGCATATAAATCATAAACAAACAGATCTCCCCCCCCTCACATCCTCCTCACCTCCCACTCTCCCCACCCCCCTGGTCCGGTCAATAAAACGCATCACACCTTTCATAGACACAGACACGTTCCCTGGGAGATGATGGGCCTTTGGCAAATCAGGCTCCTCTCACAAAAGCAGATGTTCAAATGTCAACATCTAAAGATCAGCCCTCCAAAACCCTCTTTTCTAAATCCACTATAAATAACTACAGACTTGTATCCATTTTTAGTATCAAACATTTCTTTTACTAGATTGAGCTGTATTAACAATCACAGGTCAAATGTTCTTAATCCCGGGCACACTGGCTTATAATACTTTTTAGACAGACTTTTTAAAAATTGCCTCTGCAGCTAGACTTATTGCAATAGGCATGCAAGAACATGTTGTTGAAGGGACCAAATCCCAAACCAAAAGTCTCAAGGCAGAGGAATCCTAAGGCTGTTTCCTTTATAGGTTTGCAATTATCCTCCAAGACTTCATTGGGCCGTGCCCCAAATCTAAGAAAGATAAAATACCTCCAATATTAACCAGATGTGACTATCAGATATTTCAAAAAAGAGATCTTATTTATGGTTTCCAAATTGTTCACCTCAAGCTTCCAAGAACCCTTGCCCTAATGGTGAGGATCGCTGACCGATGCCTCCGGGAGCCTAAAAGTGGTCTAAAGTGAGAACAGGGTAGGAAGAAGAGATACCAGGAGAAAGAACATCTCCCACCTGTGTTTTAGGCAGGCCTTTCCTGAATTTATCCATCTCACATATTACTTTATTAGGTAACCCCTAGTGATTTCATTTGAAGGAAGAATTCCAAATGTTAAAAAAATGCTGAAAATTTCTATCCTAGATAGACTCCCTTGATCATAAAACCAGCCCACGAGGAAATCACTGAGCTGGATAACCCAGGAAAGCCGTTAGCAGTCAGCTCTCCCACTCCCTACCCTCTGATGCTAATCCAGGGGAATTGACAGAGCAATATTGTTCCAGCAAGTCTAGAGAAATTCAGCTTCCTTATGTTATGAAATACATGAAATAAAGCCTACTAACCAAACAACCCTTTATTTTGGCACATTCATAGACCACAAAATATGATTGTGAGCTGCCACTGCTCGCAGGGGAGATTTAATGGTGTTACAGAGTAAATGCCAGGGCTCTGTGGAATAAAGAAATCTATTTTCAGCTGGGACTCTCAGCCAGAAGTGTCTTCCCACTAAGAAGTGTGTGAAATTTCAGAAATGTGGAAGCAGAGAGGGAAAGCACGTCGACACCCTCCCGCCGAAGACCACCTACGGCACATCTGCCGTGGACAGGCGGGTTTGTTACATGTTGCACGGAGGGAGAACGCACACCAGAGGGAAGCATTAGCATTTCAGTTAAAAAAGCATGAGAAAGAATCTATTAACGGGACCCGGGCTTCAGTTGGGTAATTTGGGGTAAAGTCTAGAGAAGCTGGGCTTTGTTCTAGATCGGATGCTATCAGAAAGCAGGGACGATTCAATGAATGAACACCTTAGTAGTTCTTACCTAGAGGTAGGAAAGACCCGAGCAAGAACAGAGCTGAAAGTGGGAAAGAATCATCAGTCACTCATAAATGATCACCTTGCACAGAACAGGAAAAGGTCACACTAGACAGCAACAGATTAATTATTCTTGGCCACACTGGGTAAGAATCACTGTCACTTCCTTTGTGCAGAAGACTCTGATATTGATTTCAGAAATCCAAAAAATAATAGTTTAGTTACAATGCATATCAATGTCTAGATCATATTTTAGACACTGGCTTCGGATATGTCACTCGAGGCATCTTTCTGACCTCTTCAATCATGCCTTTATTAAAGCACCTTTACGGGGTGCCTGGGTGGCTCAGTGGGTTAAAGCCTTTGCCTTCGGCTCAGATCATGATCTCGGGGTCCTGGAATCGAGGTGTATCGGGCTCTCTGCTCAGCAGGGAGCCTGCTTCCCCCTCTCTCTGCCTGCCTCTCTGCCTACTTGTGATCTCTGTCAAATAAATAAATAAAATCTTAAAAAAAAAATAAATAAAAACACCTTTCCTTTGACCATTTCATACAGTTACCTGGCTAGATAGACTCTACCTTACTATTTCAGTCAGGTGTCTGATTCCAGAGGGGTAAAAACAATTTAAATGTCGTTGCTTTTCAAATTATCTGTGGTGAAGAAAATGTTTTCTTTTCTCCCAATTTGTCTTGGACTATTTTGTAAAATACAACAGAAATTAATTACTTGAGGAGTGCCTGGGTGGCACCGTTGGTTAAGCCAACTCTTCTCCGACAATTGGTTTCAACTCAGGCCATGATCTCAGGGTCCTGAAATCAAGCCCCACATCCCTCTGGCTCCATACTCAACAGGGAGTCTGCTTGTCCCTTTCCCCAGGCTCCTCCCCCAGCTCATGCTCTCTCTCCCTCTCCTTCCCCTACCCCTGCTTGTATGTACTCTCTCTCTCTCTTTCTCTCTCTCTCTCTCAAATAAATAAATCTTTAAATTCATTTGTTCATTCATTCATTCATTTTAAAAATTATAAAACTGGGGCACCTGGGTGACTCAGTCCGTTAAGTGTCTGCCTTTGGCTCAGGTCATGGTCCCAGGGTCCTGGGATTGAGCCCTGCACCAGGGTCCCTGCTCAGCGGGGAACCTGCTTCTCCCTCTCCCTCTGCTGCTTCCCCTGCTTGTGCTCTCTAATTCTCTCTCTGTCAAATAAAAAAAAATCTTTTTTAAGACCTTTCTAAGGTCAAGAAGGTTAAGCTTAAATCCCTGTATAGCCAGTTAAAGGGAAAAAGGGGTTAGGAATCAACAATCAGCCAAGTTTATTTCCATGCCCTACAATTAAACTTCCGACTTCATCTTTGCTAAGGGTTTATCCCATCTGATGCAATTCTGCAATTCTAAGAGCTTGTTCCCAGCTTAATGAGGTAGTCCTGGTGTTATCCCTCTGGTTTGTGGATTCGCTCCCCATAAGCCTGCTTGCTGTTCTTCCTGCCATCATTGTCACTCTTCCTCCTGGCACAGGGCTGCTGTGAGCTGGAAACTCTAGGAAAGTCTTCATTCCGCACACCCACGGAGTCAGCACTGCCTTCTCTACAGGCCAGGCCCATCCTTTTCCTGGACCGAGCTGAAGGCCTCAGCCAATTATCTCTGGTTCAAAACTCTGTCCTATTCATATCTCCAGAACATATTTCTCTTGAAAACTACAACTTTTCAAGTTAAATGTGATTCTAACATATATATATACACATATGCCAGATATTTTGACACTTAAATTCCATGACAAATTTAACATCTTTGAACTGCATGAGGATGGTAACCACTATTCCTTTCGCCATTCCATGGGGCCTAGAATAGCACTTGGTCTGTTACCAGCTCCTACAAATATTGTGTAGTTAGTTAAATAACGGACCAAAGATTGAACAAATGGATACTTGTAGTGTGCAGTGGGTGTATAATATACACCCACACTCAATATCAATTTACACGTGATGCTAACACCGTATCTTAAAAATGAGAAATTAAAGGATCCTAATAATTAACACTCATTCAGACTTTGTATCTATTTTCTTCTTCCTTATAACGACTTGTTATGGCCCCAGATTTCTCATATCTATGATTAGATAATTTGACAGGTACAGTAAGAAAAATACTGGCTGCTAAGTCAGATGTAAAAATCACTGTGATGATGCATTAAAATAAGGTCCTGGCCTTTTACCTTCCTTAAGCTGATTTTCAAGCCAATATCCCACATTTCAAATGCTAGCTGAGAAGATAAAAAGTACATAATTTTTTACGCTGTAAAACCTAAAAGTAACACTGAATTAAGTTTTATACTCAATGTATCTTACTTAAAAGTATTATAAAATGGTACCTTTTGTATGATTTATGTTCTTTTCTATCTTAGGAGTACTGAATCAAGCTCTCTCAATGAATACTTTGAACTTCATCTTCTAGAAAGTGCTTTCTTATTTCCTATTCAATGACTTCATTAATTCATATCTATTCAAACTTTCTATAGAATGAGAAGAATTCGAGCGATTCCTTATGTCTTCAAACCTCAGAATATGGTCTAGCACCAAACGCGGAGTGTACAGGTCCTAATCTAATGTAGTCCAACTTGAACACTAGGACCTACATGTCTTCTGCTACATGTCCTCTGTCTTTTAAAACCCTATAGAACATCAAGAGGCAGGACAAGACTGCAAAAATAAAGCTTAAAACAATGCCCCTACCAGCATGTGGTAAAACATGTATCATACCTCCTCTAGGTTGAGCCTATGCATAGAGAGAACAATAGCAAAAAATTCATGGTATTGTTGGAGGACCAGCTAAGGTAGGGTAATCATAAGCAGGAACATAAGGAGTATTTTGAGAATTCCCAGAAGAGTGGCAAAACAAAGGGAATAGCTCCGAACTCCCAAGAAACAGCAGCTTGGCAACCATAGAAAGAAAAATGGTTGCTTTTTTGAACAAAGTCAACTGTAGATGGAAGAGGCATAAACATTGACACACTTTTCAAATAACATCTGGAGAGACAAAACAAATAAAAATATTTCACATCTGCTGAGTGTGTAGAGAAAGGTCAGTTACTATTGGCCTCAACAACAAAACTGAAGAGCAATACATGGGTATTTTAGTTGAAACTAAAAAAAAAAACTGACTCAAAGCCACGATGCAAAGGGAACTACACCTCATGTTTGTAAAGTAATGCTATTTGAACAAATTCTGACAAAGGATCTGCTCATTTCCCATTTTAGCATTCTGTGGGGAAGCGAAAGAATGCATCCAAAATACTTTCTTTAAGAAGATATCCAAAGTTTCCACATAAGAAGTGAAATACTATCATTTTGGAGGAATCTACATTTCTTTAGAAAATTTTCTGAACGCTTTGAAAGAAAGAAGGAAATAAAATTCCCCAATATAACACAAGTGAAAATGTAAGCAAAAAAGGCTAAAATAGGCATCTTTTGCTTCTCGGAATAACGCTGTCTTCGTGGCAAAATGAACCAAAGCACACATCTTTGACAGTAAAATGCTTTCTCAAGCTCCTTCCTGAACTTAAAATATAATAGTAAGGCTTCCTTTCCACCTCTACCTTCCAAACCATGCTGGAACCATGCTGCACGCCCACACACCTGCAAACACACACACACAAAAGGGAATAAGTCTTACCAGACCGTCACAGTTGCTAATGGCAACAGAGGTTCCTGGAATGTCCATGATGTCACCAACATAAGCACAGTTAGTCTGCAAAGGCTCTGTTTTCCAGATTCTTTCTGAAGCATTTCCTGCTTGATGGTCATCACTGGGGTCAGTTATATTCTGTGGCACCAGGGCTGTCTCGTGCCATTCCACAACAGCCCCAGGAGCGACTAGCTGAGTGTTGGGCCTTAGTCGCAGATGAAAATCTCTTCCAAATGCTGTGATGTTAAAGAACAATTGCTCAGAGTTGGAAGACAGGTCCCTCGGTGACCTCCTTTTGTGATTTGCAGAAAGAATATGGGAGAGATAGTGTCCTTCAAAATTTGTGCTGACTGGAGTCACCAGCTCATACTCACTTTGGCTCTTTATTGGTAAATCTGCGGGGTGAAAAATAGAATTGTAGAACCCTGTGTGACAAGAGAGCACAGGAGGACATAACACAGGCATAAAGTGCCCCACCTCACAAGGCTGTATCTCAACTTGCATAATAAATATATTCCTGAGCCATCTCATTAAGTATGAAATTTTGAGAACTCGAATCATTTCTCAACTACACTTAGGTAACTCTGGGTTCCGTCAATCATTTTCTTTTTAAAAAATGTACTACAATGTGCATATTCATATTTCATTTATATGTTTGAGACTATGAATATAATAAGTTTTCATAAATGATATCTGGTTTGCTTATAATCAAGACATGGTCCCAATTCATTTATTATTGGCATAATTGACACCTGCTACAAATTTTTAACAAAGTTGCTGTTATGTAAAAGAAATTTTTTTTGGAAGGCAGCTATGCTCACCACTATACCACCAACGCCTGTTAAAAGAAATTTTTTTTTTGATTGTTTAGTTTTTTTCCCTGTAAAAATCCTAGAATTTATACTAATTATAATAGCTACTTTATGCCACATTTATGGTTGGCCTGTAATTTTATACACTGTAGTTTATGGTGCTGTCATAATTTTTCCATCATAACAAACCTAACAATCACACTTCACGGGTGAGGAAACTGAGATTCAGGAAGCATGTGCCCAAGATCAAGTAACTGCGAAGCTCAGATATAAATCCAAGTCATACTCCAAAGCCCATACACTCCTTCTCCTCCATTGAGTTGTGCCCCAGAAATCACAGAACATTTGCAGAAAACGAAGAGAATGGGCAAAAAAAAGTAGAAATCGTAATCTATAAATTAAATATGTAGATGCTGGTCAGTCAAGAGCAAATGGCAATGCCATTTTGCAACAAATTCCATACACGGACAGACACTCATTTTAACATGAACATCTATTTGGAGTCCACCTTATATTACGGGTAGCCAGCTACAGGTTAAACTCAATTTCACAATTAATTCCCCTCGTTTAGCCAAATGCATTATGTCTGCTAAAATGCAAACACCCTGGGGAAAGATAACTCATTGAATAAGCCATTTATCCCTTATTAGAAATTACTTTGAAGCAAGACAGTGGATCCTGGAAAAGGACATGAGGAGAAGGATGGAAAAGGACACAAGCAAAATCTGATAACAGAAATTAAAAAGTCCCCCACCTTCATGATTCTAGCCTAAGACTAGTCGTGCAGTATGTAAAAGGACACTGAAAAAATTCTATGACCTATGAATATTTCTCACCTAGAGCAATCACTTGTATGTCATCCAATAAATGAAATGAAAAATAAGTATTTCATTTATTCATCCAATAAACGAAAAATAATTATTCTTATGAAATAAGAATCATAACTGAACTATAACATCTATGATCTTAAAGGAACCTTATAGAATATGTTCATTCTTTTCCTGCTTTTTAAATACTTCAAGCAGCGTATAAAATATCAGAAGACAAAGGAAGGCATTTTACAACTTGGAAATTCTCTGAGTGCACGTTTGTTATCATTACGCCACTTAGAATGGCCAATGTATTTAAACAAAATACCCTTCTTTATTAAATGCACAGATCGAATAGCACTGCTGTAAATATTTACTAGGCAGAGGAGTGAGGACTGTCGCCTCACAGAGTAAAGTGAAGCCCGGCTCCAACTCTGGGAGGAGCAGTGGCGGCATGATGCCTGCTTCGTGGGTTCTCTGGACCATCGTCAAGGACCCACAGTAGGCGTCAGCCTTCAGCACGGATGCAAAGATGTGGTCTCTCTTACAGCCAGATCCCTGGGGAATACTTTTGTAACTTGTGGCTTACAGAAAGAACTCAAAATTTTAGGGCATGAACTCGAGTGCTGAGGGAGCAGAGTGATGGAGAGGAAGGTCTCCACAGTAAGGGATGAATCAGGCCCTTAGATGTGGACTGACAAAGCCTATCCCCAATTAAGTATAAATTCCTTAAGGACAAGAAACTCCCCCATTCAGCTTGGTATTTCCAATATCATCTAATACAAGATTTTGTACACGTCAAGGTCTCTTGTCAGTAGGATTTGTTTAACGTATTAAGTTAGTAATGCAGGTAACCAGAGAACCTTTGCTTTGCCTGTGCTGCTACACACTAACTTACAAGATGTACTACCAGGGGGCCAAGGGCGTCTGGCTGCACCAGTAATCCCACTTACAACTCTTTCTCTAACCGTTCATTTACTGTTTCAAAGGAAGGAGATTTCCCATCTCCACTGAAGGGAATTCACACAACCAAAGTCTAGACAATATACTGATGCCTGGATTAAGTGACTAGAGAACTAGAAAATGTAGGAAGAATGCAAGGAGGCTCCTCCGCACCCAGGAGGACACCCAGAGCCTCATGCTTACAGCAAATCATGCATCCTAGATTTTTTGGGACAGTTCCATTTTTCCACTGTCAGACAGTATTTTCTGCATTTTTATTGAAAATAAAGATGGCATATTTCTATAGAGCTTTGTCTTCTCGGATGCTAAATAATAAATCATTCCTAAAATGTACACATAAGAAGCATTGCTGAAATTAAACCCAGAATGAGTAATTTTCCAGTTAGGAATTATTGTAACCAAAGGAAAAGATGCACTTAGTAACCCCTCAGGCTACCATCCCCCTGGACAGTAGTTAGCAGAACTGACAAAGGAGCTATCAGGTCACCTGCCATTTATTGGCAGGATAAATGCTAGGCACTGTGTTTTGTGTTCAAGAATAAACCATCTCTACAGCGCCTGGGTGGCTCAGTTGGTTAAGTGTCTGCCTTTGGCTCAGGTCATGATCCCAGGGTCCTGGGAGCGAGCCCCGAGTCAGGCTCCCCGCTAGCAGGGAGCTTGCTTCTCCCTCCCCCTCTGCTGCTCCCCCTGCTTGTGCTCTCTAACTCTCTCTCTGTCAAATAAATAAATAAAATCTTAAAAAAAAAAAAAAGAATATACCACCTCTAATTCTCACAGCAATCTCAGCAGGTGGGTGTTATTATCCCTAGTTTATCAATGAAAAAAGCAGGCCTAGGAGGCCTGACACATTGCAAGCAAGAAGCCAAAGGAAAAGTTCAATTTTGATCATTTTGACACCGAAGATCATGCTCCTATGCTCTTATTCACTTCAGAAGAGATGGAACATCTTGCTGTCGATCTCTAATTTAAGATCTGACTTATAAAGGAAAACTACCACAAGAAGGACGATGTTCTGTCTACCGCAGCCAGCAAACAAATTTTTCCTCCAGTGTAGTTTCAAAAATTTCTATAAAAGGCTCTTAAATTTTCGGTCTTTGGAAGACAAAAAATAGTGGGAGGGTATAGTGAGGAAAGCTCAATGCTATCAAAAGTATTTTCATCTCAGATTACAATCATACAAGCAAATTCAATTATATCCAGTGTTAAGTTACTGCAGTCAGAAATTACAAACCTCATAGGTCCAAATCCTTCCACAAAGCAGTACAGCCTATGGATAAGGAAGGAACTGTGCCGTTAGAAAGCAGCGAGTTAAGTCAGTGCATGACCCTCGCCAAGTTCCTCAGTTTGTCATGAGGTTCAGTGTCCTCAATTGTTAACTGGAGGCTAGTAATACTTCCAACTCCATAGGGCTAGTGAGAGGTTTAAATGAGATTATGCAAAGGATGCAATAAATGTGAGTTATTGAAAACTTAAATGCAAGTTAGCTACTCATTAAAATATTGCCCATGTGCAATTTTAAGATGTGAAACTATACAACCGTCAGCAGAGATGGCTGAAGGGCCACGGCAATTGGTATGTAAAGGTTTTTGTGGGCCATAAATTCTATAAGCACAAATGGCTGGAGCTACCATAAAGCCACACTGTGGTCACTAAGTCACCTGAACAAGACTCAGATGCAGTGAACCAGTGAACACCAGATCCGACTGGCATCTGTGCATGCATGGTCCATCTTCCTCCAGGTGCTACGGAGAAGTTTGTGGTCCTACCTAAGACCAAACTCTCCACTTGTGCACCATATCCTAACCCCTCTCGCCTCTGCAAGAACAGTTTCTGCAACTGTCCTCTCTTCTTTCTTTATCAGTTTCCCCACATCACTAGATCATTCCCACCAACAAATAAATAAGCTGCCTTCTTATCTCCCATCCTTAATAAAAATCCTCTTGATGCCACATCCCACTCTGGCTAATACCCCATTCACTTCATTACCCTTTAGAGCAAAACGCTCCAAAAGAGTGACTACAAGAGATGTCTCCAATTCCTCTCTTCCCATTCTTGTTCTTTCTTGAGCCTGATTCAATCAGGCTCTTGAGGTCACTAGAGACCCCATGTCACTGAAACCAATGGTCAAGACGCCCACTCCTTACTTGCTGTTTCAGCAGATATTGACCCAGCTTATTTCTCCTTCCTTCTTGAAATATGTTCTTTATTTAGGTTCCAGGACATCTTTCTCTTCTGGTTCTCCTCTTTCCTCGGTGGTCTCCCCTCCTCATTCTCCCTTCCTCACGTCCCTTGATTTCTATGACTTATATACACTGCAGGGCCACAGGACCTGGTCCGTGGACTCCTCTCTTCGGCATCTGCCCTCCCGCAGCATGGTAGTTCATCCCATCCCATGAGTTTACGTGCCTTCACAATCATTTATCTCCAGCTCCGGCTTCCTCCATGGGCTCCTCTCTTGTCAACTCCATTGCCTTCTCCAGGTAGACATTCCCTAAGCACTTCAACTTAACATTTCCAGAAGTAAACTTCCTATCTCCCTGCTTCCAAGTCAGTAATTGGCAACTCTATCCTCCTAGCTACTCAGACCCAAAACCTGACTAAACTACCCTTAACTCTTGTTACATCACAAATCAAATCTTTCAACAAATTCTATTGACTCAGCCTTCAAGATGTCTCCAAACGGTGACCGCAGCTCACCACCAGCCCGGCTACTACCCTAGTCCAAGCCACCGGTCCCAGTTTTTAATGAGCCCCATACCTGTTCTCCTTGCTTCTGCTCCTCCCCTTTATAAATTATCCTCAAAATAGAGCCAGAGTAGTTAAAGTGGCAGGTCAAGTCTCTCTTCTCCTCAAAATCCATCCCAGAGTAAAATGGGTTTGCTCTGTCCCACAGCCGGGCACTAAGAATCCTCACATCTCAAGGTTGCTGTGATCCTCTGGGATCTCCCTTCTCAGTTCCTTCAGGTTTTTGCTTTAATGTGACCATCTCTCAGTGAGGTGTGTCCTGACCAGTATCCATCTCATCACTCTATCCTCTTTCCCCATTTTACTTTTCCTCACAAAACTCATCACTCATTCTCTGACATACCATAAATTATACTTATGTTTACTTATTGTTTCTCCCACTAGCATGTAAGCTCCACAAGGGCACAGATTTTTACCTGTTCTCTTTCTACTGTTCTCCAATACCTAAAATAGAACCTGAAATCACTTAATAAATACCTGTAAATGAATGAATGGATGAGAGCAGTTTGAGCTCAAGGGTGTATCTAAAATTAGAATCTTTTCCCTAAATAACAATTTATCACCAAGCAATCAATGACAGCCAACTACACAAGTCATCATATACCTCTACAACCAGAATTTTGCTTGCAAATGTTGTTTCTACTTCTCACAGCTCTTGCTGACCAGTCAATCAAACATTTCATAGTATCTAGGTCTTATATGTAAGCTACTCAGAACCAGAAAGTAGATCTGGTCATTAAAACAGATCTCCTGGAATGCAGACACAGAGCCCCTCATACTTAGAAAGCAGGAAATTAGCCCCACTCTGCTATTCCTTTAGATATTCATAGAATATTTATACAGGTCAAAAATTTAAAAAGACCTTGAAAACCATCTAATCTTTGCCTCTTTCTTACAATGAAGGTATCTCAAGTAGATGATTTTTTTTTTCTTTTTTTTTAAGTTAGAGGTGGAGAGCCTTTAACCTGCTCCTGCTCTCTGTGAAGAGAGATTTTTCTCTGGCTCTCCTGGGCCTCTCCATCTCTTAGCTCACCCTTTTCCCAGTAAAAAGGAGTGATGTCTATGATTGGTAAGTCTGGGAAAAATAAGAAGTTTGCAAAGCTCAGCACCTCCCTCCTCATTCTTCTTCCTGGGAAGGATCCTGATAAGGAGCACAGGTTGTCCTTCACGTCACAGGGCAAGCCCTGCCCTGGCCCAGCGGGGCGTGACGCACGCCGGCTGGGGTACACACTTCCTATCAAAGTGAGAGCCTCCTGTTCCCCTGGCCTTGTTTGTAAAGGATATATTTACTACATCTTTATATCTGCTATTTCTAACTTGTTCCCTCAAGCAAATGAGAGGGGTATGTTTTCATTCAGGATCTCCTCAGAAACTCAAACTACCTTTAAAAAAAAAGTATTGTCGTATCTCCACTGGATGGCTAATTACAACACTAACAATTCTCCTTGTCAGAGAATTCTCTAAAGTCCTCATTTGAGAGTTTAACTTAAAGCCATCTTCCTCCTTGGGTTGAATCAAAGAGACACATTCTTGAGAAAGAGAGAGAGAAAGTGTGTGTGTGTGTGTGTGTGTGTGTGTGAGGTATGTGCATACATCTGTATATGTACACACTAACATTAAAAATAATCTACATCAAAGTATTTGAGAAGGCAATGTTCTATGTTTCCATATACTTAAAGACCTTTTGGTTGATCAGACTTTCCACTTTAATGTCAACCATATTAGAATTTCCTCACAGTTTCAAAATTGTAATCATTTCTGAGACTTTGGACCCTTTTCCACATGTAAGTGTACATGCACATAACAGGCCCTCTCTAAAAACAGGTTCAAAGAAAAAGAGGAGCTTTCCTCACACTGAAATTTGAACATGGCAGTTCTTTGCATAGAATAATGTGCCATACATTCTCTTCACCCTTAAAATATCTAAACCAAACCTCTCATTTTCACCTAAATATTCAGCTTGTCTTCCTGACTTCACCATTTCTGTTCATAATATGCTGATTCTCCCAAAGCCCGGCCTAGAAAACTGACCTTATATCCACTTTTCCCCCCAATTTAATATCATTCAAGTCCTACTGTTTTCTCCTTAGAAATTTCTGTCAAACTAATCCCATTTCTTTCAATTGCTTCAAGTCTTTGTCACCACACACTGCAAACCTCGAAGTGCCAAGTCCAAACTCCCCGACATAATTTCTCACTACCAAATATTGTACAAATCGTACCAAAAATATTTTGAGTTACTGCCAGGAAAATTGTTTTAAAGTCCCACATGTAAAATGCCATAATTCTGCCACTTGCTACCTTTGTGGTTTTGGTCACTTGAGACTTCCGTGTCAATGCTCATCTGTAAAATGAGGGTAATAGTATTTAACTATTTAACATAGACTTGTAAAAATTGACTGGCCTAATCTAAAGTGTTTAGGACACTATTTGGCACATAAGAAGGGTTCGATAAATGTTAGGTATTAATATTACTAGGTTATTCTCTCTGAATAGTTTCAATGGCTAATCATTACTTCAGGATCAAATAGAAAACTGATAGCTTTTTTTCCATGTTAGACATGAAAATTGCTTGAAAGACCTCTACTAATCAAATCCTCTCACTTCACAAATAAGAAACTGAAACTCACAGACTAGATAACTGAACCCAAATCAAAACTGAACTGTCATTTAAGGCCCTCTGCGCTCTGTCAGCTAACTTCTTTGCAACATCATTTCCCACACTGGTCTATTGAAATATTCTAATGGGCTCCCTAGACCCAACGTAATCACGCCTGTCCCCCAAGTCCGACTCTACCGTTCGCCCCCAGGGAAAAGACTGCTGCTTTCTCTCTGTCTGTACAAATCCAACCTGGCCTATGGGGCCTATCTCAAAACCCATCTCTCCCAAGAAAACTTCCTTGCTATCTTGTCCAGAATACACACCTGCTGGTCTAAGCTTCTTAGATCTCACCGTCATGCATTATCTGTATAAGAGTTCTAAAAATCTCTATGGGAGAAAAGTTATATGCTTATGTCTTGTCCTTTCAGAGATTTTAAGCTCTTTGGGATGGAGGTGTGGTATCTTAACTATGTTTAAATGTCCCCAGCATACAGCAGTCTTTGGAGAAAAAAAAAAAATCAAGGGCAATTTTGGGAAGTGGGGATTCTTGAGAGGGAATGTTTTCACGGTATGTGACTGTGGCCCAAGCTCTCGGATCATCTTAATTCCTTCACGCATTCAGTCTCAGAAGCTCACAACTGAGGATGGGCAGCTTGGTATCCATCTAACGAGTTGTGCAATGATACCCAAACGTCTCCTAGAGGTTACCAGATGTCCCCAGCATGTTACAAAGACCACACTACAGAACAGTAAGAAAACAGAATCACTAAGACCTCAAGTGACTATAGTACAAAGCTCACACATATCATAGCAATCTTTAGTTGATCTAATGAAGCCCAAAGCTATTCCTGGCACAGAAAATATTGGAATACTTGTGATTGATGCAATATGGCTTGAGTTCCCAAGCAAGGAAGGGAGAAGGTGGGGTACAACAGTTGATCACCAAAGGTCTGGAGTCGGAAAGTACTGCGTTTAAATTCTGATTTCAAGCTGATGCGCATTTTGGCCTCTGCAAGCAAATTATCAAAATTAAGGCTCAGAGAGGTTGTCTGTAAGATGAGGATAATAATGGGCTCAAACAAGGTGAGGCACATAAAAGACTTAGTATAGCTCATAACAATGTAACAAAAGAAAAACTAGCTAAGGTTATTATCACTGTGACCATTCCCATCCAGCTAGAGCTAGCGAAGATGGAAGTGGGCTTCACATTCCTTTCCCGTCCCAGCACCTCTCAAGCCTCTCCCATCTCCACTCCCGCCCCAGTCTGGTGTTTCTGATATGGTCAGAAGGGATCTTCAGCTCCATGTCAACCGAAGGCCTGAAGGCCAGGCTAGCTGTAACAACCCATACTCTGTTACCCCACCCAGACACGGAGACTCTCTCCCAAGAATTGGTTGATGACTATAAAGAGACAATTTACACAGGCAATTTCCTTTTTCAGGTACAAATTCTCAGTATGCAACAATCTGGCCACAAGAAGGAAAGCGAATAAGCATTTTAAGATCTGCTAAAGAAGCACCTCCAACAACAACATTTCCAAATCCTTTGCTGAGGGTAGGGGAATGACTTTCATCAGAAATGACAGGAGCCAGCTGCTCCAGGAAAAATGTGAGCAGGGTGACGAGTGGTCGTTAAAGAGGATACCACACGCTGAAGGGCTTCCCAAGACCATAAACACAAACGGAGAAGGGGACGCATCTTCACTAAAAGGCAATTAAAAGTTAGTTGTGACACGTGCTGAACTTCTGAACACAGCCAAATTCTTTTTTCCTCACTTCATCTCCTCTAAGCTCTTATCACCACGAGCCCGAGAACCTCTTTGAAGTCTTTTATTTTAATTGCAAACCTACTTTCACAAAGATTTTTTATCAAGCTCTTGGAGAAAAAAGAGAGAGGGTTTTGTTTTTGTTTTTGTTTTTGTTTTTACTCATTAAGAAAGAACAAATAGTTGTGAACTTAAAAATTCTTCTCATTTTTTTAAATCTGGCTTTTTCATAAATATTTGTTGCAATTGCACAATGTTTACGTTCAAGAGAGTCCCTTAGGAAAGAACAGCACATTCTTTAGTGTTCCAGAACATGAAATCAGGTAAGAGAAGATCTCTCAAGAAAAAAAAAAAGAAAAATGTCCAAGTATTCTCTTTGTTCGCTACATCTTAAAATGATCAAATAATCAATAACAGAATAACAAAGAAGATATATATATTTTTTTACGTGAGGCCCCAATGCCAAAATGTTAACATTCGATCTTAGTTGTTTTTTTTTAAAGATTTTATTTATTTATTTGAGAGAGAGAGAGATCACAAGTAGGCAGAGAGGCAGGCAGAGAGAGAGGGGGAAGCAGGCTCCCCACTGAGCAGAGAGCCCGATGCGGAGCTTGATCCCAGGACCCTGAGATCATGACTTGAGCTGACAGCAGAGGCTTAACCCACTGAGCCACCCAGGCACCCCTCGATCTTAGTTTTTAAAGAAGCACATCTAATGGTCATATTTATCATCCCTGGAACTTTTACAGACTCAAGAGCTATATTAGACATTCTATAAATTAATATTTCTTGTACACCTCACAATTTTTTGATGGATAATATTTTTAAAGACTAATATTGAGCCTAGAATTTAAAGCCAGGAAAATAAGCATTTGTCCCTCAGGGCCAAAGGCTGAGGAAAATATGACAGATAAGAAATGCGAACAGCATTTTTAAAGATTTTCACAGAAACTTACTTGTGGTGATTATATTTTCCAAACCTAAAATGGTCTGGCTCACAGTATAACAAAAGTATGAGAAACTGGGACAGTCCACTAGGCCACTGTATTGGCTTCCTATTGCTGCTATAACAAATTGCCACAAACTTGGGAGATTTAAAACAATATACATTTATTATCTTACAGTCCTGGAGGTCCGAAGTCTGAAATAGGTCACAGGGGTCTAAAATCAAGGTGTCAGCAGGGCCGCATTTCTTTAAGAAGCTCTGGGAATAATCTGTTTCCTTGACTTTTCGAACTTTCGGAGGCTACATGCGTTCCGTAGCTCCCGGGTCCCTGCCTTCATCTTCAAAATCAGAAACATCAGACCAAGTCTTTTCTCATGCTGCCATCTCTCTAGTTTTGTCTTTTGGTCTCCCTCTTCTATTTATGAGGCCAGACCTTGGAAAATCCACTCTAATCTCCCTATTTAAAGACCAACCAATTAGCAACCTTAATTCCATCTGCAAACTTAACTCCTCTTGTCCATGTAACATAACACACTCATGAGTTCCAGGGATTAGGACGTAGACACCTTTGGGAGGGGCCATTATTCTACCTACTACGGCTGCCAGCTCCCATGCCATGTGCTGGGAAGCCCTCAGGCCATGGCATCATTACACGTGTGCTCCCTAGCATCCATCCTCATTTTTCTTTAACTGTACCCCAGTGTTCCCTCAGGTTAACCATCCTGCATCACTCTCAGTCCCAGTAAATCAAGAGTGAAATGTCTCAAGCCAGGCCAATCAGAGCACTGCATCCCCTGACCACAGTGAATGGTTCCAGGATAAGCTTATGACTCAAGTCAAGTGGCCAATTAGCCCCCCCTCCTGGGGTGGCTAGTCTAGTGGAGTAAAGGGTAGAATGAAAGCCTAGAGATGCTGGTGACAGTATTTGCCACGACCTGAGGGGCCACTAATCATATCCTGATAAAGAAATAGAATCAACGCAGGAAAATGAGAAAGAAAGAAGAGTTGGGGAGGAGAGGGAGGGATTTCTGACATTGTTTGAGCCCCTGGTTCAGCTATACCTGACTTTGATTACCCGATCAATTTTGTTTTCCTTAACCAGTGTCAACTGGGTTCCTATTACATGCATCCAAAGGAGTCATGATTAATACAGGAACTTTCTCTCAATGAACTGGAAAGGACTTGCCATAAACAAGATGAAAAGAAGAAAGAATTCTGTCCACTATACAAGAAATCAAGTTGGCATGGAGTTTGTATGGAGTAATTGTTTTGCACCGTTCCTTCCTTACCCAGCTCCCCCCGTACAGCTATATTCCAGTGAATTAAGCAATACTATATTGAGATATCAACATTAAGATAATACATGAAAATAGAACTCTCAAAGAGCTGTCACATGGCGAGGTGGCTGGAGAGTTTACAAGTAGTCCTTGACACAGTAAATTAAGGTTCCTGGAAATTCATGGTGGTAGGCAGACCTATCAAAAATGTATGGATTAGAATGGGGTGGCTCTCATTGAGTAAAAGTGTTTTTTAAAAAGCACAAGACTAAGATATACTACTAATAATAGCTATTATCCTAGCTTGCTTCCCATGTGCCAACACTTTATGAATCCTTTACAATTCTACAAACTAAGCAGTAGTAGTGTGCCTATGTTTACACAGAAGAAAGAGATGCTTTGAGAGGTTAAAGTCAGCTAGAAAGTAGTAAACTACACAGTGAACAACAGTCTGTGCCCCTGACCATTTAATGGAAGAAAGGCAATGAATATTAATAGGTCATCTACTGGATAGGCTGGTTATGTTTTAGATTAAGAAATGTAAAAGAGGGGCGCCTGAGTGGCTCAGTGGGTTAAGCCTCTGCCTTCAGCTCAGGTCATGATCTCGGGGTCCTGGGATCGAGCCCCACATCGGGCTCTCTGCTGGGCAGGGAGCCTGCTTCCCCCTCTCTCTCTCTGCCTGCCTCTCTGCCTACTTGTGATCTCTCTGTCAAATGAATAAATAAAATCTTTAAAAGAAAAAGAAAGAAATGTAAAAGAGAAGATTTTTACATATAAAAGAACTCAAGCTAATATGAAGAATGATTTCAATCATTTTTTTAATTTATGTGCATACACACATATAAAAATACAAATACTAAATAAGAAGAAAGATTGTAGGAAATGTGATTTAACATCTAAGATCCCAGTATTTGAAGATTCATATATTTAATCGTATCTTACTTCCTATGAGTTTCCTAAATGTTATTTTTGTTTTATCAGTCACTTCAAAAATAAGATAGACTGTTTCATGCTGGTCACAATTTATTCTAAATTCCATGAAGATTCATCATGCCGAATTTGTGGCAATCATTTTTATAAACAAGAGACTGACATGACCACAAAATCTCTCCTAAGGATTTACAGTTAGTCAGCAAAATCATGTAAACATATTTGGAAAATTAGGATGGATAAATTACTTGTGGGAACAGAGCTTCCTAAACTAGGAAACTCTTTCCACGCTTTACTATCCATTCGAAAGAATTATACAACTCTCAAATTCTATGAGGTGGATGAATCTTCCCCTAGTACTACTAAAATTTACAAGAAGTTTTTATAATTGATCATACTTTTGGTATTTGATAACTAGAAAAATGATTAATTCATTACATATTTCAAAGACTGCATAATCAAATATTTAAAAATTATATTCAGATTTAGGGAGAGCAGAGACAAAACTACTTTAAGACTGAAATTTTTAAAAATCAGCTTTTCCCTATACCACTAGTAAAAGTTCATATCATACAAACCTCTTTAAAAGCCATCTGTCAAAACGTACCATGTTAATTTGGCTTTACTCAGCAATCAGCTTCTAGGGCTTTCTTCTAAAGTAGTCATTTGAAAAGCAGGCAGCTATCTATATACAACACTGTGGGGCAACATTCATTATCATGAGAAAATAGGTGTCATTAGGGAAATAAGTACATATATTAAGGTTTATCAGGATAATAAGATTAAAATTATATTTATAAGGATTGTGTAACACTATGGAAAACTATACTAAAATAGCAAACAAAACAAAAACAGGTATACAAAAATAATCTACACAATCTGTGTACTGAAAGATGACTGAGTAAGAATATGCTAAATTGTAACAGTTTGGTACTTAAGATGATTGTTAAAAATCTGGGGAATACAGAAAAACTAAAGAAGACAATTATAATGGGCACATGTAAAGTATCTACATTCAGAAGAAAAACTAATTAAAAAGAATAATTCAACAATTTCTAATAATACACGTAGCACAGTTTAGGAGTAAAAGCTGATCTCTATTGGAGCGACACAAAGACAAAGTTCCCAAAATTCTGGCATTAGAGTTCCATCTAAGTCATCACTGTCAATATATCCAGTCCAAGTAGCATAACCAAATCCTTCATATTGAAACCATTCATGATTTTACCAAGCAATTTGAAATTGTCCCTAATGGCTTTCCAAGGTAGTCTGGCTTGGCTACCCCACAGGCAAGGAATGCTTAGAGATAATCATCCTGGAAGCAGAAGTGACCATGGGGATTTCTTAACATTTCTGAGCAATATTATGATTATTTGGTACAATGGCAAGAAAAAACAATGAAAGTATGGGGAAGAAATATTTCAGCTAAACAGCAATAATAATTTGCTAGTAATAAATTAACACGCTACACTAAATAACATCTTCATCTACAAAGCATTTAATATTAGCCATTATGACGATCAATGGAGGGATGGAAGCTAAATCGGTAAAGTCAAATGCATGATCTTTAGATACAAGAAAGAACGATGGTTATATAGGTGGCTAAAACTCTAAATTTTGAACCCTTTAAACCCCTTTAAATCACACTTTTCAGTATTGCTGCTGGCAAATTGGATAGGAGATTTTAATCTTAGGTTATCTTAACTCCCCTGATGCCTAAAACAGAGCAAAAGATCTCAAGTAGCCATTAGTGCAAAATTAGTGGGCATTCCAAACCTGCACGTAATTCTGTTCAATTACCAAATCTTGCTGAACAGAAACAGAACAGTGTAAGAAACCAATAAACCTAGCTCCCTGAGCTTTGTGAAATGAAAAGAGAAGTCACAAAGAGCCTTGATAACACTGAATAATTAATTGTAGAGCTATTATCACGATCCTCATTTTCTTAGGGACCAATTAAACCCGGGAGGGGCACAGAACAAGAGCGTTTAAGAAAACACAGAACACAGGTGAATCCCAGTAATAGTAATGCTAGTAATACCCTGCTTACTAGATCTGTGCACTGAATAACAAATATTTGAGGACCCACGAGGTACCAAGCCCAGTTCTATGTAGTGGGGATACAGCAATCATCAAGACAAAGTGTTTGCTCTCATGAGGTCTACACCAGTAGAAATGCCTACTATAAACCAAGGACTAGGTGAAGTGACTCACATTAAATCTTGAAAACCAAATAAATACCTGCAAATGATGAAACAATATTTCTCAGCAAACTGGATATTTGAGAGGACAAGATAAGCGACTTTATTTTGTTAAGAATAAAATGTAATGGAATTTGAGACGTGGAAACAGAAATAGGGCAGAGAAAGATAGATATGCCCTAATTTCAAGAGAGGGGGGTAAGCGAGGGAACTCAGCCCAACACCAAAGCCTCACAATGATTTTTCTTCTAATGATACTCAGGCAATATCAGAGTGGTAGCTTAGGAAACAAAGGACTCAGAGAATTCTTTTGCAGATTCTACAAATCTCCAATTTCTACAGAACCATGATTATTTCCTAAGCCACATGTGTCACAGAGCAAGACTCCTTACCCAATCAGACCAGCCAGCCAGCTGCCCACAATTACCTTAGGCATCCTACCAAGGCCATACTCTGAGTCAGAATGAAAGTGATCTCTGATATGCCACAGAAGTATGTTATTAACCTCAGGAAACACACTTACTCACATATACACAATGCATACGCACTCACTCATGTATCTACATGTACATATGTGTATGTCTGTATACATGTATGAGTATATGTATGCGTGGGTATAGACAGGTAGGTAGGTAAGTAGTTCCTTATTGGTTGACCAAAGGGCAGAGAAGTAGGTCAGAGTTCAAAGCCTATTTGCCCATTTTTTCTAGGGTGAATCATACTTTCCCACATACCAATAAGGCATTTTTCCACTGGGTAGAGAGAGAAAGAAAAAAGCAAAGGCCATCAACACACTACATAGGTGATATTTCTATATACATTCTAACCTGCCCTCATCACAACCGCCTTCTCTCTACCTAAATAAAAGCCTTCCTACTCTAGGGGCTGAAGCATATTAGACATATTTTTTATTGCTTTCTGAAGCACATATTGTGTGACTATATTTATTAAAAACACTTCAAAACTGGTAAAATTAACCTATCCCGTCAGAAGTCAAGAGAGTGGTTTCCCATCATGTGGGGATAGTGCTAAGAAGTTGGTACAAGTGCTAGCAATGTTGTACTTACTGAGCCAGATGCTAGTCACACAGGAGTGTTCCTTTCCTGAAGGATCAGCAAGGTGTACACTCATACTCACTATCCTGCATGTATACTAAACCTCCATAGAAACTATTTTTTTTAATTCAGCTTCCTAATAATTTGTGGTTTGTCACTAATCTACAGTTATCTCTTCCTCAGACATTAAATTTTGCAGAAATCATTCAGAACCATGGACTTTTCTCTAGCCAATTTGGAGACCAATTAAAATAATTAATTCTTCAAGCCTTATTAATCTTTCCTAATTGTACCATTGATCAAATAACACCTCCAAGCAGTTATATAAAACCACTTTTCAATTAATTCTTGGGAAAAAATTAATTATATGTAGAGGAGGGCATTTTACCAAACTTTCAGGTTAACAACCCCTTTGCACATGGGGATAAGGGAAAGAAATCTCATTCTTATACATAGATTTTTTAAAACGTATTTTTAAAATCCCTTTTTAGAGCTACATAAATGATTATATTCCCAAAGCCAAATGATAGCTATACTTTTACTATCACAAGACTCATGAGTCAAACCTATTTTTATCTTTATTTCTTCTCTTCACTCAACCTGTAAATGGTAAATAAAAATGACAGTAATAAAAGAGAGAAACCCTATAAAGCAGAGGAACTTGGGAGCAAGAAAATCTCCAGCAACACAATCAAAGAGTCCCCTGCCTTCCCCTCTTCCACACTGCTACTCATCTTCCTCTACCAAATTTAAGCACACCTGTACCACTTCCTTCTCTGTAGAAACCTGCAACTGAAGTAATTTATATTAACAAAAGGACTGGACCAAAGTCTAACTCAGGGCCTCTTACAGGAGAGCATGCTGATTCTATCAGAAAATTCAATCAAAGCATATATTTTATTCCTTTGACAGAATAGGTAATCTTTTTTATAGAATGGGTAATCTTTGAGAGAATAGGTAATCTCTTTTTCTTTTTTTTGCAAGGCTTGAACTCACAACCCAGAGATCAAGACCTGAGCTGAGATCAAGAGTTGGACGCTTAACCAACAAAGCCACCCAGGCGCCCCTAGGGGGGCCATCTTAACACAGCTTTTTAATTTACAAATTGAAAAGGTGAGATGTTTAAGTAATCAAATGTTTAAGCAATAAAAAAGGAAGAAAGTTTTCTTTTCTACTTGTTTGAGGATTTTTTTTTAAATCCTTTTAAAAGATATGTATTCATGGGGCGCCTGGGTGGCTCAGTGGGTTGGGGCCTCTGCCTTGGGTTCGGATCATGATCTCAGAGTTCTGGGATTGAGCCCATCAGGCTCTCTGCTCAGCGGGGAGCCTGCTTCCCCCTCTCTCTCTGCCTGCCTCTCTGCCTACTTGTGATCTCTGTCTGTCAAATAAATAAATAAAATCTTTAAAAAAAAAAAGATATATATTCATGACTGAAAGTTATCAGCTACAAATAACAAATGTCTCTTCACAGACATTGTATATTTAATGCAGTTCTCAGTCACTGTCCTCCCCTTTGTCCTACCCTTACTATGGAGGTCTAAGCTTGGAGAAGAGTTCCAACAATGCCAAACACTGCACAGGAAGGGAGCATTCTGACATATGCTGAGAGACAACTACATATGGACACCTCTGGGCCTGGATCTTGGGGTCCTTCCATTAGTTTACAAGTATGGAATCCTCCCCGCTCTCCACTATGCACTCTAGCTAGGAGCTGTAGAACCTCTCAAGCCTCATTTTCTCCAAATCTGAAACAGGCACAATGATGTCTCTACCTCATGAATTGCTTGTGAGAGATCGATGACACAATGCACACAAAGCAATTAACACAGTGCCCAACGCACAGCACACAAGCAATGACAGGTAACTATGTTTGTGGTAATCAAAACTTTTCATTTCAAAGGTGACTTTACAATATCACCTGACAAATACAGAATTTAGACTAATACTCTGCCAAAACGAAAATTTATCTTTAAAGGAATCCAAGTTAAACGTGTATAAAAAGTCTTTGAATGGAGCCTGGCTTCTGGCCAGATGACTTTCAGTCTCTGAATTCAGAACAAATATTATTATAAATAGCTTCAAAAAAAGGATCATGTGGACTTTGGAGTGACCTGTTCCAAGTCACTTATACTCTCTGAGCCTCAGTCTTCTCACCCATAAAATGGGAATAATTCCCACATCATCAGGTAATACTGAAGTTTTTAGACATTATTTGCAAAATGCCTAACGATATCTTGCACATTAGTAGATCATTATTGTAAAGCAGAGGGAATAAAAGAAGTCATCAGAGGGCTTACACAAAGCTGGAAAACTTTTAAGAGAAAAATTTGCATCCTCTTTCATTTTTCCCTCCTTTGTAGCATTCTTACACTTTGCCTTCTGTTCTAATCAGATGTGCTCCTCCTAACGCTCCACGAGTTGATTTAATTTGACTTATCTCCATGTCTTCTTCCAAACTCTACATCAACCTCCAAGTACCTACCAGTGGCTTGTCCAGGGACAGTAAAAAAATGATGCATTACAAGTCCAACGGCAGAATTTTTATATCCCTTTACCTCTGTCTGAGGAAAGCGGGACCCTCCTCCAGAAAGAGGACGAGAAGAACAGCAATGTTCCTGAACTACAAATTATTCTTTTTAACCACCAACGGAAGAAATTTCAGAAACAATATTTTAATTAGCTTATTTTATTCTCTACTTTCTACCAAGATAAGAAAGATATCTGAGAACAAGGCTTACCTATTTGCACCATTTCTTCATTACCAGCCTGTAAAGGAGGGGGGAAAGTAAAAAGAAACAGTTACTGGGTTTCATCTTATCACCTTGTACGTTTTATTTCTACCATTAATGCTTTCCAGGAGCTAATCAGGAGATGCCGGAGATGGGGACTGGTGCCTAAAGGCTGCGCCTTGGTTTGTAGGTTCTTGCGGCAAGAGAATGAGCCAATTCAATAACAGTTTGGAACGGGGTGTTGTTTGCCCGTTTTAATTTTAATATTTATAAAGCCAGCAAAAATAAATACTGACATTCCATATTCTTTTCTTAAAACTCAGATACTGGGTGAGGATTAGCAAAGAAAGCCTCTGTATTCATGTGCGTGAAAAGAAACCTAAAAGGGGGCCTGATACATCAGATTTGAGGTCAAGAATCAACTGGACAATTTCCTACTTTTTACCCTATGGCCAGACCAGACAGACCAGAGAAGCTACAAAAACTCAGAGGGAAATTCTGTGCCCAAAGTCCCACCGGCCCTGAGCTGATGTGATTTACGACAAACGGCTAGGCTCGTCCCGCCGAGCCTTCTCAAGGACTCTTCAGAGAGCCTCGGGCTTCACCTTGAGTCTCCAAAGGGTGGGGGCTGGGCCGAAAAGCAACCGAGCTGCACTCAACTTAGCTTTAAAAGAGGAGGAGTTGTGCGGAGGGGGAGGGGAGTAACGCGAACGGCGCCTCCAGCCTCTGCCCAGGAAAAAGCAGGGCAGGAAACGTCGCCAGACCCCCTCCCCAACTGTCAAACCCCAGCCCGGCCGCGGTCCTCCCTGGACACGTGTCTACTGGATTGCTCCCTGTCCGGCCCAAGGACTTCCTGAAACCCCCGCCTCCGACTGCCCGAAAAAGCTGTGAGTCAGTGAGGAGGAGAGCAAGCCCCGCGAACCCGACTCCGGCGGCAGCAACCGGAGCACTGGGATCCTGGACCCAGCGTTCAGAACTTCATTCAAGCGCCCAGACCGCCCTCCGGAAAGGGGAAACCCAGATGGCCCGGCGAGGATGAGAATTGGCTGCAGTTTGTCAGCAGGAATTGTTACGAATGCCGCAAAGGGTGGCGGGGGGGAGGGGGGGAGCACTAGGTGTGACAAGCCTGGGCGCCCAGAGTGGGAGTCACAACCCACCCCTGCAATTCAATCCCCCACCCCAGAAAACCCCGCACGCTGCGCCCAGCCCTCAAACACCGTTCCTGGAGGCACAAGATTACAGGGAAGGGTGGGAGGGGGGAGGAGGAAAGCGAGGAGGGGGAAGAGGGGAGGAACTTTTTCGGGAAAAGGTTGGGTTTGAGTTTTTTATTGTTATTATTTTCCACTTACTTGTCCATCAGCTGAAGTCCTAACCTCTACCAGAGCGGCTGCTATCAACCAAAGTGACAGGAGAACCATCACGAGTCGAGTTCACTTTTCAAATACTGGGCAAAGCAAATGCCCAGAGCAAACCCCCCCCCCAAAATAAGTTTCTTTAAAAAAAAAGAAAGAAAGAAAAAGAAAAAAGAAAAAAATGCAGAATTAAAAAAAAAAAACTGATCTTCTGTGATTTGCTTCAATGAAAATGAAATTTGAGCTCTGAGACCGGCCCCCTCTGCTCTGCAGTTCTTTCCACTTCACCTTCTCACCCCGTCCTCCCAAACGGAGTGTGCAGGAGCGAGAAGGTGCTGCGAGCCGGGCACGGGCTGCGCCGGGAGAGGGGGAAGGGACGAGGGGCTTCCAACTATTTCTGCCCAAAGCGGCTTTTCCTGGGCTTTTCGAGCACCATTGGTTCCTGAGGTTAGCGCGGAGAATGCTTGGGTGCCCTGGAGCACAGCAGGGGGAAGTATTAGCGAGAGAGAGGAGCGAGCGGGAGCAGGAGAAAGAGGCAGGGAGAGGGCGACTCCGCCGCTCACACAGAGGTGGGGGCGGGAGGAGCCGAAAGGGGAGGAGGAGGAGGCTGGCGGAGGAGGTGGGAGGAGTGGGTCGCTAGCCGGCTCCTGTTGCTCTCAGTGCGGCGGTCTGCTGGCTGCCGGCGACCCGCCGGGCGCTAATAAGGCGGCCGGAGCCCCCCGGGCGGCCCCTCCCGCCGCGGCGCCCACGTCACGCGGGGCCGGAGCCCGCGCCCCCCACGCCCGCCGGGATGGCCGGGGCGGGCGCGGCCGGCGCGGGAGGACGGCAAGGAGCGGAGAGGAGTGGGACGATCCCGCAGGCGGCCGGCCCCAAGCAGGGTTGGGGTTTGAAACTGCTTAGGTGGGGACTCGTGTGGCTGCCCCCGCCGCCCCGAGATCCTCTCCTGCCCCCGCCAGATGGGCTTAGGGGAGGGGGGCGGTCCAGGGAAGCCACGGGTCCCTACTGGCGGGACCCGCGTTGAGTTAATTATAGGAAGGGGGAGGGTCCAAGGGCCGCTCCTGGGCTTTAGGAAATTCGCCTCCTCCAACCTCCAGTGTCCTCCCAGCCAGGGAAAAGACTCCCCGGAGAGAACCCCAAGAACCTCCAGGGCTTAACGACGCAGCTAAATGCTCTCCAGACGCCTACCACGTTTTGTGGGGGTGGTCCCTCCCCGCTTTAAGTTCTTGTTTATGCTTTACTGGTTTATATTACTTTTGAAAGATATCACGTCTCTTCCTTGACTCACCCGGATGCTTCCGTTTATCACTAGAGTACACAGGCCTCAGCGTCTCTTCCTCCCTGCAAGATTAAGTTATCAAATGATTTCTGCCCACTGTGGCTGAAGCTTCCTGGGAGGAGGTGACACCAACCTGGGCTCCCAGAGCCCTGAAGATGTGAAGACACTTTGCTGGAATCCAAGCCCAGGCTCACTTCCTGAAGTAGACAGACCCCTGTGGGCGCTTTCCTGGGAGCAGAGGGCTGGAAAAGAAAGTATTTCCACTCTCCTCTGACCAGCTTCGGGTCCTCCCTCCCCAGAGCAGACCATGAGAGGGAGGTGATTAGGCACAACTTTAGATATAATCCTCAGAACTTCAACTGGAGTCTTGAAAAGGCCTACCTAAAATAAAGTATGTGGAAGATAATGCTTATTTTGCTAAGGGATTCTTCAGTAAATCATAGTTCCTTTTCTTTTTTAAAAATGGTGCGGAGTCTGGAGGTTTCTTATACTTTAATTCATTATTTAAGGGTTGCCTCTTTAAGTTACACCTAGCAAGATTCTGTGTTCACGGGTGTGTTATCTGCTAAGTCGTCTCAAAATCATGTGTATGGGATGCTTATATGTACAAATGAGAAACCAGATAACTAAATGGCCAGATAACCTAAATACCCCCAATGGGGTATTAGGTTAATTAGTTTTGGGGTGGAATTATAATTAGATCCCAGCGCTGAAATTCGCTGTTACTTTTTCCCTTCAGCGTGTTTGTAACCTGTCATTGACTTTCCATCCAGGAGTGATTTGATGAATTTTACACCTAGTTTTCTTATTCATTAAAAAAAAAAAAAGAATCCTCGGGATGCTCGGGTGGCTCAGGTCATGATCCCGGGGTCCTCCCATGAGTCCCGCATTGCTCCCTGCTGAGTGGAGCCTCCATCTCCCTCTGCCTTTTCTCTCTCTCTTTCTGACAAATAAATAAAATCTTTAAAAAAAAAAATCCTTATGTTCTATAATTAAAAACTATGTCAATTTACACTGACAAGTAAAAGAATACTAGAGTACAAGTCAGGAAACTTGGGTTCTAGGCCCAGTTTGGTCTGTTTGACCTTGAAAAGTCACCAAACTATTTTGGTTTTCCCCCATAAGATATTTCAGCTCTAAAAATTCTCTGATTTGAAGTAATAACAAATATTGTATTTGGCCATGGCATTACAGTAGTCCTTTTTGTGTTAAATTTTACGAAGTTCCGACATCTGTCATCACAGTAACCCCTGGCACAACAAGCAATTCATATGACTTTCATGAAAACAGTGTCTTCAGATTTTGGGGCCATGACCACAGAGAGAAATGACTTTACACTGTGACCCAGTAAAAATTTCATGATTCACTACATGCTACACGCAACGACCATGATGTTTTCTATCTTAATTGTTTCCTGGGTTCTCCCCCTCTAGTACTGGTCAGCATCCACTTCATTGCTTTTATGACCCAGTGAGTCATGACCCTCATTGTGACAAACATAGATTTGAGTGCTTATAAGAAGCTTTATAGTTCTGGATTCTAAATGAGTTGAGTTCGAATTAATAAGTTTCTCTCAATATACTCGAAGACAAAGTTTCTCAAAGTGTGTCCTGGAATGTTCAATGTTTTACACACGCACACACACACACACACACACACACACACTTCTCTGACAGTCAACTAAAGTTTGTGAAGTACTCAGATAAACAACATGAAATGGATTTCTTTCTTTCAGAACTTCACAGGGACTTTGATATACTAAGCACACTGTGAGTCTTCCAGAGGGAGATACAGTGCACTACTACGGTCCTCATACTGATTTAACCATAGAATGCTTTTTTCGTGGGCTTTATCTTCTGAAGAATACACTACTTGGGGGAAATACCATTGCAAAGACCAATTATTAAAAAAAAAAAAAGACCAATTATTAAGGTAAAATGAACTCTCAGATAGCTAAGATTCACATGCAGATTCAGCTTGAGTTTCTCAATCTAAAATTAGTTTAATAATACTGCTTTTACAAAATGTTCATAAAAATTAACAGAACCTTGCATGTAAACTGTTTAGCATGTGGTCTAGAACATAACAAGGGCCTAAATGAAGATTTTTTTTTTTTAATTGAAACTATGGCAAATGTACAGATGGCTTGATGGGAATGAAATATGGCAAGTTCTAAGAAAAGTAGGAAAATGTAAAGAGCTAAAATGTGATGAACTTTTAATTTTACCAGACATAATGCAGGGAATCAAAAGCAAAGCAGTCATTAAGTTCCTTTCACAAACTGCCCCCTACATGCCTGCTTTGAGATAAATCCCTGCCTTTCCCCCATGTTTCTCTGCCTCTAGCTCGTGCTGTTTCCCACACTCATGTCTATGCACTAGCTCAAATACTAAACCAATGTTTGTAGTAGGTTTTCTTCCAAAATATGTTTGAAGGAGAGAAATAATTTCAAAAGTAGTCACAAATATTTAATTGTGAATCCCTAATTGTGAAATCAGTCCCTTTAAGACTTAAGTTTCATGAAATCAGTTGATGTATGGACATTTTAATCTATACATCCTCATTGGCAATGATTAAGCAGGAGTGTGTGTGTGTGTGTGTGTGTGTGTGTGTGTGTGTTCCTTTTGAGGCTGACTGGTCAATATTGTGTAACTTGTCATAATTTGACAACATTTTCATACCCCATGTGTATTGTGTTTTAAACATATAAACAAATTCTTGTCATTTCTTACAGCAAAAAAATTTGTTTATAATTTGTTGTTGTTTTGCTATTTACCTTTCCCACACTTTTTTTTTTATAAAATTTGTTTTTAGAGTAGCGTAAGGTTCACAGCAGAGCTGAGGGGGAGATGGGGATTTTTCCTATACCCCCTGCCCCTGCACAACAGAACCTCCACTAATATCAGCACCTCTAAACTGTAACAAAAGAGTGGTATCTTAATTAGAATTGATGAAACTGCACTGATGCATCATAACCACCCAAAGTCCATAGTTGACATAATGGTTCATCCTCCTTTTTGTATGTTCTATGGATTTGGACAAATGTATAATGACTCTACATCCATCATTATCATACAGAGTATTTTCACTGCTCTAAAAGTCCTCTATGTTCCACCTACTTATCCCTCCCCATCTCCAACCACTCGTGTTTTTTACTGTTTCCATAGTTTTGCCTTTTTTAGAATGTTATATTCTTAGGATCATGCAGTGTATGGCCTTTTCAGATTGTCTTCCTTCACTTAGTAATACGCATTTAAGTTTCCTCCATGTCTTTTCATGGCTTGATTGCTCATTTCTTTTTAGCGTTCAATAATATTCCATTGCCTGGATATACTCCAGGTTATGCACTCCGCTACTGAAGGACATCTTGGTTGCTTTCAAGATTGGCAGTTATGAATAAAACTGCTGGAAACATCCACGTGCGGGGTTTTGTGTGGATATAAGTTTTCCACTTCTTTGGGTAAATACCAAGGATCATGATTGCTGGATCATATGATTGAGGTATGTTTAATTTTTTAAGAAACTGCCAAACTGTCTTCCAAAGTGGCTGTACCATTTTTCACTCTCACCAGCGAGGAATATTTGAGAGCTCCTGTTGCTCCACATCCTTGTCAGCATCTGGTGGTGTCAGTTTTCCAGATTTTGACCATTCCAATAGGTATAGATTAGAATCTCATTATTGTTTTAATTTGCATTTCCCTGAAGCCACGTGAGGTGGAGCATCTTTTCATGTGCTTCTTTGCCATCTGTATATCTTCTTTGCTAAAGTGTCTGCTAAGGTCTTCGGCCCATTTTTTAATTGGATTGTTTATTTTCTTATTGTTGAGTTTTAGTTCTTTGTATATTTTAGAGAATAATTCTTTATCTTTATTTGCAAAAAATCTTGTGCAAATATTTTCTCCCAGTTTCTGGCTTGTTTTCTTATTCTCTTGACCTTGTCTTTCACAGAGCACAAGTTTTTAATTTTAATTAAGTGATTTCCCACACTTTTAACATATCTATGACCTCCTGTCAATATTAATTAGATAGATCATAATTTTTATGTCTTTCCCATGGTCAAATAAATCTGAGAAATTCTCTACTCAACTTGGTTCAAAATATAAGTACAGAACTTTATTGCATCATCAGTAATCAGATTTATATCTGCTCCTTCCTCTAAACTGCAAGTTTCTTGAGGACATGACCTCTACTTTATTCACTTTCAGTTACAGGTATCTAGACAAATTTCTATCCCATGGAAGTTACAGAGTACTGCCCTACTTTCTTAGCATGTCCGGGGAAAATCATATCCTTTTTTCCCTACCTGATGATGAGCTTTATTCCAGGCCCTGGAATTCTTGGCATCTAGAACCAACACAGAGAAACATGAGAGTAGGTACATGGAACTGACCATTATAGGAATGTAAGAGCTGGGCCTATTGGCTATCTCCTCTACTTCTCCAACCCCTATAACCTCAAAGAACACTGCTACGAGATGCATTTTCTCATTGCAAAATGAGGAAATGGGGCTGATAGCATCACATATGGAATTTGTTGGCTGCTCATTAAGGATGAGAGTCTTCCTCTCACATAGCACCCTCCCCTGTTTTATGTAATACTGATTCTTCATTTGTGGATCAGAAAATCAAGCATGCTCTGTATTATTACTGTTAGTATTTTTAACCAAGCTGTTAGGTTGGTTAGGAGTTAGGATGCTAACATTTTATACCCATAGAATAGAGACTGGCACATAGTAGGCACTCAAACAATATTTGTTCAATGAATGAGGGAGGGAATATTTTCTGTCTCTACTTAGCAGAATGAAATGAATATGTTATTTTTTCCCCTCCGATTATCAGTGAGTAAGCTATTTCCAGCTTGACCTTTTTTACAGGAGGTTTTGGAAGTCCCATTGAAAGAAAAAAAAATTAAACAGGAAAATTAATGAATACAAGGATCAAGAAATTAGAAATGGAAAAGCCCTACTAGGTCATCAAGTTCATCCTTTGGTTTGTGGTTAAGGCAGTGCTGTTCCTACAGTCTTTTCCTTCAAAGGAAAACCATTATCTTATGTGGATAAACTTGGACATCCAGAATTTTTTGCATTTCATAATTTGCTTTTGGAAGAATAATTCCACCATGGGACAAGACTTGGGGGAAAAATTATTCCTCATGTTCCTTGATTTTCCTTTTTCTTGATTTGGGATTATTCATTGTACCCCTATCTTTGATTAGCACCATAAATAGCCTTCTTTCCTTAATAAAGTTTGAGTTAACAATTGATGTATTTAACTGTTTATACCCAACTAACATAAACAGATATTACCATCTACCTTCTATTACTTTTATAATCTTTCTCTTGTCTTCAAGTTTTTGAAGTATTTTTCGCTTGGAAGAAGCAAAAAAGCTTAAAAGATCAGTCTTCTTGGGGTTTAAACAGAAATAAGAGAATAATTAAAATTTAAAATTCTTCCAAATGTTCCTTGATATGGCACACCTCAATAGCTATAGCTATCCTATTAGTGAAATATTGAGAATTATCACCAGATTACATTTATGCTATAATTTCCCTCTTGATAGTTCAAGGAACTCTACTATAGTGGAACTCAGGATAAAACAGATGAATATTTAGGACTATTGAATGTAGTCAGTGTATTCTCTTGGAGAGTTTCAAAATCAGAGATGTGGCACAGTACTTTTCATATAGTTGACTATGCAATAAATATATGATAAATTTAGTTAAATAGCTAACCGACTCCTACTAATTATACCAACTCTTATATTTTGAAATGCCACCAAATTGTTAACTTCAAAACTGTGTGTTGTTTTCTGTAATTCTCAACTCAGTGATACATAACATTTGGGAGGTACTTCACAGTACAAAAGTCTGTGAATTAATTACCATCTTTTAAAAAAATAGAGTAGAACTTACCATTTTCAATAGAACTCAACAGAATGTATTGAGGGAGAGAGAGCTCTAGCAAATTAGCACTTACAGCTCGTAAATTGAGTTCTCTTACAGGAGAACGTAAGTTATTTTCAAGCCAGAAACTTAATTAAGTATTCTGCATTTATGCTAGAGTCAAAACCAGATGAAATGGCTTTCTGTGGAAAAAAGCTATATTAAAATTACAGTTAGGAGAATCCCTCCACATAAGAAAGAGTTGCTACTGTTAGTTAACAAAGCAAGTTCTGCAATAAGATTTCCTGTAGATTTTTGAGATGAGGATACTTGACTCTTTCCATGCTGTCTAAATGCAAAGAAATAGAGTCAGATGTCTTCTGGTTATCCAATCCAATGACCTCACAGAAAACCAGTCATGCTCGATGGTGAGGCAGCAAGTGTATTTCACACATCATCACAGCACATCTGAACAGAGTTTATATTTTGTTATTAGCTTTCTGAACCTGCATTTTGTATCCATTGACTGGCAAAGTGTTCACAAAATGTTTATAAGGGTTTTATCTTTTTTCCTATGGGAAAAACAAACTTTGCATTCCTCTGAGTTATCACAAGTCATCCCCAATTTTACCACGTAAAAACAACTTTTCAATAAGATTAGTTCTTGAGTTCTCAGGGTGTTATATGCATTCACTAG
This sequence comes from Potos flavus, assembly GCA_028534135.1. Classification (NCBI taxonomy): domain Eukaryota; kingdom Metazoa; phylum Chordata; class Mammalia; order Carnivora; family Procyonidae; genus Potos; species Potos flavus. The sequence continues at coordinate 126,262,991 of CM052899.1, read as the reverse complement.
AGCAGCAATTAACTTTTTCCAGACTAGAATTAGGAATAATTTGCATAGAGAAAATAGGCAGAAAACAATCCACCAGAGAAATGAAAAATTAGTTATGAAATCAACCACCAGTCTTAGACTGTCTCTACTTTTTTTTAAAGAACTGTCTCTTCTTAAGAAAACACAATTCACAATCTTAGAATCTAGTTGTTTTAGGAAAAACAAAAAAACAGAAATAAAAGCAAAAACAAAACAAAGAAGCCTGAACTCTGATCTGGAAAGACTTAGGTTTTTATCTGAATCTAGCTTTTTCAGGGAAAAAAAAAAAAAAAGAACGAAACAAAAACAATAGCAAAACAAAGAAGCCTAAACTCTGATCTGGAAAGACTTGGGTTTTTATCTGAAGAGATTCTCAGCCAGATGATAAACCAGATGCGTCAATCTAGAAATTGTTGCTGCTCTTACTTGGTTGCTATTATTACAAAAGTTCATTTGTTTTAAGAAAAAAAACACTAAGATTTATGTCTAGTGTCTTTATTCTATTATTGTCACACTAAACAAAGCAAGAACCCAGAAGCTACCACTATTCTGGCAAGTTCAAATGATAAATGCTTAGTGGAGACAATTCAAATGTGAAATTATAGAACCGTGTTAGTAGTCTTATGTTATCTCAAAGAGATGCAAATATTTCAGAAGAAACATTTACCATCAATGTAACTTTATACAGAATCAAATATTCTAATGATACTTAAATGCTTTTTACACATTAGGAAAAAAATTCTCCGAAATAGTCTCCATTTTGTTTTTATTAATAATTCAAATTGTTAACAGCATAAGGAAGTAATGCAAGTCTACAAACTTCAGTCAGTCCTCAAATTTGTTGACTTCGTGGGAAAAAAAGTTCCAATATATGAACTAAATACCTGCTTGTGACAATTCATGCTGAAAATATATCTCTGTTTACTGTGGTGTTTTCTTCCCACTATTAGAAGAAACATTAAAATGTGGAGGTTTTTTTTAAAATGCACATTTGTGCTATTATCATGGGCACTGGGTGATGTATAGAAGTGTTGAATCACTATATTGTACATCCGAAACTAATATAACACTGTCTGTTAACTACACTAGAATTAACTTTTTTTTTAAAGACTCTATTTATTTGACAGAGAGCGATCACAAGTAGGCAAAGAGGCAGAGAGAAGGGGGAAGCAGAAGCAGGCTCCCTGCTGAGCAGAGGGGGGGCGGGGAGGACACAACACTCCATCCCAGGACCCTGAGATCATGACCTGAGCCAAAGGCAGAGGCTCCAACCCACTGAGCCATCCAGGCGCCCCTGGAATTAACATTTTTTTAAATGCACATTTATGGGCAACTCCCAGCTATTCTGATTCAGCAGATCTGCTGTGGAAACTTGGCATCTATATTTTTCCAAAGTTATACAGATAATTCAATCTACCTTGTGTCCAAAGTCTTGCTGCTCAAACTTTTACGTACCTAATAAATGTGAATTCTGATGCAATAAGTTTAGGATGGGGCTCCCAGGTGATGGTGACATAGCTTGTCCTCGGAAAACACTGTGTCACAAAGACCCTAGCGCATACTATTTAGAGATAATTACAGAAAATAAGACCACGTGACATTGAAACCAAGTATGAGCTATTTAGAATAACATCTAATTTTGTGTATACCTTGCTAAATATCCATTATACACAATCAACATATAATTCAGAACTGGGTAGAAAGAAGCCCAGGGAAGCATCTCTGCGGCACTGATTGGGAGATTAAACGTGTTTTACTAAAAAGTCACTGAGCCGTGTTCTTTCTCACACAGTGAGCACGTTAAATAAAACCAGTTTAAGAATGGTTAATTATTAATTCTTAAAAAAATTAATCAGTCTGCAATCTACAATCCCTCTGAGGCACGTTTGTTGCCCACAGGAACACGACAGATACGTCCTCTCGAGGTGCCACATTGAGGAACGGTTCGTGCAATGAGCACCCTTCACCGAGGCTGGAGATGCGCGGGCAGTTGGCTCTCCATTAGCTGTTGGCCTAAAATCAGTATTCGAATTCAAGGAACTGTCTGAGGTTGCTCATCTTTGAGAAAAGGAAGTTGAAGGACTTAGTTGCTGTTTTTACTGAGAGACTAACCACAAGGCGCTCACTAGGGACTGTAGTGAGAAGGACTTGGATTCATTATAAAATGATTTTTCTGATACAAGTCTGAGGAAGTCTTAAGTAAGTCTAATATTCTAGCATATGTTTCAAGCCCACAGAGATGTTTCTTAGATTCATAATTCCCATTTTTCTCTCACATCCGTATCATAGGACCTCTTTAAATCCTGTTTATGGGAATATAAATGTTCCATTAATCTCTTTGATGACTCTAGAAAGTGCTATTCTTTCATCCTCTGTGAGAATAGATGAAGTGTCGCCATGACTAATACACAGATAGAGAGAAGCCTTATTGAGAGCATTCTATACAAAGATGTGAACTATCTATGAAGCAGCACATATTGACTCGTTTTGTTCTCTTACTCTTCTTTTTCATTATATCCTCTCCACCTCCAACCCCCTCTCAACATACACACACCAAATTCTGTGTTCTCTTGCTTTAAGAAAAGGCTAAAAAGAGAAAGAAATGTCCCACATACAGCCTATCTTCTTGCTTTTGTTTTCTAGAAGCTTAGGGGAAGAGAAGTGGGGGACCTCTCTAGACCGGTGAGACAGAGACAGAGATTTTGGACATCTGGGTTTCTAGAAGGCCTGGGAAGCCAAGGTCCATGGAGACAGCAAGGTGTTGGAAGAGAAGAGCTGTCACTGGGACCGGGGAAGCTGCAACCCAGGAACCTGTGCTCCCCACCACACCACAAAGGCCCACATAGGGGATCTCAAGGATAACCTGTGCCACTCAAACCTCGTGAGGCTACTCTCTGAATTTTGGTGAGTGTGAAATTCCACAAAATGAGACCAAGTAACTGAGATTGAATTTTTTGCCAGCCGAGAGATCTGGGTATTTAAAGATGTTTTAACTAAATTTAAATAAAAGAAAGAAAAATAACATTGCTTGAATACCTCAATTGTTGCAAAATCATACATTCTAAATCTAAAACTGTCCATTCTAGGCATGAGGTTATAATAGGGAAGTGGTGACCACTCATATTTATAGCAATACTTAAGAGGGTTCACTAAGTTGAGACTTTACAAAATTAAAAAAAAAAAAATTGGTAAGAAAAATCAAACCCATACCATGGATGAAGAGTTCATATGTATTTTACCACATGGTCAGTGTAAGCAGAAACAAACACAAGGTATACAGTGAAACTCTAATATAAACCACACTTACTTTACACCAAGGAATTGGTGAGAATCTTTGGAGTGGCTAAGAGAACAGTTGCCTTACATCTAACTGGGTCTAGATTTACTTCCCTGCATTGTTTAAGCTTAGTTGATTATTTGTGTGAATCAAGCTAATGTTGTTCCTTGTTAATTTCAGGGACACCAGTTGCTTTCCTCTATGAAGAGCCTCTTTGCTGAAAGATGTTATGCTTTGCAATAGCAAATGTTCACAGTTACGTTTAAAATCATTACCAACCAGGGCACCTGGGTGGCTCAGTGGGTTAAAGCCTCTGCCTTCAGCTCAGGTCATGATCTTGCGGTCCTGGGATCGAGCCCCGCATCGGGCTCTCTGCTCAGAAGGGAGCCTGCTTCCCCCCCTCTCTCTGCCTGCCTCTCTGCCTACTAGTGATCTCTCTCTCTCTGTCAAATAAATAAATAAAAAATATTTAAAAAATAAAAATAAAATAAAATCATTACCAACTTATCTCTCTAGAGTTCCAGAGGTTTTCTCCTTCTTATAGACTTTAGAAAAGCCAGTAATGTACTGTATTTATTCTGGGAGAGATGTCCAATTGCTTAGCCCTGCAGCATTCTAGCCTGGGGCCTCTTCATCCTGTTGGGTAGAGGAAGGGAACTTAAAATTGTAGTCAGTGGAAAGAATTAGTTCCAGATCAGAATCCCGGGTATAAAGCAATTCTTTTAGGGGAAGAACAGAACTTCCATAACAGGGTCTTGTTCACATGTAATGATTTTCACTTTGAACCATGGTCACATGAACTATCAAGGTACTCCTCACTGTTCCATTGTAATACGTGCATGAAGTTAAGCAAGCACATTCACGAAACTACATTTCCTATAGGCAAAGACGAACTGAAATTATCACTGGCAGATAATCAACATTTAAATATAAAAAAGCCATTTATCACTGAAATGAATTCATCCATGAAAATGCTTTCCATAGAATACCCCATCAAGGCCCAATTCAGTGACATACTCTAAACTCCAGTTCTTCAAGTAGTGTAGTCTGTTCTTAAAGAAGATTGTACATTTAGTTCATTACATTACATATGCGTCTCTTGTCAAATATTTTCCCGTAAGTGTCAGTGACCTCAAAAGGGAAATCTCATTTTAACCAGTCAGAGAAAACCTGTTGTTACCAAAAAGCTATGCATAAATGATGAGCCAACTTATTAGGAAGATTTCTGAAACTATTTCATTAATGTAAGTAAAACATTCTAGAGTGCTATTTTAACAAATACTCTGGGATTCTAACTTTTTCATATTCATTGAGCTTGGTGAAAATGAAACAAAATAAAACAAAATCCTTATAAACATGAAAACTAGAGTCTCCTTAATTTGCCGAATGACAAGAATAACTGGGTATGCGGCATTTATATTTCAGTAAAGTTCTCAGAAAAACCATGAAAACGGTTAAGATCTTATTTGAGCCAAACTTACTTCCTCCCAGTCTTTTTTGGACTGGGTGGTAACTCTACCCACTACCCTATTAGGCTTATAATTCTTTTCAAACCCCTACCTCCATGCAAGGAAGAACCTGATATGAAGTCTTTATCCTTGTTAGTTGACTTGACTTCAAATTAAATTCATTTACCCATTTTACAGTGTGAAATTTGTGTTATACTATTACTTTTATCTATATATGTAATATAGTATATATTTATGCATATATACACACCTATATACATATATGTAACAAAGTATCTTATTAGCATATATCTATATCCTAAATATTATAATGCTACTATAATTAAAATATAAAGATTATTTATACTTGTGATATTGTGATCCATAAGAAATATATATATATATGGTCATTCAGATGACCAAAATATATTTGTCATATACGTTTGGTCTTCATCCACAGTTCTTTGCTCACGGTTCTTAAATACCTTGGAATTTTCCGATCCATAAGAGCAATGGGAGCATCTTTTGTTATAATATTTGGTGTCCTGTCCTCAATTCCTGAAGATACTTCAGAGCCATAAAAGCACCTTGTTATTCACAACTGGGTTTATATTAATGAAGTTGACTTTTGGAAAACCTTTGAGGCTGGGGGCAGATTGCCATGGGCAAGAACCATAGAAGAGAGGGTTGAAAATTTCAGTCCCACCCCCTGATTTCCTGGGAAGGAAGAGGGCTAGAGGTTGAATCCATCCCCAGTGGCCAATGACTTAATCATGCCTATGTAATGAAGCTTCCATAGAAACCCAGAAGGAGGGGTTTCATAGACCTACAAGGATGGTGAACCAGAATGCTTTCAGGAGCCACTGTGTAGCCAGAGGGCAGGGGAGCAAGAGCACCTGGCTCTGGGGTCCCAAACAGACCAGGTTCAGCCATTCACTGCTGATAAAATCCAAAGGCAGAGAAACAAGTGATGGTGAAAGGTGAAAAGAATTTAGTTTAGTGAGGCCAACACTGGAAAGACAGCAAACTAGTGTTTCAGACTGTCTCCAAAGTGCTGAAAATACTTCCAGGTTTATACGGGGCATAGGTTGGTGGGTACGTGCAGGTGGGCAGTAAAGGTCAAATTGACCATTGTGTTGGGGTCAGTCACGAAGGCCTTGCTGACTCAGGGCGGTCTTCATTACTTGAAGGGGTAGTTTTGATTCCCATCTGAGGGTGTTTTGCCTGCAGGGTCTTTTGCCTGAGTTAAGAGATAAGCTGGGAAGAAGAATTTCATCATCTGGAAAGTTCGGGGTCAAAACAGGTAGTTGAAGTCCCAAATTCCAAGAGGACAGAAACTCTTTTGTTCAGGACCTTCCTCTATGTATCTCTTCATCTTTCTGTTGATTTGTGACCTTTAATATCTTTTGTAATAAGTCAGTATGTGTAAACAAGTTTCTGAGTCCTGTGAACTGTTCTAGCAAATTAATTGAACCCAAGGTAGTGAAATCCTCTGATTTATAGCCAATTGGTCAGAATATGGGTAACAACCTGGGATTGTGATTGGCATCTGAAGTGGAAGGCTATTTTGTGGGACTGAGCCCTTAACCTGTGGAATCTGATGCCATCTCTGGGTAGATATTGTCAGAATTGAGCTGAAATGAGTTGAATTCTCAAACACCCTGCTGATATCTAAGAACTGCTTATTGGTACAGGGAAGCCTACACACACACACACACACACACACACACACACACACACACACATTGGAATTGGGTCCAGGAACCCAAAAGAATATTCATTTATCATAGCAACATAGTAACAATGTAATGTTGTATATAACATAATAACATTATGTATTCACATATACACACACATTAAATCTAGCTATTTTAATTATTGTAGCATTATAATACCTCAGGGTTTGGTTTTATTTTGTTTTTGCCTAAAACCTTCTAAGTTCCTCAAATTTTAAAAAAAGAAAGTAGCAAACAAGGGAAAGGAAAAGGGAGGAGAGGTAAGAAAAGGAAGAGAACAGAAGGGAAAAAAGAAAAATAACATTGGAATTAGAACTGGAACTTACCTTATGAAGAACTCTATAAAATTAAATCCTCCCTTCCATGAATGTGATATGTCTTTCCATTTAGGTCTTTTCCAGGACCTTTGTAAATTTTCATAAATTTTCTTATCACTACTGCTCTTTACTTCTTGAGTTTATCCATAGTTAATTTATGATTTTGTTGACATCGTGGATGAGGTCTTTTATTTTCATTGTATTTTTCAAATGGCTAGTAGTTGTAAAGTTGATGTTTTAATTTCTATCAGCTTAAGTCCTTTGTCTACATCTCAATTGGTTCAGCATTTTAAAAGGAGTAGCAAGTAAGATAATGAGAGTCATTTATTGCCCTCTCCCCACACCAAACACCCAACAAATATTTATTATAGATTTTCTTCCTCGGCCTATGGCCTGTGCACTGTTTCATAAATTTCCTGACCTTAAGACAATCTTACTTTCTGGCATAGTTCCTATTTGATCATGGTATGTTATTATAGTAAAACCATGTTGTATTAAATTCACTAATATCCGTGAATGCTTGCGTTGTCATAATGGAGATAGAACTACTTTTTCATTTTGTAAGATTTTGCTATTAGGCTTATATTAGCTGAATTAGAAAATTTTCCTTCTTTCCTAGGCTCTTCATATTAATTCTTCCTTGAAAGTTTAAGAAGAATTCACTTGTAAAACTATCAGGACAAGAGCCTTTAAAAAAGCCCACAATATTTAATCACCTCTCCAGATATTAGTCTTTTGAGGTTTTTTAATTTTTTAGAATTGATCTTATAATTAATGTTGCATAAAATATACATCATTAAGATGTTTAACATTAACATAGTAAGTCTATTTTAAATTTTGTATAGATCATATTAATGTTAATTATTTTTATTTAGATTTACCAGTACATTACATATTTCTAATGTTTTTCAAAAAGCCAGTTTCTAGCTTTTATGAATGCCTATAGATTTTCGATTTCTAATTACTTATTTTACCTTTTATATTAGATTTTTTCCGGATTTATATTAGATTTTATATTAGATTTTTTCCTTAAATTTGACTACACATTTTCAAAAGCTTTAAGGTTTTTTAATCATTTATTCTCATTCATTTGTATTTAATAATAGAAACATGTAGGCTATCACTTCTAGAATGGCTTTGGCCCTTTACTGTAAGCTTTGGTAGATTGGATTTTTATGTTCTTATTTTCCGAGTGTCTCTAGACTATCTGGAATTTTTCTCTTTTATTCAAAAGTTACTTAGAAGTAACTGAATTCATTTTCTTTAAGCTTATGCTATTAGTTTCCCTTTTTACTTATTGGCTTGCATTCAGTGAGCCCATTTTAGTTTCAGACTCAAGACTTTATTCAGCTCTTTAAAATTTTCCTTATCATTAGTTCTTCTTCTTGGCTTCTCTTTCTCTTTCTGAAGTCTCTATCATATGTATAATGAATTTCTTACTTCTCTCTATACCTCATCTTTCATTTCATCACTTTTATCTCTGTTTCTCTTTATTTAGGCTCTTGGAGAGTTTATTGGACATGTCAAACTTTTAAAATTCATTTTGCTATAATAAATAAACCTTTCTTCACTATCTCATTGCTTTTAATTTGGCACCAGATTTTTTTTTTTTTTTGAAGATTTTATTTATTTATTTATTTATTTATTTATTTATTTGACAGAGAGAGTGAGAGAGCACAAGTAGGGGGAGCAGCAGAGCAAGAGGGAGAAGCAGACGCCCCACTATGCAGGGAGCCCAACACAGGGCTTGATCCCAGGACCCTGGGATCATGACCTGAGCCAAAGGCAGATGCTTAACTGACTGAGCTACCTAGGCACCCCTGGCAACCATTTTAAAAAAAATCTTCTTCAAGTTATAGTTAAGTTGTACTTAGATGGGTCTCTTTTCATCAGTGACCATTTTGGTTACAAAAATGCAGTGTTTTTTTAAATCTTACCGAGTCACAAAAAGTTTCCAAATGTATTCCTGTTTCTTCTAGTAAGTTCTGATGCTTCAGAGCAGTCCCCTTCCTTTGTACTAAAATAACTACTTGCCTGATGATTTTTTTCTGTCTCCTCAGGCACACCTGTGGCAACAGAAATTCTCTTGTTGTCTACGGTTAGAAGCTGATAGGGAACTGTCCAAGACTGTATGAGTCTCTCTGTTCAAAACTTTCTAGCATAAAAACACATGAATATGAAAAGTTGAGATTTACTGTAATCATACTTTGCTAGTTCAGAGGTACAGTGGCCTGGGGAGAAATAGGAAGTGTCTGAAGCCAAAGATAGCAAGTAGTAGCCAGGAATTAGCTGGCAGAGGACCACCATTCTTTGCCTGGCATAGGTACATTTGTTTAGAGCCAGCCAAAGAAGAACCCTACCTTCTTACCTAGTGGGCCAAGTAGGCAGGGAGTAAATGCCACTTTGGGCATTTCTGCTTGCCATGACCTCCTGGAACCAATTGTTTTTCCCAGAAGCAGTAATAGGATCCATATTGTTCTGCTGACTTTGGATAGGGGAAAAGGAGAAAAGGCTCGTGGTTAACATGGATGTTGCCAGGCCTTTTGCACTTGCTCTTAATACTTCACCTATAGAGGATCTTGTGTCCAATCAACCATTTATTCATTTCAGTCCTGTTTATTCAAGCAACTAAAAATTCCTAAGCTTCTCATGTGAGAAAATCCCTGCTTCCAGGGTTATCAGAATCAGCAAAAGTTATTTCTTACTTTCATATTCTACTGGTCATTTCCATTCAAGTCATACAATCATTAGTCATATGTGCTTAATAAACCATCTTTGTTAATATAGGACTTTTTGTTTTGTTTTTGCACTAATGGATGTAGTTCAATGCTTTCTCTTTTATTTCTACCTCTGGTTCTGAAGTTTCTGAAAATAGTGTTAAACAACTGGGTCAGTTCGTCCTTTGACATCTGGGAAAATGCTAGACTTACGTTGGTCCATGAATGGAAGAAAATTCTATGCTATTCTCTTCACCTTTTCCTAGCTCCCAGCATCTTCCAAAACAGCTGCAAAGAGAGTTTTATTCCAGCATTTCAAAGATCCCTTTAGTCTTTTTTGTTCAAACATATTTCCCTCAGTGGATTAATAATAATCCACTACTATGGAATAATCCATTCCACTACAATGTTCAGGAGAAAATTTTACTTTTAACCTAAAGATAGGCTACATTGGAAGTTCATTCTTTATAACAAAAGGAAAAATTTCATTTGTAGGTTGAAACAATTAAATAATAATATTACTGTAAGACATACATACTTTCTTGACAGTAAAGGCAATAAAAATATAAAGGAATGAGTTAAATATTTTTGGATAAAATATAAGGAAAATAAAGGAAAAGATAAAATCCTCTTAAGTTAAATCATCAGAAATATATCTTATAGTTCCTTATTTATAAAATCTATTTCTTTCCCCTCAAAATTTCCCTCTTAAACTTCTGGTATCCAATCCCTTACAGATATCTCAATTACCACCAAATTGTACCTCAACACTGCAATGCAATTTTAAAAAGGAGGCACTCTGTGAATGCAACCAATAATACAAATAGTTCTCTTTTAACTCGGAGGTACTGATCATGCATGTTCAGTGACCCACTCACAAAAATGTCACAAATCAACTCACTACACTCTGCCATGACACTTCTGGGAAAAACAACAACTCCACATTTGTGCTCATGTAGTCAGTCAGTCATGGGGAATTTCCCCCAACTGTACCTTTCAAAATGTACTCCGTGGACCAATATGTAACAGATTGTAATGTTCTAAGAAAATGCCTTCCCCTGGGATATTCACTGGGTACTGGAAGACAGACTTAGTGATAACCAGGAAACACAGGTAGAGATGACACAAACTACCATCTCTTTATGATCCACTTCATCTAAATCAAGCAAGAAAACTGGCTCTATAAAAGCCAGGTTACAGATAATAGGAAGCCGTGTCTCCAGTAGCCATCCCATCGATTGCTTGATTATAGGCCGATCTGATGCGCTAAATTAATACTCCCTCCCTCCTTCACTCATGTTGGAAAGTTTTTCCTGAAATTGTACAATCAGTTTAGGGAGCTGTATCAGTAAAGCATGATTTTGATTTCATAGAACAGAAAATCTTCTAAGGGTGACACTATTTGCCCCAGACAACTAGAGGTCTGACAGCAGTCTCTTCAGGCTAGAGTAGGTACTTAAAAATATTATCAAGGATCTGGCTGTCCATCTTTCTACCCTGCTCTCCTTAGCATGTGGACCTCATCCTCTTTATTATGGCCTCCTGGTCACAAAAGTATTGCTGTACTCTAGGCATAGAACTGATGTTACAGAGAGGAAGAGAAAAAAAAAAAAGTAGTGAAGAAATGTTGGTATCCATAATTAAGAAGACAAAATCTTCCCCCAAACTAACAAATACTGGCTACAGCTGTGTCACATAGCCATCTCTAGCTTCAAGGATGTCTGGGACATTGAATTATTTTAGGGGGGTTCAACTGCCTCTCAACAAAATTGGGAACTTTCAGTAACAAAAATAAAAAATAGATACTGAACAAAGAACATTATCTGCTAAACAGGTTTTCAGTAGCACATTGTTAGAGCCCCTGGTCGTGTAACAACTGATTCCTATCAGTGCACATGAGTTGTGTGTATTGTTTCTCTCACTATCTGAACAACTTGAATATTATATTTATTTTAAATAATCACTTAATAGATTTTGTTTCATGTACATTTAAATACATTAAATGTATTTTTCTTCACATGAATGACTTAAAATAATTTATATGATGTTCTTACTGATATTCACTATAAAATCCCTATTGAATTTATTACTTCAGATCTTTTATACTATCTTCAAGAACACAATTTCCTCCAACCATGTAATATTTCAGAATATCTCACTTGATACTGACTTTATTGAGAATCTCAAAGGCATTCCTTCTTCTATAACTTCATCTCTCCTCCTCAAAAGGAGTACTTGACTTCGCCTTTTGTCTGTGAGAAGGACAAGTAAAGGTCAGCCCTCCATTTCAAGGGGAATCATGCAAATTTGCTGTTTTTGTTTTTTTGTGTTTTTTTTAAAGATTTATTTTATTTAACTGAGACAGAGACAGAGAGAGAGAGAGAGAGAGAGCATGAGAGGGGAGAGGTCAGAGGGAGAAGCAGGCTCCCCATAGAGCAGGGGTCTGGCAAATTTGCTGTTTTTAAAAAATGTTTTATTTTAGAATAGTTTGTGATTTACAAAAAAGTTGTGGAGAATTCCCATAAGCTCCACATCTAGTTTCCACTGTTATTAACATCTTACCTTAGTATGGTACAGTTGTCACAATAAATGAGCCAAGACTGATACATTATTCACTAAAATCCATACTTCATTCAGATTTTCTTTGTTTGTACCTGATGCCCCTTTTCTGTTCTAGGGTCTCATTCAGGATACCACATTACTTGTCATGTTTGCTTAGTTTCTCCTTGACTGTGACAGTTTTTTAGACTTTTCTTGTTTTTGATGACAGTTTTGGGGAGTACTAATCATTTGGTAAAATGTCTCCCAAATGAAATCTGATATTTTTCTGATAATTACACAAGTTATAAGGTGTGGGGAGAAAGACCACAGAGATAAAATATCATTTTCATCATATCAATCAAGGGTACATACTAACAACATGAATTTATTGTTGATGTTAACTTTGATCACCTGATTGAGGTAGTGTTTTCAGGTTTCTTTCCTGTGAAATTATCTTTTCTTTTTTTTTTTGAAAGAAGTCACTAGATATAGTGCACATTTAAGAAGTAGGGAGCTATTCCCCTTCTCTCTTCTTTCTTGAGGGCAGAGTATCTATGTAAGTTATTTGGAATTCTTCTGCATGGGAGATTTGTCTATTTCTCCCCATTAGTTCATACATTCAATCATTTATTTATAACAGTATGGATATGTGGGCAATTATTTTCTATTTTGGATTATGATCTAATACTATATTGTGTCATTACTCAAATTACAGCACTTTTGGCCTTTGGGAATTCTTTCAGTTGGTTTCTGTGTCCCTATGACATACTCCTATCATGGGTATCTGTGTTTTTCTTTGCTCGTTTTTCTTTCATTATGGCACTACGAGATGCTCCAAGATCATCTTGTATATTTCCTGCACTAGCTGTGGCCGTGGCTCCTTTTATTGGAGAATGGTGTTAGAAATCAAGGGGTTAGGTGGAACCTTACATTTAAGTGGCAGTCGTGATATAGTGAGACGTGCACCTGAATCGGACTCAAACTTGGAATGAGAAAAAAGGAGGCTCCAAGACTGGTTCTATCACTTCCTATGTTATCTTGGCTATGTTATTTAGCTTCTCTGCCCCTCTGTAAGACTATTAATAATAACTAATTCCTGTAGAAGGGGGCTTCTCAACCTTGGCACTGTTGACATATGTGCAAGATGATTCTTTGTTGTGAGAATTGTGCATGTGCGTCGTGCATTATTTAGCAGCATCTCTGGCCTTTACCCAGTAGATGCCAGTAGCATGTGCCAGCCATGATTATCAAAAATGACTCCAGACGTTGCCGAATGTTCTGTGGGGAGCAAAATTGTCCTTAGTTGAGAACTATTGCTGTAGAATACTTATGTGTATCAGGCACAAAGTATTCCAAATATATAATTTTTTAAATACAAAAATCCCATGAAATTGTTATTATTTTACAAAAAAAACAAAAGGGTAAAGGAAAAGGTAAGAAGCTTGTCCAGGTTTTCATAGCTAAATAGGTATGGTGCTGTGGTTTGAGCCCAGACAATCTGACTTTGAAACTCATGGTCTTAGCAACAACACCACAACTGCCTCTGTAAAAGATGTAATAATTCGGCTCTCACAGAGCTGTAGTAAGAATTAAATGTCGTTTACAAGAACATCACACATGATGCTTAAAATAGAAGAGACATACAGTAAATGCTAGAAGAATCTATATCTGAACCCGCCCTGGCTCCACACCAAGCTTGCTCTTTTTCATATACTCCTTCTAGTATTTACCTTTAGTTCTTCCTTCTACAAGTTTCCTACATTCTGCCTATAAACAGGCTCAGCTCTTTTCCAACTGAAGAGAGAGAATCTTTCCCTTGAGGAGGTTTCTCTTTTCTAGTTACCAAATATTTTAACATCATATTCCTATTTATTCTCCCTTCATTATCATTGCCTCATTTCATAATGTTTTAAAATCTTGATCCACTTCTGCCTATGAGCTCCTATTGACCTGGCTCAGGGTGATCACACTAGAAGGTACTGGCACTAGGAGGAGCTTGGGGACATAGACTTCCACCACCTATTTGTACAGATGAGAAAGCTGAAGCAAGGAATGTTTCATGTCTTGCCAAGGACAGAGAACTACTGTGCACTTAGTTTTTCTCTACAAAAGTCCTTCATGATCTCATCTCTATTGGTCTCTGCCTCACATGAAGCTGCTCAACACTCCCCCTTATCTCATTTCATTAATTTCATTATCTCCCATGACCTCAAGTGTCATATACATTTCTCTCCGATCTTTTCTCTTACCTACCCCCATATTCTGAACCATAGACGCACCTCTTTAATTGCCTAGTGAACAATACTACCTAGATGTCCTACAACTCCCTGAAACATCTACAAAGTAGAAGTCATCGTCTTTACTACTAAAGTATTCCTTTTAACATCCTGGTCTTTCTTGATGGGAAACTTAAATCATCATTATCTCTTCTATTTTTACCTCCATTACCCTAAAATCAAATCTCTGTCAAATTCTATACATTTTTACCTCTGGAGTCTTTAATATAGCTCCATTTAATTCCAGTTTTTATTATTCTAGTTTGAGCTTTCTTTATTGCCTGGAACATTTACATAATTCAACGAATAGATTCCTACTTCCCTTCCCTAATAATTTTGAAAATCATGACAGATTAAACTTCTTAAAACACCACCCTCATAATGATACGCTACTCAAAAACTCTCAGTATCTCTGCATCACTAAGACCTGTGCAGTTTAATACAGTAGTTACTAACCAGCTGTGGCTATTGAACCCTTGAAATGTGGTTATTACAAAGTGAGACCAGCTGGAAGTGTAAAATGCAAACTGGGTTTTGAAAACAGTACCAAAAATGTAAGCAAAATATCTTTATACTAATTTTTATACAGATTAAATGCTGAATTGGTAATATTATGGATGTGTTAGGTTAATTATTAAAATTAATTTCACCTTTATTAAGTGATTAATAGAAATTTAAAATTACACATGCGGTTCACATTCTATTTCTTCGGACAGTGATGGCCTAGACAAGTAAGCATATACTCAGCTTTCCACACAAAATCTACTATAATTTCTCAAGTTCTTTTCCTAACTTATTCTCTATTATTTACATATATTGGTGAGAGTTTGTGTCTATGTCATGCACTCCATTCAGTTTAGACAATTGCTAATCCCTGATCATACTCCCAGTCTCTACCACTTTCCTGCCTTTGCTCATGTGGTTCACCCCTAATAGAGCTCCCTGCCTTCCATTCCTACCTATTAGGACTCTTTCTTTATGAAATAACGAAGACCTAATACAAGAAGGCATAACAAAGAAGACATTTTATTGGCTGCGTAGCTGAAAAGTCTTGATGTCAGTTTAAGAAACTATTAGAGGCTTGAACAATGTTATCAAGATGTGAGATTGATTCTCATTCTATCTCTACCCCTTCCCACCCTGCTTCACATCATACTTTCCTCACTTCTTACCTCTGCTTTCCTTTGCATTGGCTTCCACTGGCTTTCAAGATCTCTCTATGCAGGAAACTTCTGTAGCTCCAAGTTCAGCAGCCCTAAAAGAGAAAGCTCCTTTTCACTGGGTCTGTATCTTCAATGTAATAACTATTACCTCACTGGTCAGATTTGGGCCACATGCAAACCATGAAACAAAAATGGGGTCAACCTGACCCAAACCACACAGCCTGAGGGTGGAAGATAGGATTATGCCTGGAGGAAAATCAAAGTGATGATACCAGAAGACAGGAAATGGTTTTGGAGCAGATGAAACTAACAAGTGTAACTGACCTTGTCAAAAGTCTATAGGTCTTCAAAGTTTATCTCAAATGACTTTTCATAATTGAAACCTTCTGCCTCCTAAATTGGATGTGCTTTTCCCTTCTTTAAATTACCAATCCATATTGTTTGTACTTCTCCTGTGGCAATTGCCATATTTAGTTGCATTATATTTATTTCTGTGATCATATTAGCTTTATTTCCTCCAACCCTCATTTTATATAAGTACTCCTGATAAGGCCCTCGTGAGCTATCGAGTACATAACAGAAATCACAAATTTATTGAATTCAATAGAAGTGTTGGTTAACATTGAATCTTTTCAGGAAGTTCATGCACCTAAGGAAAAACTAGAACCACCAGCAATTAAAAGTCACTTAATATAGTTAATATAATTGCCTACAATAAACTTTCTTAGTTTTATAATACAAAAAGTATATAAAAAGCAAACTGCTCTCTTGCCCACAAATCTAAATAAGGCATTTAAACATTAACCATACTATTGGGATTTAAAAGTAATTTCACAAAAGACCAACCCTTTCAATTTGCAACTCGAAAGCAAAGTTCTGTACTTAGTTGATAGACAATATTCACTCCTCCCTCTGTATGGTACAGTCCCTTATATTATTTATCAATGTGTTTCCTTCCCAGAATAAATTCTATATGACCTTGAGAACAGGAATGGCTTTTATTACACTTCTCACATCATCTAGCGCAATGCTCTACACACAATAATAATGATAAAAATAACACACTAAAATATATTACTTCATTTAAGATCAGTCTTACAAGTTATATAATGTCATTTCTACTTGGTCCTCATTTTACACATGACAAAAATGAGACTCTGAGAGACTAAGTAACTTGCCCAAGATTACACACAGAATAAGTAGCAAAGCCAGGATTTGAGCCCAAGCAGTTTGGTTCCAGAACCCACTCTGAACCAAGAAAAGTCAATAAATGTGCTAATCCTCTGTCAGTGTCTACCAGATTCATTTTTTCTCTTTATCTGCTCTCCTCTATGTCCTAAGGAATCTGATTCCAGCAGCCTGTATTTCTCAAGCTCCCTTGTTAACTGGCTTCTCCCTGTAATGAGAGGCACTAGTGGGATACTGGAAGATGGGAGAATGGTCCAAAGCAGATTTGTCCCCTTTTTTTTGCCTTGGGCAGCATCTCCACTCAGGACTCTAGCTCCTGTCAAACTTAACCACCATGGTTCCCCCTTCTGCTGTGTGGCCCTGGCATTTCCTGGACCTTCACCTTTTCCCTTCCTGCCCGGGGTCCAACAACTTCTTCTTGCTAATCTTTGCCTCGCTGACTTCTGTTTGGCTTCTCTATCTTCCCAAATCTCTTTAACCAAACCCATGGATTAAATTCCCTGTTTTGAATATTGACATCTTCCACAAAATATCTCCTCAGGGAAAAATTGCCCAGAAGAATGCCTGCTGGTTTTTAGACCCAAACTTCAAGCTCTACTCTTTCTCAATACAATGTTTTTTGATTGCTAATTTTTTTATTTTTTAAAGATTTTTATTTATTTATTTGACAGAGAGAGATCACAAGTAGGCAGAGAGGCAGGCAGAGAGAGAGGGGGAAGCAGGCTCCCTGCTGAGCAGAGAGCCCAATGCAGGGCTCGATCCCAGGACCCTGAGATCATGACCTGAGCCGAAGGCAGAGGCTTTACCCCCTGAACCACCCAGGTGCCCCAAAGGATATACTTGTATTTATGTCCCAAACCTCTATAGACCATTTTAAACAAAACAAAGTTGCCTAGTGTGAGGAAAAAGCCTTGCATTATATTCCAAATACCAATGGTAGAACATTGGAATCATTTGTAGATGTTTTAGAAAGTATGCCAACTCCAATCAGGGAGCACGATTATGTCACTCTTAGAGCCCTGACCTCGTGTTTTTTTGCAATTGCTCTCCACTAACTATTTAAGCAGGCACTTACTTTGTTTACTGTTATAGCTCCAGCTTTCAGAACAACGTTTGACATCGTATGAGTTCTCGTTCAATATTTGGTTAAATTAATATTCGATTCCTGTTATTTCATCTATAAATTTCAAAATTTTTGCCACAACAACCTCTGACTGAATTGTAAATTAATCACTTGTTGATACTTTTCGCAATTAATGATTTAAAAGTCATAGATGTTCTCTGTTTGAGGAGGGGAAACCGTAGAGATGTATGGAAAAATTTATCTCTGACCCAGAATGGTCAGATCATGTATTACCTCAGAGCGTTTTCTAAAAAACCCAAAGATCCTCAGAGATCCAAAGAAAGAGAGAAAGGACCTTTCTAAAACCATTTGGAAAAAAAAGAAAGAAAGCAGAGGAAGAAACTGAGACCCCAAATTTCCTCCCTACCCACTCTAGTACAAGAATCAGGAGACTTTCTTGAGAAACAACCCAGTTTGGGCACAGGTAGTGCATAGCTTTGGATAGTTAATCTCCATTTCATCATGTGTGAAATGTGCAAGATAACATTTTATAAACTTCGGAGTTCTGTACCATTATCAGGATAGAAGCATCTATTACATTAAAATATTTTAAAAAGAAGAAAAATATGCACACTTAATTTATAAGCATGTCAATAACTGGACCATAGCGTGGTCTACTGTAGTGAAACAGAGTCAAGTAATTGCAAACCAAAAGCCGTCTCTAAAAACCTACTTACACTGATGAAAAACTAAAACTTTCTACCACTTCCTGGTCTTTCAAATAGTGATTCCCATGTCAAGAAAAATAGAAGTTTTAAAAAAATATTCATTCCATCATTATATCTGTTTTGTATTGCGTACTGGAAATCAGTACTGGAGCTTAATTGAAACTGAAAATTATTATACCAGATGCCTGGGTGGCTCAGGCGGTTAAGCATCTGCCTTGGCTCAGGTCATGATCCCAGCGGTCTGGGAGGGAGTCTCCCTTGGGGAAAAAAAAAAAAAATCCTTGCTCAGCGGGGAGTCTGCTTCTCCCTCTGCTCCTCTCCCCACCCCTTGCTTGTGCTCTCACTCGCTTGATCTTTCACAGGCACGCTCTCTCTAGCAAATAAATAAATAAAATCTTTAAAAAAAACCAACAACCTGGAAATTAATATAAAGACAAGATGATCTCTGACTATCCTCACGAAAGCAGGAACAGGAACCCCTGAATGGTAAACTTGGTGATACTTAAACGGCCAGAAGAAACAAAGATCATCTAAAAAACGCCTAAAGGCTAAAATCGGTGGTACCAAAGGTTCGGGGAATGCAGACACAGACTCTAAGTGATCCAGCCCCAAACGCCTAGGCAACCCACTGCAAAGCCTTTATGGCCTCCCCTCTCCCAAGCAGGCACCATTCTTCTCCGTGCCTGAGGGCTGCATGGAAAACACTCCTTAACTGATTTCATCTGGGCTTATCTTAGGTCAGATTTTTAAACTGGATCTCTAAGTGACCTTTTCCCTTCCTGCCTGCCAATTGGATACGGTTTGTTTTTCACTCTCAGCGATGAGCTTCCTCCAGGCGAGGCTGTGCCTTCCCGTCCACCAGTCTGGCATCCAGGTAGGGACGCTGCGCAGCTCTAGCTGTGAGGTCTCTGGGAGGTATTTTCGTACTGAGCCAGTATAGACCCTGGATCCTCCGGGAAAAGGTCGGCATTGTCCCTTCGGAGTTCTCTTTTCTCATGGTAACCTGGCAACCAAACTGCGTCGCTTTGATGGAGGGCGTTCCTACTAGAAAACAGCTTTATGAAAAGTGTCAGGGTCATCTTTAGAAACCCAAAGAAAACAAAACAAAACCCCCCAAAAAAGCCTACCACCAAGAAGGCAAAGGGGGGAAAAAAACCGTGCACAACTCAATTATTCAGCCTCACACAACTGCGCCTGACAGGCCCTCCTAACAACACTCACTTGAATTTAATTAAGTTTGTCCCTTCAGCCTGTGAACTGCTGGGCCAGACCTGCTGCCGTGGGATGAAAAGACTGGAGGCAGACCCCGTGAGGCCATTGTTGATAAGCAAGGGCACAGCATTCTGAGGTTAGGTAAATTCCCATCCCCTCGCACATAAAGTGCCCTGGGGGATAACCTTTTGAAGAGAGCCTGAGAAGTTGGGTGGCCTGAGGTCAAAGACGGATGAGAACTTTTCCCACCAGCAACATGTCCGCCCCTTCTGGAGGCCTCGTGCTGAGGTGTAAAATGCCTGGCCTTTGGAACTGGGAAGTCAAACAATTAAATTCAAATGCCAGCTCTGCCACTCAACCACCTCTGTTCCTTCAGGGATATTGGCAAACCTCTCTGGGGCTGTTTCTGCCTTTGTAAGCTGGGAAGGTCAAAACTACCTGGAAGGCTGAGGTAATTTTGGTAAAATGTCTGACGCTGTTGGCTCTCAGCAACTCTTCATTTCCCTGCGTAAATCCTCGAAGATGTATTCCCCTTTGCTACAAAATCATTTCTTCAAATCTTCAAAATACAGTGCCGGAAGCACAGGCCTGTTGCCTCCAAATGCCTCAGGAACTGCCTGCCTTTCCCCTGCTGTACCTATGTGTGTGATTTTCCTGGGGACTGAACTACCCTTTCCAGTCATTTGTCAAGATCCCATTCTAGTATCCCCAAAATTCTTGTCTTAACTCTACCACGGGGTTTCAGGGCCCTCGGGTTCTCACGGCACTTAGTACTTCTCTCATTTGAAGACTTCTACCCGTTAAATCAAGTGCTTCTTCCCAAACCCATCAACGATCTTCTCATGGGCATAGTTGGGTACCATTTACTTTTATATTTTTCCAATATTGAAGGGAAGTGTTCAATAAATATCTAATTGATGAATGGACAATTTCCAGAACATCTTCATTTGAATCACTTTGAAATGTACATTTAAAATGTTCTAGGGAGGAATGTTTTGTTTTGTTTTGTTTTTTGGCACCTCCCCAAATTACCACAGAGAAAGAATCTATATAGAAATCAGTAGACCTAAAACTTGAAACATGATGAAGAATACTGAGATAAGAAGTAAAGAGTTAGAAAGTGAATAAATACTAATTTCTGAATCTATAGAGAGTTTAACCAGAGTATGCTAGAAACCCTGTCCTAGTAAGATAAACCCAGTGCAGAGGCAGGATATAGTAATTACAAGACATTTCAGTTTTCAGATATCTGTTAGCAGTTTCACTACACTAAAACAAAACCTATTTTTATTTTAGTTTTATTTTTATCAGTTTGATTAAAACTACTTTGACTTGATTAAAAATAATTTGAAATTATTATTACTATGATTTTAATTTAGCAGGTTCTTCTCTTTCTAAAAAGTTTGTTCTATCAGTGAAAAAAACCACAATTAGAATCATAGATTTATAAGTTTAGAATTCAAAAGTATCTTAAAGATTAGCTAGCTAGTCCTTCATTCTATTTTTACAAGTGAGATAACTAAGACCCAGACGTGTGAAAAGACTTGCCCAAGCCTTGCTATTAAAGCCAGACTAGAATTAAGTTCTCTTGTCTCCCCACTTAGATCTCTCTTTCCAGCACATCCTTGAAAGGAAGAACCATCTGGTACTATGGAAATGATAGGAGCCTTGGAAGAATGTGGACATCTCGCCATTGTGGGTATCTTCCACAATGAATCACCCTGCTTAGACCTAAGCCTCTGAGAAGTTTAGGATAAAGAGAATCTCATTTCCTTCACAGTTGACCATAAAAACAAATCTTCATGATTGTCATCATTTTTCATATTATTATTGATTTAGTATCTGGCTAGCACTTAGAATTAAATCTTGACTTATCATGGCCATTATGACCTCCACCTTTCTCCTGCTCGAACAAGCCTCCAGCTATGCAAAGTGTGGTCCGTGCACCAGTATGCACCTGTGGAAGTGAGAGTAATGAACTCGTACAGCTTGTTGGCATTGCCACAGCATTGACATGTGTGATTGGTGGGCATACCTTATTAAGCAGGGTATATTGTTTGCCGATAGACACATGTTCAATGAATGTGCAACAGCCTTTGTAATTCAGGTTTGTTCTGATGTTACTTATTAAAATAAAATTTTATGCTACTGAATCTAAGAAATATGGGCCTGTAGTGTGTATATGGTTTTTTTCATTTCATTTGTATGGTAATTTGGGGGTTTTGTAGAAGAACTGGAAATAAAACAGAATTGTCCTTCACCACAGATAGTTTGAGAAACAGTGTTCTAGAAACGTGCCCCTCATTCATGCTCTAGCTCTGTTTCATCCCCCATGCTCCCCTGCTCCAACTCTTTCAGCCAGCCAAGCTCTCTCTGCCTCTGCACTTAGAACTCCCTTTACTCTAAATGCTCTTCCCATGGGTCTCCTCCCAGCCAGCTCCTTCTTCCACTCCTATCCCACTAAATGTGACCGCCTCAGGACAACCCTCCCTTGCCCATCCTTAGGATCATGGCCCTTCTAATTGTCCTTTATGTATACTTGATTAATGTTTTGCCTAGCTCTTAGCATTACCTAAACTTCTCTTGCTTCTTTGTTTCTTCACTTGTTTATAATTTACAGGGATTTTATCTAGTTCACTATTATCTCCCTGATGCTGAGGAAGGTACCTGGCATATGTTGTCATTATACCAGTATCTGTGGGATGTTGCAGAAGGAAGCTCCGAGGGTTGTTTCTGGCCCCTTATTCTCATCCCTTGCCATGGGCTTAAAAAGTAGCTATTATTATCCCCACTAAGGTATCTAACATTCACTGCAATTAAGAAACCTAAGATGACATGGTCATGGTGGTGTTTATGATTTCCAAGCTTTTCACTAAGATAGGTATGAAACTCTTTCAAACACCAATATCTGTAGTAAGTTTTCAACATTAGAACATAATAGGTATGATTCAAGTATTTTGGAATATTCTCTGCTTCTGATATAGACAGGGGAGAGGTGTGTGACTCATTTTAACTTGAAAACAGGAGAATGGTTGCTACTACCCATGAGTGCATTTATCTCATGAGGGTTGCTAGATTTAGCAAATAAACATACAGGATTCCCAGTCAAATTTGAATTTCAGGTAAACAATAAGGAATTTTGGGGTATACAAGACATACTTATACTAGAAAATTATTTGTTGCTCATCTGAAATTCAAATTTAACTGGGCATCCTTTATTTTGTCTGGCAACAGTAATTTAGGGGTAACAAGAGTACTGTTAGTAACAAAAATCAGTGGTCATTCCACACACACACAAAAACACCGAAGCTAAAATACAGGTAAAAACATGTGGCAGTAATATGCAAATTTCTTTCAAAAAGATTTCTAGAAAGTTTTGAACACACCTCTGAAACAAGTGCGTTCCTAAGGGGGCTCATAGCAGCAGACAGACAAGGGTGGGATTATTTGCCAGAAATGAAACAAGTGTTTGTTTCAATGTGACAGATTCAAAAGGAACTAGGATAAGTCGTTATTTAAAAAGAAACAACTAAGGAGTGATTTGCTAATAGTAAACAAATATATGAGAATGATTATATAATAGCTATCAGCTGCTTTGAATTTTCACTGAGGTCAGAATCAGGAATGACTGAAGCTAGAGCGTGAGGCACTTAATTTGTTTTGGATGTAACATCTTATTGAGAATAAAGTTTCTAAAAGTTTGTGTGTGGCATCCTTTGATAAAAGCCAGTCTGGCTTCAGTCAGTTCCTTTGACAAGCCAAGACTGGTTTCAGCTGTAGGCCAAAGGCGCTGTGTCAGTGGCACAAAACAAAGAAAGACTGATTTGGATCTCAGAGATGTCAGGAAATAATGTCACCATAATCAAGATCGGACTGCTATGGTTTACTGTAGCCTTTTCTAAACTGAGCGTGAACACTGGTGTGTCAAGTTAGTACCAGGGCCCACAATGAACTACTCTTGGGGAAAGTTGTGTATCATAACCCAGTATAAGAGTCATGACATGAGTTTACATGTCACAGAGAGAAGATCCTGGTTATCTGGAGTTTTCCAACTTTACAAAATCGAGGAAAAGACTCTCCTGTTACAGTTTTTTAAAGAAACACCTATTGACAGGTCTCAGAAGAGTGGAATTTTTCCTGACAACATTTTGGAGCCTATGCGTATCTGAATTTTGTATGAAGGCTTGAATGTATCCCCTGCTCCAACCTCTAAAGAAGCACCTGGCTGCAACACACGCCAGAAGCCAATCCTGCTGAACACTCTGTCATGAGGGCTGAGATTGGGTGTCTTGTGGCCAGTGGCCACTGGACCATGGATGTTCCAGAATTGCAACTTAACATTAAGATATGAGCAGTGGCCACAGCCTCCAAGCTGCCTTAACCACCAAAATCCACAGGGCCGACCTTTAGGAGTTTAATGTACCAACACAGAGAACCCTCTGGTGCATCTAGAAACAACCATCACCTCCAGTGATGGCTGAGCCCAGTTTAGATGGTTTCTGACTCTGAAATAAAAGGAAATTCCTGCTAACCACTAATGCCTTTCTTGAATGTGCTTACATTATTTCCCAACAACCCCTTAAAAGCTGTTTGGTTTTTGGGGTGCCTGGGTGTTAGGTCGATTAAGTGTCTGCTTTCAGCTCAGGTCATGATCCCAGGGTCCTGGGATTGAGCCCCGCATCAGGCTCCCTGCTCAGCGGGGAGCCTGCTTCTCCCACTTCCCTCTGCTTGTGCTCTCTCTCCCTCTCTCTCAAATAAATAAACAAAATCTTTAAGGAAAAGCTGTTTGGTTTTCTTGCTATGTTTGCCTCTTCTCAAAAGCACTTAACACGTGGTAAGACACAAAGAAACTTTCACGAATAAAGACCCACCATCCCCTAAAGTACTGACCCTCCCATAGTGAGTGAGGAGACAGTGGGAAGGACATGTTCAGCTACTATATAACTCCATAATGAGAAACTGTCTTTCATTCCTCTGTGAATTTCCACTTACTCTCTAAGCAAGGTCATAGCACCCAGATGCACTGTTCTCTCAAAATTCCTTGCACTTTATTTTAAATCAATGCCTGAGTTTCCTGTTAGACTCTAAACTCTGTGTGCGCACAGGTTGTATTTCTTAGTCACTGCTGTCCCCTCAATACTTGGGCCCAGAGTGTGATGCATAATAGGCACTCAATAAATATTTTTAAATTAAGTCCATTTCTTTATATTATCTCTAGCTTGGTGCCTTTATATTATCTCTAGCTTGGTGCCTGGTGGATGGATACAGGAATATACTTTACCTCTAGTAGAAAAAAAAAACAATCAATGCTAATAAAATATATTGATATTCTAGGAAAAATACATAAATAAGTGGGAAAAATGGCCCATTATTCATACTGAACATATAACCAACATCGACTTTCTTAACACTATTAACTGAAATTGTTGAAACCCTCCATGCCAAGCTAGTGATGAAATATTGCTCTTCTGCTTAGACCTTAGGATTGCATAATCCTGCTTCAGTGTACCGGTCCAACCTTATTTCTCCCTGCTGACTAATAAGAACTTTGTGATCAAGGTAGGCTGACAGCCCAGCCCTCATGTGTGCACATCAAGCACACACATGTGCACACACACACGAAGCTATTCCCATTTTTGTATCTTAGTTCAAGCACTTTTCTTGTCAAGAATTCCCTCCCTTCTCTTGTCCATATATACATAGACCACTGACCCTCCCAGGGCCTACTCAAGGCTTTCCCTCAAAACCCAGGGCCTCAATGGCCTCTATTTCCTTAAGTTTCTTTTTAATCCCCTCAGAACAATTAACACCTAGTATACCATCTTGCCCTCTTGTTGCCCACACATAATCACTACATCAATATAATTTTATTTAATGTCATCTCATTGCTAAGTTGTTTATGCATATCACTTATTCTAGTATATTGAAATATTAAATATCTCATGGCTCTTTTAAAACCCACAGTATCTATTATAAAAATGCTTTTATTTCCTGATAATGAGTGAATTACATGAAAATTAGTATGTGGGGCCCATTTGACTTTTTAAAAAATTAATATCCATAAAGCATGAGATTTCTAGATGCTTTATCATCAGGAGGTCAGGTGAAGGAAATGGAAAATGATGTATTATGTAAGGGGCACTCTGAGTAATACTTTCCTTATGTTATCAACTTTAATTCCTAAAATATACTATGAAGGATATTATTATCCTTGCTTTATAGATGTGGAAAGTAAGGCTTAGACACATTAAATAATGTATTCAGGGATACGTATACTATACATATTGAGAGAGAGAGACTAAGAGAGAGAAGGAGAGAGAGGGAGATTGAGAGAGGACAGAGACAAAGAATTTGAACAAATGCCTGTTTGACTTTTTGAAATCTATGAAATTAAGGTTATCTATTCTTCCTAAGTCTATTGTGACTTATGTCTATTATGTTCACAACCTTTGAGAATGAGGGGAAAGTTCTTTCTTTTAAAAAATAGGACATCAGAGTTCTGTTTTTTAGTAACACTCGAATGTTATTCAGTCTGCCTGTGCATTTATACTTGGAATAACTACTCAAACACTGGATCATTGCTAGAATGATTAGCTGTTGCTAACCAAGCGTTATAGGAAAACAGATCAATTTATAGTTAAACCTTCTTTAAATGTGGGTAACTACAGCATCTAACTTATTGGGTTATTGTGGGAGCAAAGAAGCTAATATATGTAAAATATATGGCATATCATACCCAGCACTAAAAAGAAATTAGCTGCTCTTACTATTATTATGTTGTTATTATCACCACCAATCCATTTTCAAGAAAACTGATACTTTATTCAACAGTAAATTGTGTTCCATTCTCCATATATACAGTTCTGGATCAGGATCTGAGATATTAGAAGGTTGCCTGATTTTCCTAATGAATTTTACTCCATATATTTTAGTATATGAGGAAGGCAAACTCCAAAGCGTAAGCTCTTTTCCTCAGTTCTAGTTCTGCCCTGGAAAGCTCCAATGAGGACCGGCGTGAAGTGCCTCAGACACTCTTAAACACATTCAGTGGAGCTGAAGTGACACAACATGGAGCAGAACCATGCTTCCACCGATCTCATTTCTAGTCTCTTATTCTGCTCCCAGCTTCACACTTACGGAAGCGGAACGCACTTGCTTTCTCAGGTATCTTTTCTCTAAAAAGGAAATCTATAGGTTGAAAAAGCACATCATCATTAAAATACTTTCCTTTCTGACTTTCAAAATAGGATTTCAAGTATCAATAAGCAAGTGTTAGACTTAAAATATGAGCAAACTCCTCAACTCAAAGATTTAATATTCAAACCCGAACTCTCATTCCTAAAATATTCCTAATATTCTTGAAGAATGTATGTTTTTCTCTCTTTTGCAAAATGCAGTTTTCAGTTGAAGTAAACGGGTTTTGACATATTCACAGGGATAGCACTTGGTAAATGCTCTTGAATGAGAGATCCAGGAAACAGGACCAATAAATGTCACTAAACAAATGTAAAGGAGAACTGTCGAGAAATCCTGAAGACTTAAGGTGTTAGGTCCACTTTTTCCACAGAAGTCTTCAACAATACATTTGCTACTGCTATAATTAATCATGACTTTAATGATCCCAGGTGGAGGACAGTGCACCAAATACATGACAGCAAATGATTCCGATATCTGTCAAACATTTTTCTTTTCATTTTTAACAGGAGAAAATGAAATTTAGTTTCGTACATATGGGAATCCAAATAGACATGAGATTCCCTCAAATATATTTTCTAATCCTAAAAATTTTGGGGTGATCAGAAGGGAAGAAAAAAACATTCAGTAGCGGTTTAAAATTCATCACCCTGGATTATATATGTATGAAGGTATTTTAAATAATTCCTATAGCTGATCATCTATATTTAATTTCCTGATCAAAATGAAAAACTAAATATTTGTTGTATGATTTTACTTAAAAAGCCCACACAAGCTATGAAAAAAAAATCACTTCTAGTACAAAAGCCTATTGAACTGTAGATTTATTAAATATAAGGAAATGAAATTCTGAGTAAACAAAAACACAGGCTTAAAGTCCACTGGATGATCTTTTTTTTTTTTTTTCCTTCCCAACTAAACTCTATGGCTACAGTTGTGTCGATGTTAGTCTGAAGCTATTCTCTTCTAATCTCTTATGGTTCCCAGCACATGTTGCCATGTTTCTCAGAGGGTGAGCTCTTGCCCCAGATGCCTGAGCACTGCAACAAAATCTCCAAGATACCTGGTTGTGGCCCCTGGAGAGCAGAAGACAGGCTCAAGAAAGACCCTGGGTAGTTGTATTTTTTCTTTTCAGTATGAGGTAAATTTGCTGGAAGTTTTTAACAAAGAGAACAGTCCTTGGTTCATCTTGTTCATGTTTCGTTTTTTGTGTGGGTCTAGTCCCTCCTACAATAGGATGACATGTAAGCCATCTAGATTTAATATCTCAGGCCATTCTGATTTTCTCGGTGTCTGCTGAGCTTTTCTAGCAAATCATCACCCTGGACTTAATTTTGAACAATAAAGGCATGAGATATGAATGATTCCATGTGCTGTTAATCTATTCCTTTTCAGAGAACAAACTCCATAATTGTGTAAGATATTTCACTAGTGTCCGGACAGTGGCCAAATAAAACTTACTTGGAGGTACTTATTCAATGTATATTCTATGCTACATTTACAATGAATTAATTTATCGAAAAAAATCAAAGTTTTCTGAAATTCAAACTATGATCCTTTCAGTCTCACACAGATGAACTATGGATATGAATTCAAGAAAACAAACAGCATATTATTAAAGTTATAAAATTGTACTAAGCAAAAGGCAAATAAATCTAATTATAAAACAGCAAACTATACATATATAAAGCTAAACCTTATTAATTACACTTAATAATTGCATTTTATGTAAAGTTTGAACACCACTATGCATGTTTTTATAAGAGAGATATAACTAGAATAAAGGTACAAAGCAAATTATAATTTAAGAAAGTCACAATAAAATACATTGAAGTAGCATGACTAGAAGAAAAACAATGGAAAGTGCTGAGTGCTTGTAGCCTCAACAGTATGAAAATGAAAAGAGAAAAATAAAAGGAGAAAAGTACTCACAGTCAATTGGAAACATAAAATGTGAGACTGGACAGCCAAAGGAGATATTTAAATATCCCTAAGAAAGTTATCAAATGTCAAAATTATAATTTATAACTTTAATATTAAAAACATAATAAAATAAAAATGTGCAAGTCAGAAAAATTCCAAAGACCCAGAACATGAAACAAATTAATCTAGGACTGGAAATAATCAGCATGTAGGTAAATTATAATTTAAAATCTAATTCAATTCAGAATGTTGCCAGTTTGTGGCTATCCTCTAAAGTTGGAAGTGCTGCAAACACACATAAAAGAGAAAGGAGGGATTTTAGAATGATTTGTTGAGTCAATATACTACCAAGTTGCTTAGATTATGATCCCTAATCCTTGTTATGAGATTCATCTAGGTATTTGTTAAAAATGCAAAAGTTATAGTCTTATCTACCCTGTAGAAACAGAACAGATATGTAAGTAGGGAATAAGTAACTTTATCAAGCACGCCAAAATATTCTTATATTCACTAAAGTTTGCATGTCTTCTAGGACTTGATTTAATTGTAAAGGTAGAAACAGCTCCGCAGTATAGAAGATGAAAAAAGATCACAGATAAAGTTGTTTACAGACAAATTCTCACCATAATTCAAAGATATAACAAATTTTTCCTAGTAGTAAAAATAATTATTCTAATTTTCCAGATTTATAAAGTAGCGATTAGATTGTATTAAGTCCGGGAAGACAAGTCGTGACCAAATAAATTTACATGTTTATTAAAAGTTATAAGGAAATATTTTAAGTTTACTAACCAAATGTTTTTTTTTGTTTTTTTTTTTTTTTTTAAAGATTTTATTTATTTGACAGAGAGAAATCACAAGCAGGCAGAGAGGCAGGCAAAGAGAGAGGGGGAAGCAGGCTCCCTGCTGAGCAGAGAGCCCGATGCGGGGCTCGATCCCAGGACCCCGGGATCATGACCTGAGCCGAAGGCAGAGGCTTTAACCCACTGAGCTACCCAGGCGCCCCTAACCAAATGTTTTAACTACTAATTGTAGCAGACCAATATTCCATCTACTCCTGCCTCCGTAATAGAGGATTCATTGTGAAAACTATTGCTAAAAGACGTTCTCCCTGTTTGAAGAAATGAACAAATAAATGCAGGGTTGTTGTCATGTGATAAACTTACTGGACCATGAAAGACATCAGCCAGCTGAGGTAATAGCTTAGAGATGCAAGAGGACCATCCCAGGTAAATAAAAAGAAGTGTTCCACTTAATATTCAGAGGAAAGCCAAGGCTAGATTAAGAATTATGACTAAAAACAGTTTAAAAAATGAGGGCTGCTACATTAACAATATGGCTATGTCCTAAAATATACCCACACTGTGAAAACACAAAGATACTAGGTAAAGAATGACAAGAATAACATTAAATGAATTTCTGAATTACAAGAAAGCAAAAGAAAGAAACCACCAAACATGTCATTTATACCTCAGTTTTAAAAATATCAACAAAGATCAAGTCAAACCAAACTAACCAATCAACTAACCAACCAAAAAATCAATCAATCGATCATAAGCTGAAACCAGCATAGTAAGCAAAAGTGGAAAACAAGGCCAGCCTGAGGGTCCATTACAATACCAGGAGCTAATATCACTGGGAACCAATGGCTGTACATGAAGGACCAATAAACGAAATCTTAGGGCCTGCCCAACATAAGGTGACTGAACTCAAGCTCTTGCTTTGTACAACCAAATAGACTATTCCTTCTATGAAAATGTTGACAGAAATATTGGCTTACCAGGTCAGGAAACTGAAAGAAAATCTATTTGTCTCAGAAAATCTAGGTGTGATGATAATAATAATAGCAATAATAATAGTCTCCGTTAAGAATTGAAAATCATAAAGATTAAATGTTCTTATCGCCAGAAAAATATTTTAACTATGAGGTGATAAATGCTAACTGAATTTATTGTGGTGATCATATCACAATATACACATATATCAAATCATTATGTTGTATACCTTGGGCTAATACAATATTATATGTCAATTATATCTCAAAACTAGAAAAAAAAGAAAATCACAAAACTGCTCTCACACAGATCTAAGATTCAAATTTACATTACTCATGTGTTCATGGAAAAGTCAAACTGAGAAATGTACCTGGTTCCTGATTGAAAGACACCCCCTGGCAATGTTTGAAAAGAAAATGCCTGAGAATTTCCAGAATTATTGAAAAATTACATTTCTGGTTACAGGAAACAAGGATCAGCGCCTAAAATAATAAAACCAGATCTGTACCTGAGCCATCCCAGTGAAGCTACAGAACACCAAAGACCAAAAATGATTAAGATCAGCTAGAAAGAGAAGTCAAATAGCCTACAAAGACATGGCCAACATAACCTAAAATGACTATCTGATGGGTGACATCTTTGTATAATCTCCTATTGTGTTTAAGTTGAACCTGTGACTTTCTTCTAGCCAGGAGAATATGACAAAGGTGATTGGATAGTTATTTCTTGATTAGGCTCCAACATATAAGATTCTGTCTTAGTTGACAGGAGTGAGACACTCTCCCTTTCTGGCGTCGAAGAAGTAAACTTATATGTGGGAAGGCCTCTGAAAGATCCACATAGCAAGTAACTGTGGGGCCTAGAAGAGCTGAGGGCAGCCTCCAATGGATAGACAGCAAGAAAGTGGAGAGTTCAGTCCTACATCCATAAGAAACCGAATTTTGATGCTAATTATACAGAGTTGGGAAAGGACATAAAGCTCCAGAAAAGAATGCAGCCTAGCTGATACCCTGATTATAGACTTGAGAGATCCTGAACGGAGAACCCAGCTAAACCATGCCTGGACTTCTGGCCCACAGAAACCGTGAGATAACAAATGTGTGTTGTTTTAAGCCACGAGGTGCTGCTCACTTGTTATACAGCAATAGAAAGCAAACACATATTTGGTACCAGGAATGCAGTTCAAATCCACTTAGACCTATGTCCAGAATCTGTGGGACATAGCTAAAGCAGTTCTCCAAAGAAATTCATAGTATTAAATACACATAACAATAAAATGAAACCAGTGAAATAAAACAGGCAACTAAAAAAGAATAGAAAGAACCAACAAAGTAAAGCAAAACAAAACAAATAAAAGAAATCCTAAAGGTAAACATTGAGTTAGAAAACAGAGAACAAAAAGTGTATTCTTAAAAAAAAACAATAGGATAGACAATTAGCTCAGAAAAGAAGAGAGAATGACACACAAAATAAATCAAAAGGCAACTATAGGCATCAAAACACAAGATTTTTTTTAAAGTTTGAGATTTTATTGCACAACTATATGCAAATTAACTTTTGAAAATTCGATGGAATGTATACCTTATTAGAAAGATATAATTTATTTTTTAAAGTTTTTATTTAAATTGTAGTTAGTTAACATATAGTATAATACTGGTTTCAGAAGTAGAATTTAGTGGTTCATCACTTACCTGCAACACCCAGTACTCATCACAAGTGCCCTCCTTAATGCTCATCACCCACCTAGCCCATCCTCCCTCTCCCCTTCAGCAACCCTGTTTGTTCTCTATACTTAACAGTCTGTTATGGTTTGCCTCCCTCTTTTTTTTCTTCCTTCCCTTATGTTCATGTTTTGTTTCTTAAGTTTCTTATTTTTCTTTACCACATGCGAGTGAAATCATATGGTATTTGACTTTCTCTGATTTATTTCGCTTAGCATAATACTCTCTAGCTTCATCCATGTCATTGCAAATGACAAGATTTCATTCTTTTTGATGGTTGAGTAATATTCCTTTATAACTATATATAAAGAATCTTTATGCACTCATCAGTCAATGGACATTTGGGCTCTTTCCATAATTTGGCTAGTGTTGATAATGTTGCTATAAACATTGGGGTGTATGTGCCCCTTCAAGTCAGTATTTTTGAGAAAGATATAATTTATAAAACTAGCTGCAATAGAAGCATAAAGTTTAAATAGTCCAGTTTTCATAGAAGAAATAAAAAGTTGTCAAAGAGCCTCCCCATCCCATAAAAGTCACCAGAACAAATGGTATGAAAGAGGAATTCTACAAAACCTTGAAGATCACAAATACTGAATAATTTCACTTATACATGGAATCTAAAAACAAAAACAAATACAAAAACCCAAATGAACAAAGGAAAAACAGAAACAAACTCATAGATAGAACAAACTGACGGTTGCCAGGGCTGAGGGAATAGGGTGTTGGGCAAAATAGGTGAACGGGATTAAGAGGCACAATCTTCCAGTTATAAAATAAATAAGACACAGGAATATGATTTACCACATAGGGAATATAGTCAATAATATTGAAACAACTTTGTACGGTAACTAGACTTATTGTGGTGACCATTTTACAACATATATAAATATTGAATTACTATGTTGTACACCTGAAATTAATACATTATTATATGTCAATTATGCTTCAATAAAAACAAAGCAAAAACCTTTAAGACCGAGTAATCTCAATACTACTTAAACTATGCCAGGGCATTGCTAAAGAAGTACACCTTCCAAATTATATTCATTAGGTGAGTTTAACATTGATATAAAAACCCCACACACATACGCGTACATACATACCTATACATGCATATATACACAAAACTGCAGACCAATCTATCTCTAAATATAGATATGAAATCCTAAATACAGTATTAGCAAAAAGAATCCAATAGTACATCAAGATCAGGTGGGTATTTTTTTTAAAGATTTTATTTATTTATTTGAGAGAGAGAGAGAGAAAGAAAGAGCAAGAGGAGGGGCAGAGGGAGAGAATCTCACTCAGACTCCGGGCTGGGCACAGAGCCCAACAGGGGGTTTGATCTCACACTCCTGAGATCATGACCTGAGCCAAAATCAAGAGTTGGACATCCAACTGACTGAGCTACCCAGGTGCCCCCCAAGTGGGTATTTCAATGTTATAGGAAATCCTCTAATAAAATTCATCCTACTAATAGATCTAAGGAAAAATTTATTTGATCATGTTCACATATGGCCCAAAAAGTCATTTCATATAAATCAACCTCAAATTATAAGAAAATATTTGATGAAATAGAAATTGGTGAATCTTCTCTTAGTATGATAAATTTTACATATATTCCTCAACCCAAAAGCCAGCACCTCACTTAATGGAGAAACGAGATGCATTCCCACTAAAGTGAAGAACAATACAAGGATGCCTATTATCTTTCTTATGATTTAACACCCTATTTAAGGTTTGAGCAAATCTAACTAAATAAGAGAAAGCAAATCCATACAGTGGAGCTTCTATATAGTGTGCCTTAACTGACAGGTATGTTAAATATTCTTCCCTTAGCCCTTGGAATCTCTGGGAGGGTCAAGGCAACTGCCTTTGACCAGGGCAACCTAATGGAATTGTCCCAGCGAATCAGAGAATGAAGATTAGTTCTTACATGTGATGACCTGTTAAAAAGGTTAGGAGCACAGTTTTAGAAAAATTCTTGTATTAGTTCTCTGGGAGATATGTACAAGAACGTTCATAAGAGCGTAGATATTGGTGAAAAGACTGAAAAAACTCAAATGTCCATTGAAAGGCAATTGAATAGATTTGTGATACATTAATGCAATGGGGTACTATATAGCTGTGACATGGATGAATCTCAAAAAGGGATGTTGGGTGAAAAAAGCAAGTTGCAATAGAATATGTCCTGCATAATCCCATTTTTGAAGTTGAGAAATCTGTATTTTCACATAACAAAAGGCAAGGAAATAATACATACAAAGCTCAGAGTAGTGGTCATCCTTCTGTGCGGTATGAGCAAAAGGGGACTTCGAAGGGACAGTAAGGTTCTATTTTTTCTTCTTTTTAAAACTGAGATATAATTGACATATAATATTGTATTAATTTTAGGTGCACAACATGATTTGAGATACATTTCTATTTATATATATAGGTATATCGAAATAGTTACAGTAAGTTTAGTTAACATTCATCATCAGACAATTTTTTCCTTGTGATAAGAACTTTTAAGATCTAGTGTCTTAGCAAATTTCAAATATATAATACAGTATTGTTAACTATAGTCACCATGCTGTACATTCAATCCCCAGGGTTGCTTATCTTATATCTGGAAGTTTGTACCTTTTAACCTTTTCCATCCATTTTGTGCTCCCCACCCCCACAGGTTCTATTTCTTAAGATACATGGTGGACACTTGGGAGTTTGCTTTGCAATTGTTTTGGGGGGTGTATATGTAAATATTTTCGTATTTTAAGAACAGATGGAAAAGGCATAGATATAAATTATCAGAAGCTATTATTTTTTAATCCTATTCTAATTATGTTAGCTTAACAAGGAAACATTGATATGTATAAATGATAAGCCCACATCTAATTTTTCAGAGAAGCACCATGGAGAGGCAAAGCATGCTGTCATTCTTTTCAGACAGCCATATCCTCCTACAGGTTGTTTGGGTCAAGATGCCATGCCCAAGGCATTGTGATCCACCTGCTGCTATCAAACTCTAAATTATAGACAATATTTTTGGAATGAAATAGCCTCTCGAGGGCTTTCTGTTGTGAATCTGGCCCCATTAAATAAAAGAAAGCATTTGAGAACACCTAATGTGTTAATATTGGCGTAGGAAAATTTGGTTCCTTGTCTCCTGGGAAATGACTAAAATAAGGTTTCTCCTTCTTTGCTACTACAGAAACAGCACATTTTAAAATTCTGTGATTGGACAGCAAAAATCTACCACTTTTCCAATGCTTCATTGTTTCTCAGTA
This sequence comes from Potos flavus, assembly GCA_028534135.1. Lineage (NCBI taxonomy): Eukaryota > Metazoa > Chordata > Mammalia > Carnivora > Procyonidae > Potos > Potos flavus. The sequence continues at coordinate 126,227,422 of CM052899.1, read as the reverse complement.
ATAAAAAAGTCAATAGTCCAGGTTTTATATATGACTGATAACTAATATGAGTGCAAATAAATTCAAATATTTGTATTATTTAGATTTAACTATAGTATGATCAATCCATTAAATGAAGTGGAATCTGTCAGATACTGGCAAGCTCGTATCTGCCCATAATATCCTCAAACGAAGGTGCCCTTGTCCTCTGCTATTATTGAGAATCTAAAGAAGAGGTCAAATAAACAATATATACACTCTGTCAACACCCACAAGGCTACATCTGTCAACTTTATCCCTGGTAATTCTTCCTTCTCCCTATGGAACTTAGTCTAGTATTAAAAATTGTACCACTACTAAAAACACCCGAGCTACAGCCCCCATGCATTTCCAACTGTGGGACCACAGTTGTTGACCCAATAAATGTCATAAACAAGGGAGAAGCAGAACTCTGAGCAGGCCAGTTGCTAGAGTGAAATCTGTTTTCTTGCCTGAACACCATGCAATGCATTTCCTTCTAATTCGTGCAGGTTCTATAAGAAATTAAAGCACCCTTTCTGCAGAGAATGACTGAACGAATCTCTCCCTCTCTTTGTTTTATTTTGCTTCTTTTTTCCCCTAGGTAAATCCTGTCCTTTTTTATGCAAGTAGGTTTAAGTTGCTTTGGGATGTGTTCTTCACTTCGAGAAAGTCTTAGAGGTTTAAATTGCAGGAAGAATGATTTAAGATCTCAGTGCTTATTTGGCTGGTGATATAAAAGATTGTTTAAGTGCAAAATAACAGCGTATCTTCACAACTTTAGAAGAATGACATGGCACAGAGGTCTTGAAAAGATGGATCAATGCATATCTCTCCTACAGAGATGTGTCTTCTGATTTTCTGCTCTTTCTTCCACCACCCCTACCCCCGCACACCAGTCTGAGGAAGATGAGTGGTTTGGAAGGTGCCCACTGCATTCTTAGAATAGTAGAACCCTCACTTCTGCCCTTTACGTCACCTTTGCCTTCCACTCTTTCCCCTTTCTTGGGCTTGAAGAGTTCGGGTTTTGGTCAAGAGTAAGTAAAGCCTAAAAGTTGAGTTGTCTGAAATACTGATAGTGAGAAGTTTTGTCTTGAGCGTCATCCATTTTAGGGCCAAATAAAACAGCTCTCGGCCAAAGAGAAAGGACATGGCACATCTCACAGATTCTCATAACACAAGTTCGAAACCATATACCTCCCACAGCTATTAAGACACCATAGGTCCCTCGGAATAGTGAACCATATCTAATAATGCTGCTGACATAACCCTTTACCTGGCCACTTAAAAACTGAATCAATTTCCACTCTCCTTCCTGAGTTCTGAGATTTTAATACCATGGCCTTCTTTCTAGGGCTTCCTCCAGGCTTGAGACTAATACACTGTCCCTCAGGCTCCTTGTCTCCACAACTCCATCTGGAATCTCACTTCTCTTGCTTCCAAAACAATAGACTAGAAATAGGAATATATTTTCCAGGCTCCGTCCGGCTCTCTTCAGTGCCAAGGCTCTCTTCAGTGGCTGGGGGACATGGATGGACACAGGTCTAAGAAACCAACCGGAAAGTCTGCCGCACACTCTAATGACAACCCGGATAACTCAGACGCCCATGTTCCTCAGTTTCCACACCCAAATCCTGTATTTTAACAGGTAGGAGATTAGATTTGGTTTGTGTGGTATCAGGTGTAGAAAATTACCTTTAAGACATTATGCAGCGAGCTCATGCTTGGAACGTTCAATGAGGCACTATCGTGCTAAAGAGACACTGTCCAGAAGCCGCGGAGATAGCCCCAGAGCCCCTTCCTGCCCTCTTGGCTCCTGTTACCTCTGCTGCTTTCTCTACTTACTAATCCTTGGCTTGCTCTCCCGGCTACTCCTCTGGCATCCACCCTGCTCAGCTTCTGAAAAGCTTCCAGTTCTTGGCTTCCTTGGCCTCTTTGCTTGTGGAATAAGTCCGGTGCCTGCTCTAGTTTTTCTGGACTAACCTGGCAAAATCTGTAGTTTTGACCCTGTCCAGCCCCATGTCGCCATCTTGCTTGGATGTCATTTTCAAGAGTAGTTATAAAAACAGTAATAGAATTCTTTTATGCTTCTTCAGAGCCTCCAGTTGCCTTTTTTTTTTTTTTTTTAAAGCAATGTACCTTCTTACTTTTTGCCAGATTTTGGAATATATATCCTAATTTTAAACTTAGTCAATCTCTCTTCATTTTTTAAAAAAGATTTTATTTATTTATTTGTCAGAGGGAGAGCCAGAACACAAGCAGGCAGAGCTGCAGGCAGAGGAAGAAGCAGACTTCCCACAGGGAGGGGAGCCCAATGAGGAACTCGATCCCAGGACCCTGAGATCATGACCTGAGCCAAGGGTAGATGCTTAACTGACTGAGCCACCCAGGTGTCCCAGTAAATCTCTCTTCAAAGAAAGATGAGCAGAGTCATCTTTTTAATGAATATAGTTCAATGTATTTTAATAAATAAATTCAATTTAAATTCAAAATTTTAAATCTAAGTTTAAAATTGTAATGAGTAAATTCTAGGAAAGTATGACATGTATCCCACCTGACATATTGAAAAATGAGAAATTTATTAGTGCATACGTCATCTAAATTTTAAAAGATCTTAGATATCAAAATCTGTATCGAAAATACTTTAAATAAGGGACAGCTGTATTGTAGTAGAACAAGCACTGGAAATGTGTCAAAACACTTGTATTTCTGTTCTAATTCTGCCCTTTCAAGGTGAGTTGGCTTTTCTAAGTCTCGGTTTTTGTTACCTGTAAAATAATCATGTGAGTATTTAAAACTGCACAATATTTTATTTATAATCAGTACTGCTAATGTTATCAGATTTAATATAATTTGTTTTTTTGCCTCTTGTTCCGGTTCCTCGGAAAGACTCTTTCCCCATATTCTGAGACTCATCGGGGTAACTCTCATACGTGACCTCCAACAATGCAGTCACCTGTCTCATTGCACACTCGAGAACACACGGCCACCTTTGCTGGCACTGCTGTGAACCCCATCAACATCAACACAGCTGGGTACCATCTCCCCTTATGTGAAGGACTGTGGGTACTGCCATGGTCTCCTCCATACAAAGTCTACTTGCCTCCAGGTCTACAGAGGATCTCTTCTCTTAAAGAGAACCAGAACCAGACAGAAGTGAGAGTGGGGAAACCAGATCGTATTCCTACAGGAACTACTGAAGCAGGGAAAAGAGACCTCAGTATAGAACTAGTCTCCATTCAGAATGCAGTATGGACAACTGGGGATTTACAGTCCAGGAGTAGGATGGGTGCTAGTGGATGGAAAATTTGTAAGAGGAAACCTCAGGGGTCAGAGGGACTCTGGCAAAATCAACTCGATGAGATGCTTGCTGCAGGCAGGCCAGGATGATCAGACGGCCAGGGTGTGGAGTGGGGAGCTTGATCAGATATGGAGGGTGAGGATTCTTGTAAAACCTGCTTAGCAAGTTTCTTGTTACAACTGGGTGTCCCAGACCCTATGAGGACAGACCCCAAAGCTTAGGCCCAGAGGGCTTAGAGAAGGCTGACTCAACTTTAACAAAGGAGAGTCTGACCACTCCTCACACCGGGAGTCGCTGCACTTACCATACCCCACTGCCGGGATGCTGCCTGGGAGCATCTCGGGGCCTGTTAGCCATGCCTGATGCTGCCTTTTGCAGCGACTACTCCTTCACTTTAGTCTCTGCTACCAGGCTCCAAAGCACCAATGTCTCCCAACGGGGATCATTCTGGACCCTTGAAGGACCAAGCATTTAGGGGGATGTAACATTTTTAGAAGAGACCTAAAGCCACTTCTCTTCATGCAGGCATTTTATTTATTTATCTAATTAATTAATTAATTAATTTATTTATTTATTGGGGTGGGGCAGGGTTGGGTGGGGAGACAGAGGAAGAGAGAATCTTAAGCAGACTCCTCACTGAGCACAGAGCCCGATGTGGGGCTCGATCTCACAACCCTGAGATCATGACCTGAGCCAAAACCAAGAGTCAGACACTTAACTGACTGTGCCACCCAGGGGCCCCTATGTAGGAATTTTAATAAAAGACCTTTTTTTTTTTCCTGGTTTTACTTGCACTTGTCCCCAGAAGACTCAGATACCTGTCCATGGGGGGAGGGAGAGAATCAATAACTAACACAATTGACAAGACGATTCTACCCAGAGTCACTCCTTCCCTCCAACTCTGCTGTTTCATTTTGGGGTCCAGCTTGTGAGTGACTTCGTCTTCTCAGGAGCCTCCCAGTCACTCATCTGAGCAGACTCTTGGCAGGCTGCCCTCCAGTTTCACCGCACGTGCTCAGGCATATCTAAATCCCAGCTTATGTGCAAATCAAATCCTCTTAGTATAGTACACACAAAAAGTTTTTACAGTAATAAAGATTGAAAGAGGGGTCATGAACCATTTAAGGGGAGAGAAGATTTGTGCTTAGATTTCCCTTCCTGGTAGCTTCTAATGACTTTAGGCATTCTGGATGAGATTATTATTATAATTAAGCAATACTTTCGACCCTAAGCTTTCTGGCTGCCAAGAGGAACAAAATGCAATTAACATGCTTCCAAATCTCACGAGCCCGTAATGCCAAATAAGGTTACATTTCTTTTAACATCCAAATCGATTTCAGGAAGTTCACTCTTGCACTATGTGCGTCTTCCCAGGTGATTTCTAGGAATCTCTGAGGAATTGTTAGATGTTCTACCAACCCAACCTAGTGGTCTCTTCTCAGCTCTTCCAGGTGTCTGGCCTCCCCAGCTCTGCTCCAGAGCTCCTGCAGGTCACATCACATCATCTCATAAGCTGATTATCTGGGCTGCTCTCTCCCCATCCCAGTTTTCTCCAGGCAGAGACATAGATCCCTTGGTTAATTCTCCAAAGGTGGCTAGGTCCTTATTGCAGTGTTTTACAAAATTTCATTGAATGCTAAAGTGACAACAGAAGGACACGATTCAGTGTCTCTCATGGCTAATAGTAGTGGGTATGTTTGAGTTTTATAGGTATTGGGCACAACCTAAGGGTCCCACCTACATCCCAAGCAGCTTCCTCAGAGCATTTATCAGATGAACCTGCATCAGCTCTAGCCTCGAAGGTGCTTGGTTGGGGGCATTTCCATGTCTCTAAGTTTAGTCTTACAACACTTAATCTTGCAGAATGGAGGCTCCTCTTCTCTGCGCTTTAAAAATCTTGTCTCCTACCCTGGTAAAATCATGGGTTGGGACATCCATTTCCACCCAAAGAAGGCACAATCCATGGGTGCCTTCGGTTCAGGTCATGATCTCAGGGTTCTGGGATTGAGCCCTACATCGAGCTCTACATCAGGCTCCTTACCTAGCGGGAAGTCTGCTTCTTCCTCTCCCTCTGCCCCTCCCCCCACTTGTGAGCATGTTTTCTCTCTCTGTCAAATAAATAAATAAAATCTTTTTAAAAATCTAAAAAGTAAAAAAGTAAAAAGAAGACACAATCCTCCTCAACTTATGGGTTGTGATCTGTAGGGCCTCGATAGAACAGTAATAGAAGCTGATAGATGAACTATGTCCTGAGCTCTATATTATTTAATCTAAAATAACACCATATGACGCATGTCCACAGTTAGATCAAAATCTACGTTTTATGTAATCATTACACTAATTTTTCAATGATACAGTGAAATGAAGAAAAAAATATATCAGCTTCACTAGTGAACAAACAAAAAACATCTTGTTTGGCAGCATCTACATTCAGGGATAAGACAACCTCGCAATACCACCCAGAGGATTGGTACTTCATTTATAGTGGAGTAACGCAAGAGTCTTCCTGGTGACTTTCCTAAAGTAAAATATATCTGTTTTAAAATTTTTTTAATTTTTAAAATTTCTTCTGTACCTCCAGAAGCCCCAAACCTACAGAAACTCACAAAGTGCAATTCTCTCATTTGAAATATTAAGTTTCTGGATTTATCAGATATTCTAGTGAATTTCTACCTCTATTAGTAGTAGAGGACTACTTCTACTACTGTTGTTATTTATAGACGTAATGTATAAATATGTGAGATCCTCCGTGTGTCTTAAGCACTGTTATCATTATCTCATTTGATAGCTTATTATAGCAACAGCTTATTGAGAGTTAGTGTTTTACTTTCATTTCGTAAATGAAGAAACTGAGGCTTAGAGAGATTAAATAACCAATGCAATTCATGCAACTAACATATGGCAGAGCTGATATCTGAAGCAAAATCATGTATGAACCATGACACTATGATTATTGAGAACCCATAGAAATAGAATGTTATTCTGAGACCTTTACATTTTCTGAGAACAACTAATTAGTTGCAGACATCAAATTATTCTGCTCTGGTCAAATTTAGATCACCTAACTAGTGCCTATGATGACCTCAAAGGTAAACCCAACCAGACAGGCGTCTACCAATGACCCAAAATGTCATAACTAAGCACCAAGAGATCCAACCTGTATATGAGATGTGTTAAGTATGACTCAGGTTTCCAAAACCCCAGCTCCTCTTTTTATTATTATTATTCATTACCTATCATTGCGCAGATTGTCTTTCCTAACACTGGTATTCAGTTTCTCACATTTCTCTTACTTTTTACAGATTTTTAAATTAAATATATAATATATAAGTATTATATACTTTGATATAAATATTTAATATTTATATTATAAGCATTAGTTATAAATATTTTATATAGCCAATTATTTTTTAAAAATTTATTTATTTATTTTAGAGAGAGGGAGGGAGAGAGAGATAGCACACATGAGGGGGGGGCAGAGGTAGAGGGAGAGAGAATCTCAAGCAGACTCCACACTGAGCATGGAGCCTGACGCAGGGCTTGATCTCACTACCCTGAGATCACTACCTGAGGTGAAACCGAGAGTCAGAGGCTTAAGTGACTGTGCCACCTAGGTGCCCCATATCCAACTATTTTAGTGTTCAATAACAGGATTTCTAAAACAGAAGTTTGAAAATTTCTTCTTGGGTAAGGTTGACAGACTTAGTGAATAAAAAATAAATAAAAACACAGAACACCTCATTAAATTTGAATTTCAGATAAATAAATAATTTCTTACTGAAGTCATGTCCTATATAATATTTGGGACATATTTATACTAAAAAAAATTCATTACTTATCTGAAATTCATATTTAACTGGGTGCCCTGCATTTTATCTGGCAGACCTATTCTACAGACACAAGCTTAAATATCTAAAATTACTTTAATTTTGCCTATTGGTCATTTCGGAGTACTCTGTGAGAAATGAACACTGGTTGTTTCAATCTGTTTGGAAGTTCTGGTGTGGACCATTTAAATCGCTAAATGGCTTCGTAGGTCCCTGATAGTTATTTGCCATTACAGAGATTTATAGCATATGTGGATCTTGATCTGAACTATAGTCAACTCAAGAAACTGTCTATGATACTCTGTTATTTTCTGCTGTGCCAAAGCCAAGGTAATTATGGATTTCTCTGGAGGAAAACACATCCATTGATTTTAAGTTGTTTTGGGGAAGTTAATTTAATGTAAGTTTCCTTCTGCCATGACTGTGACTTTCATATATTGTACACAACAGTTGGGTAGAAAACAAAATGCCTTTTGTTGAGAAGTCTGGTGTTTTGACGTTTTTGTTTGTTTAGCTTTGAGGAGGCAATTTGGGGAGAGGGGTTAGTGAAACGCAGAGGAAGTCGGTGGAGACTTGAAGCAAAGTTCTTCACCTTAGGGCACTGAACTCCTGAGGCACAGGTTAGACTTTGGTTTGGGGAGTCTCGTTTGCCTCCAGTGGCCATCTCAGCAGCCCACCACAGACGAGACAGAAACATGAACGCCCTTCTGTCACTCCGCTGATGTTGGCTCTCAGGACCTCATGAAACCAGCTCCACAGGAAAGCCTAATATTTGAACTTTTCACTCTTGATTCACTTTATTAGACAGCAGTGAAAGTTAGCCTTGTACTAAATGCTGAAGAGAAAATGCAAAACACCTTATTAATTAGCTTTTGCCTTTCTCCTCTCTCCCCTATTTAGATCGATTTCTAAAGACGCTATTTCTTCTTATTTCACTTGTCTGACACTGAAACGTGTTTGAAAATAAAGGTGATAAGAAGAAGGAAAATAAAAAAAAGATGAGTTACAGGAGACCACCCAAGAAAAATGTTTTTACATGCTATTAAATACTTTCCAGTCTTTTAAACTCATTTTTACTTCTGACCTGAACAGACTAGAACCAAATTTCCCAAATATTAAAAAAAAAAAAAAAAAAAAAAGGAAAATAACATAGCCTATGTCCAAATTCTTCACAGAACTTGTGGAGGAATCTATAATGTATTATAACATTATAGTTATATCCTAAAAATTTCTGCATAAATATCATTTTAAAAAAATAAGAATTTAATTTTAAGATGGAAAACTGTAATCAAATCCTCATTCTTCTTTTTTTGATGTTACAGAGTCAAAGCATTATCCAAATGCCGGCGAACCTCAACATGGAGCAGCCTAGCTGGGGATTTCTAACCCAAACAAAAATCAAAAGCGGGAAATTGTAGTGGAGGCAAAGAGTCAGAAATGAATCCATCCAAATATTTTATGTAAGTCTCATATCTTTGGTCTCAGTATTGTAGAATGATATGTGTATACACACATTTACACATATACATAATCTCCGAGGGTTTATTCTCAGGGAACAAATCCTTTGCTTCCCATACTAACACAACATAGCCACAAGTTCCACATGGCGTAATTTGAAAATAACCCTCATGCTAGGATCATAAGCTATAAGTCCCCAAACCACTCTCAAAATGAGCTGACCCTTCACTTCTATAGAGACGATCTAAACGCATCCTCTCTCCAGACAGAGGAAATGTGGCAAGGTTTTGGGGGACGATGCTTCATTCAGAACTGAGCAATCAAAAAGAACAAAGGGAGACATTTCAAGCACATGCTATTCAATTTCAGAAGACTCTGTTTTCAAATCAAGGCTCAAAGATGTCAGAATAAGTATTTGGAAAGCGAGGTGGCTTTCTGGTCTGTGCATGGAAAACAGTGGCTGCTAGTCCTAGGGAGGGCACCGATTAACTGCACGGAGGCAGTAAATCATGGAGCTGCTCTGAGGGAGCTTGTTTGCAATACAGAGAATCACGCTACTGCCATCCCAGGAATACTAGGGTCACCTAAGGAAATACATGCTAGTTTTACAATTTAAGAAAGCATGTAAAGAACTAAAAGGAGAAAATCACCATGATGTGAACACTATAAAAATAATAATATTGTTTCTCTTATGTAAAGGTTGTTAAGTGTGATGTAAACTTGCTAGAATGGATGGGCTCTAGGAGGTCCTGGGCCTTCGTGACCCTGCACAACTAGACAGATAGGAAGCTATAAAGCAGCCCCATCAGGCATGTCCAAGAAGGAATGCAACTGAACCCTTATTAAAAGCACCTAGCTTTACTTTTCTCAACCTACTTCACCGCAGACTCGTTTATTCAGGAAACATTTGTTGATCACCTACATGCACAGGATGTTGTTTGCTCAATGCCAGGGTTTCAGCACCATTGACATTCTGAGACAGATAATTCTTTGTGCTGGGGACTGTCCTGGGCATTGTAGGACATAGAGCAGTGTCCCTGGCCTCTCCCTTCCAGATGCCAGGAGCATCCATTCCTGTCCTGGTTGTGATCAACAAAAATGTTTTCAGATGTTGCCACATGTTCCCTGGAAGGCAAAATCAACCCCAGTTGAGAACCAGTGCTCTACCCTAAGACAGAGTCCAGAACTTTGTTCAACACAAAACTCCCTTATGATGCTGGTTTGACATTGGAGTCCCAGGGCCCCACCTCCAGAGATTTAACCTGGCAAATCTGAGATGAAGACCAGTAATCCAGACTTTTAACAGCCTCACCAAAGGATTGTGATATGGAAGAAACCTTGAAAACCATGCTGCTTGGGGAAGATAAAGCTTTTAAAAAGGGTGCTTTCTGGGGCACCTTGGTGGCTCAGTCGTTAAGTGTCTGCCTTCTGCTTGGTTCATGATTCCAGTGTCCTGGGATCAAGCCCCACATCAGGCTCCCTGCTCAGCGGGAAGCCTGCTTCTCCCTCTCTCTCTCCCCCTGCCTGGGTTCCCTCTCTCACTGCCTCTCTCTCTCTATCAAATAAATAAAATCTTTAAAAAAAAAAAAAAAAAAAGACAGTGTTTTCTACTCCGAAGTTGATCTTCCAGTAAGGAGGCCAGCCATATGCTTTGTGAACTGAGAGCACAGCAACCAGGGCAAAAAGTAGGTTCTAGGTGAGAAACATAAGAACCTACCACAGAGGCTTAGAGAACAGAAGATGAGTTTTCTTAGATTGGGGGAAGTTAGAAAAGTCTTCAAGTAGGTGCCAAATTGTGAGATTTGAATGATGAAAGATGGTTTTGAGAGAAAGGGGGGCTCTTAGCAGAAGAAATGGCATAAACAAAGGCAGAGAGCCTGAGAAATCTGTAACTAAAATCTACGCTCTATGCCCTCAAAATGTGTTTGTACTATGCCTGGCACACAGCAAGCAGTGACCCGATGGTAGATCTTTTATGTTATCTCTTCCCTGAAGGTAATACGTTAGCTTCCTTCAAAGAGAAATTACCCAGCATACCCATATGGATCAGGAATCTGGCCATTTTCTGTTCCGTTTTGGTGGGAGCAATGAAAAAATTGTTCTATTCATGGGTCAGTTTTATGAATTTTAGCAGAAGGATGGAATAAAGGTGAGGCACTGGGAGTACATAACAGGAAGTAAATTAATCCTATAATTCAAAGATGATCCTGACATTCCTTCTAAATCTTATTAATTTTTCTTAGGGAAGTTAGTTTCACTAAAGTATTTAATAAGAGATGTCAATCCTCAGTGAGGTGATGGCCCAGAGGAGATACATTATGGAGTATATCCTCAGCACCAATTCTGGTTTTCTAAGATTAGAACTCACAACTTACTGCAGGGTCCCTGATGAGCCTCAGGTCTGGAGCTGATCTCATCACAGGCCACATCTCCCCTGGCTATTACGACTAAGTGCCTCCTGTCTATACTGAAGTGAATAAGCACCTTTGCTTTCCCCTTGAAATACCCAAGATGAATCTGGGGAAAATTCTTTTTTTTTTTTTAAGATTTTATTTATTTATTTCTTTGACAGAGAGAAAGAGATCACAAGTAGGCAGAGAAGCAGAGAGAGAGAGAGAGAGAGAGAGGGGGGGGAAGCAGGCTCCCTGCTGAGCAGAGAGCCCGATGCGGGTTCGATCCCAGGACCCTGAGATCATGACCTGAGCCAAAGGCAGAGGCTTAACCCACTGAGCCACCCAGGCACCGGAAAATTCTGTCAAGCAATCTTGCAGCATTATTATCTGTCACCCTACCATGGTACACCTAAGGCCCTAAGGGTCCTATATTCAACCCTAACCCCCTTCTCTTTATAAATCATTGGTTCAAAACCATGTTGACCCCCTAGGAGGCAAAGCCTACTTTTGTAACATACTTTTTATAACCTCTACCTAGTGGAGTGTTTGGTGCATAAAGGTGTTCAATATAAGCTATTTTTTTGAGTGAATGATTTCATAAATGGACTATTCATCACTCTTTGTCAGCTTAGGTTCCAAAACTCTTGACTCCTAAGTTGTTGTTTTAAACTAGGCTGCTTACATGGCCTTGCTAGTATAGGTAATGTTCATCCAAAACTACTCAAAGTTGTATTGTTTTTCAGCTAAAGTAGAACAGAATTTCCTCTTTCCAAGCTCACCTCTCCCCATTTTAGACACCCACTAGGTCCTGCTTTTAAAGGTCCCCAGCTCTAACTACTTTCTAGATTTCTCTGTTATTGAACGATCATGCAGATATTCTCAAGAGAATGGTAATGCTCCCATTGAAGTTCTTTAATAAATTATATAACAAACATTGATTTTATGTGCAACCATAATTTTCCATCACAAGGCTGTTCCCAAACTCACAATACTTACTGCCTGAAACCCTCCTGCTGGAAGAATATCCATTTTCCTCATATTTGTTTTCAATAAAAATTTAGAACAGCTGGAAAGTCTTGTTTTCTACAAAATTCTACAATATGATTTAAAATCAGTAATTCTAAATATAGAAGTTTTTTTTTCTTAAACATTGTTATCTTCATAACTTTTTAGCTATCAGATTTCACACCGAGCAAAAAACTCCAATGAAGGACAAATTATGGCTGAATTCAGAAAACAATAGTCATTTCTTTTTGAAAATAATAGCTATTGGCTATAAATAATAATGTGATATATCTTCAGACTGGAAAATATAAATCATAGTGCCTAAATGACATGCTTATATTAATATGTCTTGCTGTTATTCCATGACTTTTATCCATCCCAATCATAGTATGTGTTCTCTATAAAATCATTTTCCCCCAATTTTTCTTTTCATGAGTAGAGCTGTTTTTTATTCTGGTGCCAATTGTCTCACATGTTAGCCAGGAAAAATATTATCAATAGTAAAATAATCATACTCTATCACAAAATGTATATTTGTCTTACTAAACAACAGATGGAGGGTTGATGCCCTTCTAAGAAATCTAGACTATCTGAGAGTATTAGTTCAGGCTGCAGTAACAAAACACCACACATGGAGTGGCTTGTCAACAGCATAAATTTATTTCCCGCAGTTCTGGGCATTATTACTTTCCAAAGTCCTCCCTTCCTAATACCATCACCTTGTTAGGATTTCAACCTATGAACCTGAGTGGGGGGACACAAACATTCAGACCATTGCAAGGAGTTATTAAGAATATGGTTTCTGAAGTTAAACGAATAAGCTTAAACACCATTTACCAGCTCTGTGACTTTGGAAAATTTTTTTTTACCCCTAGAAGTCTCAATTCCCTGCTGTATACACTAAGAATAATAGTAGTGCCTACTTCACAAGACTGCTGAAGATATTAAATAAAATAATGTATCTAACTTAATGAAAGCATCCTAGAACAAAAAAAGCAACAACTTAATTGTTAGCTGTCACTATTTATCTCACTTTTTAATCATTTCTCTGGTTTTCGGATAAAGTAAGTTAGCTAAACTTCATTACCACATATTTACCTCCTTTGTGTGAAAAAGAATGCAGTTCTTTTAAATTCATTTAAAAAAGCATTTCTTTTTAAGTCATCCTATAAAGCTGCTGAACACAAAAGGTTATGAAAGTGGAACTACAAACGATCCTTGCTTTCACAGCACATAAAACTGTTTTGGGGGACAATCCTTGGATGTAAAGTGATTAAACAATCAAACAAAGCGGTCTGTAAGTTAGTGCCTGAGTTAGGAGTTCAGATATAAATTTGGAAAGACACTCTGAGAACTCAGAAACCAAGTGGACTCAGTAACCATGGAAAAGTTGAGATTTAGGCTGATAAAGGGGAAGGTTAGAGAAAAGAGCATGTTAGTGAAAGGATGGGATGAAGTGGGGGGAAAATCTTAAAAAAAAAAAAAAATGTGAATAGTGTGGCCCAGTGCAGGGTAGGTGCTGATAGAAGCTGGAAGGGAGGAGTTTCAGCTCCTTGGTGTACTTAGTCAGGAGCACTTGACCGCCAGCCTGCAGAGCAGGCAATGGGGAACCATACGGTGGCATGAACAGATGAGTAACGGAGAGAGAGCAGTATTTTAAGAATGTTAGTTTGGAATGGTTGCAGGTTGGATAGGGGAAAAAGGAGGTAGTCTGCAGATTGGATGGGGAAAGAGGAGGCTGAAGGCAGGAAAATCAGTTAGGAAACTATTACACTGATCCAGGAAGAAGGCAATGAAGTTCTGGAGTAAGCTGGTGACAGAAAGAAGCAGATGGTTGTCGTTTTGTCCAAGATGAATCGATAGGACTGGGCAAATTCACTGGCTATACGGGGTGAAGTGAAAGGGTGAGAAATTGGCTCCAAATCTAATCACAGAATCATAGGACAGATGTGTCCTCCTGCAGCCATCTGAGCTCTTTCCATCTCCCTGGCCCTCTCAGAACGTGTACAAAATAGCTGGCCACCACGTTTGAGAATCTATGTTGTTTTTTAGATTATTATTATCCCAGGGATATAGAACCTGAAGCCGAAATTCAGCAATGCTGGCACTGTACCTGTCGAGAGGGAAAGTTGAAAATCTGCATAATCAGAATATTTCAGATAATAGTCTATCTGCCTAACATTTTTCGCTACACGCCTCCTTTACTCATCATGCCATTAAAAATGTTCAGTGTTCATTCCTGAAACCAACCCTGGACTTCTGGATCCAACAGTAGAGTCAATTATATGATTGTTTAAACATCAAAGCTTTTCCTCACTAATGTCCTTACCAGGGGACATAAATAGGCAGGTCTTTTCTCTCCGGTTGAGGCAAACGCCTATGTAGTTCAAACCAGCATACTGTACATTCCTGTGTGATTTTATGTGTTTTATCGTTGGCAGATGGAATATCTGCTTTTCCCATTGCTATCGATTGAATGTGTGCAGTGCACACCCTGTCCAAAGCAGACCTGTTTTGTCGGGCAGAAGTCAGGGCTCATTGCCCCGGGACAGCCCATTTCTTGGAAATGCTCATAGGATTTTCAGTTTCCCTTTTTGAGGTATACAAGGAAAATATTACCCTGGGGAAATATCAAAGGATTTCCTGACATCAGCCAGAGAAACAGGTGCACACATATTTGGTTTGATAAAAATGGGGGATACGAGTGCAGTGCCCATGGTCCAGGCATCTCATTCGCCTTGATCAACAGTTTCATGGTCCATGCAGAAAACTTCCATCCTCAGTGATCACTGTCTCCATAACAAATTTGAATGCCTTAGTCTGGAATTCAAGTTCCTTCACAATCTGGCCCCAACTGACCTTTCCGACCATGTTATGCGCTACACCCATTCAAGATCCTGCCAAACTAAGCCACTTGCTGTGCCCTGATCCATAACCCAAGCCCTGTGCTTGCTTCTGTCCTTTCTTCAACTCAAAATAATCTTCCTCTACAACCCAAATTTCCAAATTCTTGGCATCCTAAAAGTCCCTTTCATTCACCAATCTGTGAAGGCTTTCTTCCTCCCCCAGGTGGAAATCAACTCTCACTCCTTTATCCTTCCATGGCAAGTTAGTTATATTTCTCTGATGGTACTTCCAAGTTCTACCTCGAAATGTGGTCAGTGTTCTCACCTATATGTCTTAGGGTGTCTTTGTCTGATTCATCTTTGAGTTCTTGCAACTATAACATGATGGAAAGAATATTTGGAGTGAGATGGCTTAGGTTCAAGTCTACCTCTTTCTGGCTATATCATTATCAAGACCCTTAACCTCTCTGACTATCAATTTCTAAATTTCAATATGTTTTTAAGATTATATATGATAATGGTATGAAAGCCATTATTTAAACTATAAAAGATAAAATAGTTTAATATATTTTATGATATCAAATTAATATTAATATATTATAAGTAAAAGATAGTGAAATAAATCAATTTCCTGACATTGCTAGAAAAATGATTTATTCTTCTATATAACATCATGCACCTGACCAATTCATTCCACAGTTGGAACATCCCTGAATTGGACCTGCTCATGAGAAGAGGATGAGTTAAAATATGATCTTGTTACTAAAATTGCTGAGTCCTCCTCTCCTTGTCTCCTAATCATTGGTTTACCCTCTTGGCATTTTTATACTCCAACCAGACTATGTTACAGTATTTCACAAAAGCTGCCAGTAAGGTAAGACTGAGGTGGTTCAAACACTGAAACCAAAAAGACTACCATTCACTCATTCACTCATTCATTCAACAAGTATTTACAGAGTGTTCTTAAAAACCAGGCACCCTGCTAGGTTCTGGGGATAGAAAAATGAGTGAGACAAAGTTCTTTCTTGCTCTTGAGATGTTTACGGACTAGTAGAGGAGAAAATTATCTTGATATCAATTTCACTGCAATATATATAATATGGGATGTTAGGTTTTGAAGTGAGATAGAGAGTGGTCAATAAAGAGCTTGCCTGATGAAACTAATTCTGTGGTTTATGGTACCCATTCATCATCGAGAAAAATGTATTCCCACTTCAGTCTGTCTTTAAAGTGCATTGAAGTTGAGTCTATTGTGAAAAAATGTAGATGGTGAGGATGTGATTTATGCCTGTTCTCCACACTCCCTAGTGGACTTGAGTCTTGAAATTCCCTAGAGAAAGGCTTGCTTGAAACTCAAGAACTACATTAAGTATGTTTTTCATTGTCTCTAACCAAAAGCCAAAACTGGAAAGTATTGAAAAGAAGAGAAATTTCTTAGGGTTCCATTGACCAAGGGTAAAGGGGGAGAGCTGAAACAGAGAGGGAGAGTTAGATGTTGTTTAGTGTTGGAAAGAGAGGGATTCACACTCTGCCCCACTGGAGCAGATGGAGTGTGTGTGCGCACGCGCGTGTTTGTGTATGTGTGTGTGTGTGCGTGTATGTCGTAAGGAGAGGTGACTGAACACATAGAAGTTTGGTAATATAAAGGTTGAGGCACACTCTGCCCTTGCTTCCTGGGAGTGCCCTGAAAAAGAAAGCAAGGTCCTTGGATACCTGTCAACATGGTGGAGTGCAGAGCAGGGAGGCTGACAAGGTATGTTTAGTCTCAGGGGTCTCAGAAAGGACCAGAAAAACATCCAAAATGGCACGATTCCCTAGAGAAGAGGAAGAGCTTCTTTACAAAGTAACTATAATAATGTGTAACATAATATTTGTGAAAATTCATGACATCATTTTTTTATTGACAATGAATGACTACTGGTGGATGTTATTTAATTCACTTTTAAGTTGACTGAGCTGAGCATAATTTCCAGATCTGATCTTCTATAATAGCTTTCTGAACTCCATTTGAGAAAAATCTACGAGTTGCCAGTATTTTATTTTTATTTCATTGAAGTTCATGTAAGTTGAAATAACAAACACACAACTAGATTATCCATCTTATTTACATATTCTTGGTCACTTATTTAGCGCTTTGTTGAGACATCTTCTTAGTTCTAAATTGATTTATATCTATGACATATGTCATCTTTGAAGACAGTTCTTCAAGAACTCTTTTGTTATTGGAATGCATTAATTTAGTGGTTTAAGGATCATATATGGTTATTAGGTTTGCTCAGTTTCAGTCTCACATACCTGGGAATTCCCCCAGTGAATGTGGGGTGCCGATGAATGACTCAAGTGGTTCAATTCCAATCAGCATTTTAAAATTCCTTCTTCTAAACAAATAAATAAAAGTTTTGCTTCATTTCAAATTATTATGTTTTGTAGCCCACTATGTGGTCTGTGTTCCAATACTTCTATAATCTTGTCTAATTTTCTAAGGTTTTTTATTATGTTTTGTATGTTTTGTATACATATTATGTATGTATTTACTTTATTTTATTATGTTTTGCAGCCTACTATGTGGTCTGTGTTCCAATACTTCTAATTTCTTATCTAATTTTCTATGGTTGATTAACATATTTATTTACTAATATGGTGCAGACATTTAATTGGATAAAAATAGGTCCTTGATCAATGCTATAGATGCTTATCTGAAGCAACGTATCTATTAAGTATAATTTTAGGTTTTTTTCCAAAAGTGTTTTTTTCTAAATTTTCAATTATCAGAGAAGTATTCCATGGGTTTTATTCATCAATCAGCATTTGACTCTATTAGTTAAGCTGGGATATACTTACAACATTAATTGTACTTTTGTACAAATTTGTTCAATTGTACAAATAACTGTACAGATAATAGAACACAGAGATATATATAGTGTATATATATACCCATGTATCTTGTGTATATATACACCCATATATACATATATATCGCATATATATGTATATATGTTGAGATATATAGATATATATAAGTGCAAAGATAATATAAAGCAGCCAACTCATACCTACATATTATTTTTACAGCCCACAGAAAAATTGTTTAGTATGTACATCAATAGCTTTTAAATACTCATACCCCTTGACCTGCTCATTCCACTTCTGTGATTTGTTCTAAGGAAGTAATTATAAATGCACAAGAAATATTTGCCACTAAGATATTCATTGCACCATTATTTCTGCCAGAGAAAAATTCAAAGCTGTTCACATTTACAGAATAGGAGAATGGATAGGTAACTGGTATTATAACTCTTTGAAGGACTATCATGCAAAAATGACGTTTACAAAGATTTTATAGCAACATGGAAAATGCTTATGTTATAATGTTAGTTGAAAAAAAATTAGACACAGAACAATACATGTACAGATGGAAACTAAGAAGAAAGCAGAACTCTCAAATTATCCATTCTTTAGACATTTTGGTTACTACTTAACTCTATTTCCATTATAGGAAGAAAAAGAAAAAAAACCCAAAATATACAAAGCAATATTTGCCTAATCATAAACATCTAGGTACTTTAAAGGCTATGAATTTTAACTAAGTAAAAATTAGATTCCTTTAGCTATAATCTAGCACTTTATATAATTGCTGTGTATTTTTGAATAACTTCTTTAACTTCCCTGAGTCAATTTCATTCATAAAATAGTGCTGGTAATATCAAAATATCAAAATCTCACATCTTTATGAGATTTTTTGTGAGAACTGCAATATATTATTCTTGTGGCTAGAGTAAATTAGCGCCTGTGTTTTAGTGCTGAGTCACAACTTCCGAGTAATAAACACACTCATACATATATATATGCACACATAACTCTTTAAATCAACAGGAGAAAGATAAAAACTTAAAGGAAAAAAATAGATAATTTATAAACAAGCGAATTTTAAAAGGAAAAAAAGGTCAGTGTTTGAAAATAAAAAGCTACATCTTACAAGGTCTAGGCCATCTTTCATAATATCATCATGAAATGCCTTCATAGGCCCTACACGTATAATTTGAAAACCAACCGACAGCTTGAGAAGCTTTTCAGGAATCTTGCTTCAGTTATTAATAATTGCTGCCTGCAAATTAGCCTAAGGTGACGCTAATAAAGCCAGAAGATGAGACTGCATCCATTCTCAGAGGCTACTGTCCCCTGAATGATGCTCCCAACCTTCAAGCCAAAGAGCTACTAGAGGGTAGCTAAGATAGTCTCTTCTGTCCAGCATAATCCCATTAGAAGTCCACGTCAGGCCAGATTCTCAACTGCCCCTCCCAGCTGGCAATGGGAAAAAGCCCATGCCTCTGTGGTTTAGCTACACATTGTTTTGAGTAATGACTTTTATGATGCCACAGGCTGCTGAGCCAAAATAATATGGGATCATAAAAGAGGAATGCCTCCACTGAAAATTGTCTCCATACAAATGGCATTTAGAGACAAGCAGAGGGGAAATGAGGGCATCTACGGTTTTATCATTAACAGCAAGGCCAGCAGTAGAGGCCAATCAGGAAAGCTGATCCCCTTGGAGTCCTTTTTAAGTGGATAATCTCAAAGCAGAACATGTACTCCTGGGAATTTCCAGAGTTTATAACGCTTGACCTTGCCATTTGTGGTGCCATAGTTGAGATTTTAAACTAGTTCTCTCTTCTTGTGGTATTTGCTTGCCTCATGACACAGGCTACTGTCCAAGAGAAGAGATACAGAAAATAAGAGATCAGGTCTAGTGTCTCTCTTATGACATGACTATGCTGGCAACTAGGTTTTTCCTTCATGACATGGCATAAACTTGGCCTCCAGTTTCATTCCTGCCTATGTACCTTTGATGTTTCCTGAGAAGTTAGACCATCGCAATGCTCTATCTGGAGGGCAATACAATGCCATATGCTTTCACGTAGTCTCACTGTATGATCACTCCTATGAGATTTTTGAGACAGGAATCTGCATTATCACATCTTTAAACCTGGGCAGACATTTGGTTGCACCTAAGAAGAATTTCATTTTTTTTTTCTCAGATGGCTCAGTTAAAATAGGGGCTGGATGACAAGAACAGGGAATAGCCTCTATTCTTGGCATGAAAATATCAGATGAAAGACTTAGTGATGTCCTGGTACATAATTGACATTTTGTGAACATTAATTCAACGGAGCTTTAGGAATCAGAGAGTTGAGATTTCAATGAAATTGAACACATGCCTGTTAGGTTAATTCATGACTTATTGTGCAAAACAGTCGTTTGTGAATCTTCATATTGTTTGCATTCAGAACTGAATGGACTCAATGTACTGATCTGAGGATATACTGATACTGAAACTATCAAGAAGAATGTATTGTATAAATTGCTTGCTAGGGGAATCTGAAGTTTGTAGCATTCAAGGCTTTATACTAGAAGAGGTTTGAACCTAGTGAAATGGATTCTCCCGGTCATTGAGAAAGGAAGACAGGCAAGCAAGTAAGCATGTTTATGTATGATCTGAGTTTGTATGAGATGGTGAGTGTGTGAGCCCAAGAGTACCAGGTTGGCCCAAGCACAAGTTGGTGGGTGGGGAGAAATCTGGTGGAAATAGGTAGTGACAACTAGTAAGAGACAGACGAAAGGCCACTCAATAGAATCTGAACATTGTTGATAATGTGATAATGTGAAATATTAAATTTTGACAACTTAATATTATATCTTTGTGTGTTAAAACCAGGATTTGCGTGGTGGGATGGGAAAAGGAATGCAAATGAGCATAAGCATGCATAACATTTATGACCACGTCTTAAGTTAAAGACTGCTCTTGCACAAACTTATAAAAAGTCATTATACAATATTTAAGATATGTGCAGGTTTAGAGACTAACATCTCCAGCTTAAAATGAAATATTATTATAATAAAATATTCCAGTTACCTCTCCCAGATTGTGCCACTCTCTCTCACCCTTAAATTAAAAACTATCCTGAATTGGGTGTCATTTATTTCCATGCAGTTCTTTATTTATATACTATCTGGGCATTAAACAACATGTTGTGTTATTTTTAATTTAACTTCTTTTCACTGGATGCCATACTTTCAACTTATCTACCCTACTATCAGTCCTAAAGTCTGTGTTAGAGTCACATTCATCCTACCACCTGCTTACTCTTGTTTAATAGCACGATTCTTCTTTCCTCTCTCAACACCAGCACCACTAGCACGAGAACATTGACGAATGGCTCCATTTTCTCAGCAGGACTAAATATCTCACCTGCAGTTTCACATAATTCTTTAAAAACTCCAGATGCTTGGGGTTACATTAATTTAAGGTGTCTTATTACAGAGAAATAACGTGAAGTTCAGAATTGAAGTCCCAGCTCTGTTCACCACAGACTAAGTTTGTCAAGTCATTTGTCTTCCTAGAACTCATTTTGGTAAATTACAAAATGGAGGAGCTGAACATGTAAATTAGCTCCATTGCCCTTTCCAACTCTAACAAGTCTCCTTTTATTTCACTCTTTTCCTTCAGTATGGATGAACAGACTCACCATCCCCATTATTAAATCGTCTTTCTTTAAAACTCTCTTTTGCCATTTTCTTGAAACATTTATGGACCAATAGAGATGAGAATGTGTCTGCACATACTTCCCAAAGTATAAACTAAACCTATTTTCAAAAAGCATTTTCTGGTCAGTTTGTTTCAAAGAACCTGTCTTAGCCTGCTTGATATTCTGTGGGACGTATTCAGGAGTCACTAATATTGCTACTGATCCTTTGAACATGTGATAGAACATCTTTTGCTAAGGTAGTCTTAATTTGAACCCCATCTAAGGCCATTACTAACCCAAGTCTCTCAAAGCTGATACATTTCTGCCTGTATGAAGTCTTCCCAGGAAAGGATTCAAGGATAGCCTCATACATAGACACTAGTGCAGTGAGGATATGATTTCCATTCTCATAGTTTATACATAGTTGGCTGTTACTCCTGAAAAACAATCACTTTAAACAGAAACATTCTATGTTTAATCCCTGCCAATTTCATATTGAAAAGTGTGAGGAAAATCAATTAAACAATCTTTAAGTTCCAAAAAAATGAAATAGACTTTCCTTCATTATAAAAATGGTAATTTACTATTTCTTTTCTTCCAATGAATGTAAAAAGTCATGCGTAGGTGTCTCCACTTAGGAAAAGTAGGCACATGGTTGATGGGAAGGCCAAACGTGTGTTCTGTTTTCATTCATTAAATGCTATTTGCTTTATACAGTATATACTTATGGTCCCTGAAGTTGGGGTACTTACTGAATTTAAAGAGAAAAATTTTGTATTTGCATGAAGAGACTCCAAGAACAAGGCTGAAATTTCGATATTCCGTGCTAATGCACGTTGAATACTTGTGACAGGTAATGAAAGGGGCATAACTCAGGAGTCATCAAGCATTCATTCAAACAGTCCTTCTCAAGCGTAACTACTAATTTCAGCTCAACAAACAATTACTGAATGTTGCTTGTGTCCCTGGGATAGCTGGGGTGCTTGAAGTATCCATATGTAAAAAATACATATACAGCCAAAGGCACACTCCATTAGCATATAGCTACAAGTTACATGTCATGGAAAAGCCTCCAGTTTCCCCTTTAAAGTAGGAAAGGAAGAAGAGTCATAAGTAGGCATTTATATTCACACCTTTAAAGATACAAACACTATACTGAAGAGTTTGCTAAAATACTTTTGAGCCCCTTCATGTTTGCTCAGTCTAGAAGTAAACACTGTAAAAGTTTAGAATAGTCTGCCCTAATATCCAAGGGAACTTGAATTGAGGGGCATATTTTCCTTTATAATTAAAATCTTGACATCTTATTTTGAAGTAATATATTTATGAAGGAATTATATTTGCTGTCTAATCACCATTTTACCTCAAGCAGACATTTATAATATTAAACTTTTTTAAAAGATATTTTTCAGTGAGCACCGGCAGAAATAGCAGTGGGAAATGCTGCCTCTCCCTTACAAGTTGGGGTTGGTAAGATAGTTAGCAATAGATGTGAGAAATGGCACATTGCTGAGCTAATCACTGAACAGAAGTAAAACCACTTCTCAAAAAATACACTATTTTCTTTTAAAAGCATGAGACTTCATATTTAGCTTCCAAAATCTCATTAGAATGTCTCCTTCTGGCAACTAAATTGGTTAACAATAAATAATTCATCAACCTCAAGAGGCTAAGAAAATTTTGAAAGGTGTTCTGGTTTAACAGAATCACAATGGTTTAGTTTATACAATGTACCAAGGAATTAAAAATAGGTGAAAAGTTCATATTTGTACTCTGGAAGGACTCTTGATGAATAATACAATAGCATTTCAATTGCATTATGCAAAATATTTGCTGGATCACATCACCTTTCTCCCATTGAACATGGCTTTTTTTTTTTTTTTTAATATATCTACTGTCTAAATTTAATCAGATTAATTTCTTTTTAATACATTTCTTATATCCCTAAAACTTACTCTTCCAGAGTAAAGATTAAATTATATAAAGATCTATGGTCTTCATAACATCTCTGCTCAAATAGTTTATTGCTCTCTGGAATATATTATTGGAAAAGATTATATGATGCTTCTTCCTAGAGCTCTTTAAGAAAATAATTTGTCTGCAGTCATTTACAACAGCTATAAAAATAAGCACTAGCCTGAATTTTCCTTCCTCCTTCCCTTCCTTCCTTTTTAACTTCCCGCCTTCCTGCCCTTTTTCATTCCTTTCTTGTCCTTCTCCTAGCTTTCCTCTTGTTTTTCTCTCCTCAAACATACTGTGTCCCTATTATTTGCAAGGTATCCTGCTATACGCTGGGAATCAAAAGGTGAAGACGTCATGATTCTATGATATCTGTCGTGACATATAATAAGTACAGAATAATCAACGACATAGTACAGATAGATAGATAAGTATAGAGGACTGTTAAACAGATGCCCCTGAGACTTGGTATTTGAATTTAACAGTCTGATGCCCTTTGTCTGATTTCCATGCAGATCCATTAACCCCACACTGACTGGGAAATCTCATCAAGATTAATTGGTCCCTCAGGCGAGATTGGCAATCAATAGCTGCAATGCTTCTCAAATTTCATTTTACAGATTTTTAACAGCCAAAGCTCTCCATTCTCCTTCTCACATTACCTCCCACATTCCCACGCATTCAATCCCAACCCAGAGGCCACTGTCCTTCTCCTTTTATTCTTTTATTCTTCCCGAGCTGCACAGCAGGCATGCGGAGGAGGAAGACAGAAAACAGAAAACTTTTCAGTGTGGGCACCAAGCTGTCAGCCTGTTCCTGCCCTAGCGCTGGGATCCGCTCCTCCCCCGCCAGTCCCCACCAGAGCACCACTTCCCCGGCAAGTGCCCAAGACGGAAAGAAAACCCGCAATATGAGATGGTCTCTCTGATTAAAAACAAAATTCCGTAATGCCTGCACAATTCACCGAGAACGCAAAGAAGAGTATTTCCGGGCAAACCTCCCACCCGCCCCGGGGGCCCTCGAAGCCCAGCCCTGGTGGAAGAAAAGGGCATGTGAGGAGAAAAGGGAAGGGCGGAGCAGGTGTCCACCTCAGTCACTGTGGACACACATGCACTCATATGGCGCCCCTGAGCGTCACGTCCCCCCACAAGGGAGGTACCTGGTTACTCCCCATTTCACTGCAAGAAAACCGCGGCGCAAAGAAGCAGGTGCCCGAGTTAGCAAACCATCTCAAGCGAGTCCTTTAATGGACCCCCAGGCCATATTAAGGTAATGTGGTAAATGATATTACAGACACGTGCTCGGGGAACTAGCGAATCAAAAAGCTAGAAAACACCTTTCAAGAAGGTCAGAAACCGACCTTCCCCCGCCCCCCTTCGGTCTGAGAAGAACTTGGGAGAAACAGCCCTACGGAGCTTGCTCCAACACCGAGTGACTACATGCTTCCTCCAGGTTAAGAACTACTCTTGACCTCAGCGATTTAATGACAGCTGGACCCATGCGCACACATCACCTAATATCCTTTTATACGTGGGTGGCCCCAAGGACTTGGAGTTTGATTGCCACTGGACAAGGTTATTTGTCCCATTTGTCCCTCTGGCCTTAAGTCTTTGATAATTATTGCAACTTCCTCACCTCCATCCAATATTCACTCCACCACAGCAGCCTCTCCTAGTACTGGTGGAGCGTGAAGTCAGCTCCACGGCATCTGTCAGATGCTTTTTACACATTTTTAAAATTTTTCCTCTGAAAAGGAATTGTCTGCAAAATACCTGAGGATCTTTTAAAGAAGGTACTTAGGATGCACACAAAACGGGGAGGTGGTAAGCGTCATTAATATACTAGGTATCCTTTGGTTTCACAAATTAAGTCAAAATTCTGCTTATTTTTCAGGGGAAAAAATGATAATGTGAAACAGTAGTAAATGCCAGTTTTTGTAGCTCTCCAACTCTCTGCAGTGACTGGATTTGGGCCATATGAGAATAATTTCTACTGTTAGATCAATATGGCAATGGAGAGAGAAATTTGATAAGCTATTCCCAGCCTGGTAGTTTAGGAGTTAAACTTCAGAGCTGACACCCCAGCATTTGGTAATCCTCCCACCCCGTACAGTACTCAGGCTGTAAAATCTGTGAAGTAGCCTCCTTCCGGAAGTCAGGTTTTCTTGTAATACCATAATTGGTTAAGTATGTATAATAGTGAATTTAACAACTAAGTGCCTTGATTTTCAGAACAAATGGCACCCACATGCTTGCTATTGACCTTCTGAATTGTGAATAAGATACGCCAGGCTGCCATAAGTCATGGGGTGTTCAAATGACTCCCCCACCCCACGTGTTTGAGATGCTATCTACTCTGTAATGAAATGACAAGACAGAATTATATCAGAGAAAGAACACCCACATATACACCCTAAATCATGCAAACGAACATCTGGAAATTCAGTGGTAATTTAGGAAGGTGGCCTCTAGTAGACTTCCTTTCCTTATACAGGCAAATCTAACTATTCTGTTCCAGAACAAACCTGAGGCTTGCTATAATTGTTCTCACAACTAGCGAATCACAAGTCAATTGCTGCTGCTAAAATGAGGGTAAATCAGTTACGTATTGGAGAAAAAAAGGCTTTAGAATTCACAAATAATTGGAGAAATAACTAACATATTATGTTATAATCATATGGAAAGAGTATACATTGTAAAAATTACCAACACAGAAAATTCACTTGTCTATACTATGTCTTTACACACTAAAACTCCGAGCATGGCTATTTGAATAGTCATGATACGGTCAGAGTTCTATCTTATCTTCAGATAAAAACATTATAGCTCAGCCGGAAGACTGAAATCCAGTTGAGAATCAGAAGCAAAAGCAAGTGACTTATTCACCTACTAATATTAATTAACTTTGTATAGTGTGTAATAAGTGCATAAAATGTAAGAGAAATACTTTCCCTATTGATTCTGGTAGTTAACTAATCTGGAAAATTAGTTAAATTAGGAAACAATAAAAAATGATAAGTATCATCAATATTTTATTATATTTTAACTTAAAGTGACTAAATATGGATTCAAGTTCCAGTCTTTTGATGTAGGGTGAAAGCTATACCCTTGAGAATATATCCTTTGATGGGAATTTCCCCTGGCTTTTCTTACATAAGCTACACCTATAATATTGACTAAGATTTCCAGTTTCGATTGTTTGAAAGGATACAGGAATTCAAATATTGTAGTGAAGCAAAAAGCATGCTAAAATCCTTTTAGATTTCCATGGCTTGACAATTTTTTTTAAGATTTTATTTTATTTGAGAGAGACAGTGTGGGCGAAAGAGAGAGCAGGAGCAGGGAGGAGAGGAAGAGGGAGAAGCAGATTGCCTGCTGAACAGGAAGCCCGATGTGGGGCTCGATCCCAAGACCCTGAGATCATGACCCCAGCCAAAGGCAGACATTTAACTGACTGAGCCACCCAGGCGCCCTGGCAATTTTTTTCTAAATATCTTGTCTTACCCTAATTTAACATCATTTTTTCAGCCATTTTTTTCTTTAGTGAGTCATTCCAAAGCATTTAACTTAATATTCACACAAATATCTCTCTTTTATTTCCCATTCATATTTCATTGATATACATAAATATTTAAATTATGTCATTAAAATAATAAATGTTTGGCAGAAACAAAACTAAACTCAGCAATTGGGAGCTATAGTACATAAATATGTGAGAGTAGACTGTAAGCCCCAAACACTCAGGGGCTACAGGACACAGACTTATCTTTTACAGAAGAAATGAAGAATGTTCGTTATTCCATAAAATTCATGAAACAAAATTAAGTGAAATTTAATTTTTAGTAGGTGAAATTGTTGTGAGCAACAATGTGTCATGAAAATGTACCAATATATCACAATACTTTTTAGGGGAATTTACAAATGTTTCAGTTAACTTCTTATTTTATAGTCTAGAGAGTCCAGACCATAATTCTGCCCATGAGTAGAAAAAAAAAAAATTCAAGCAAACCCAGAAAGATATTTATGGCTTAAGGTCAGCAAATCTATAATGTGAAGGCCTCACCAGAAGGCTAAAATGCTCCTAGCCTGTCTTCATAGTTTTCAAATGCTGTTATAACACCAGGGATCTCAGTTTAAAATTCTTCTTTATCACTGGGTATATGTCATGCCCTTTATCTCTGACATTTTAATCTGTTTTCTATTTTTACTAGAAATTTCTACTATTTTTAACTCCCCCGTTCCTTTTGTAGAAATGTTATCTTTTCCATCTTATTATTTACTAGATGGAAAACACTAAATATTCTATTTTCAGTCTTTCAGTATTTACATTTAACGTAAACATAATTAATATTAACAGTCAGCTTTAGTATTTTCTAATATCTACAGTATATCACTGTCTATGACCTCTCCCAGAGCATGTTACTAACTTTAGAAAGCTTTTAATTCCCTCATTTGTTCTTCATTTTTGTCAGTCAATACTTGAAGAGAATGAGTAATAAGTTTGTATAATTTCTTTGCTCACTGTCAATTCTCACATGCCATTAGTTCCTCCTGGACTCATTAAGTTGCTTTCTGGACTACATTTTCTAGTCTTTTAGCAGTTACCATTTACTGTATGCCTGAAATGTACCATTTTTATTTCTCAAAAACTTAAAGTACACTCTAGAACCTAACATAACACCTAGCATGTAGAAGGTGCTCATTAGATGTTTGTCAAATGTGAGAGTGAATAAATGAATGAACAAGCTCTGTCCAATGCATGTTATATGTTTATGTCTAATTGTAATACAAAGTCTGCATGGGAGGCATTCTTTCCATTTACGAAGGAGGAAACTGTGCTTCAGAGAGTTTAACAAAACTTGCCCAAGGTCACATAACCCTTAAGTTTTAAGATTTAGATTCAATTCTATGCCTAACCAACATCAAATTGCATATTTTGTTAATTTCTTGGTTTCTTGAGCTCAGGAAGGATCTCACCACAGAATATGGAATGTTGAGATTCATGAAAATGATACCCGTATGGATTAAAATATACTAGGAGAGATCTTTGTCTCCTTTTTTTGCCATTCTCTTATTTGCTTTCTTTTACTTTTTCCCCTCCACGTTGGCTACCATTACCATGAAAATGACAAGCCTAGACCTCAACTAGTAGAATTAATACAATCGGTGGTGGAAAAGACTGAATAAAAGAAGAGAACAGGAATCAAAGGGGAAACAAGAGAGGAAGAAGCAGAGAATATAAATACATAGATTTATAAACATTATTGTCAAAAGAAGCATCTCAGATTCGAACATTGCTTTGTAGAATGTTTCTAACAAATATGAAAGATAGTGTCTTCAGATGTTCGCAGAAGTTTTTCTTAAAAGTATTTTATACATGATATTTTTGTTTTCACAATTTGTCTTGAGATTGAAAAATGATGATTAGATGAATGCACTAAAATAACCTTGGTAGAAATCAGTATTATTTTCAGATTTCAAGCTTATTAGAGATACTGTCCTGACCTATCTTGCTATGATTTATTGTACTACAATCCAAACTTTAAAACTTCTAGAAATACTGGATTTACTACACACTATATTGAAGTTTCATACACTTGGAAGATTAACTTTGTTTTATATAGGATAGATTTTTTCAAGTGACTATGTTGCTTAAATTGCAGTGGGAATAAAAATAGGACAAAAGCAAAAACATAAATGAAACGGAATATCTTTTTGGGATGTGGAAGTGGTAGTTAGGTCATGGAAACAACAAAAAAAACCCCAACTGAGCTTAGATCTTTTTCTCTTAACATCCACCTATATAAGCTATTTCAATTATATTTGAAAGAATCAATTTAGTGTTCTCAGAGATAAACTGTGATTGATTTCCCAAAAAATTATGGTTTTGATTTTTCTAACGTATGAATTAAAATAATAAAAAAAATAAACGCCTTATGCATTCAACTTGAGAGATAGAAAGAGGAAAAATATTTTCTTATATAACAAGAAGAAATAATTCATAAATATAAAAGCAGAAATTAATTTGAGCCAATTGAAAAGAAAAAAGCAATTGAATTAAGTCATAATTATCTCAGGGTGTATATGCTCAGGGTCTCTAAGAAGTCTACTCAGTCATGGGTTTTCCCATTTGATATGAAGTCTAAGAAATTATATCTCTGCCTTATTTCAGTTTATCAATTACCTGCCACTTAAATTATAAGACATTTGGCTCTTTTAACTAAAGGCTACTTTAAAAAATAAGAATGACATAGATATCTGTGATTTGAAATGTATCAGTAAGGACCCCATTTCTCAAACTGTATCCTCATTGGGGATTGTTCTTTGGCTGCATCAACAGAAACCCAACTACCCTGGTTTAATGGGGCTCCCTAGAAACAGATTTGTAGATGGAGAGTTGCATCTGGAAGATTTAACTAGAAAATCCTCTCAAGATGTGTACCTGTAAGAAAGTAAGGAAGGCAAGGTTGGGCAGAGAAGAAGCAGATCTACGAGTTGACAAATGAGGGCTTAGCCAGTCCCACAGTGAGTTTTGAAGCTGAATGATCTTTCAAAGTTGCCCCAACTTAAGGCAAAGGACTTGGGCTTTTGTGTCCTCACATCCAAAAGTCATTGCCTCTAGGCCACCCCCTTGGAGGCGACATAATTTTGAGCACAGAAATTCCTATAGCTGCTAGCTACTCCAGTAAGGGACACATCTGCGAGTAGTCAGTAGCTGTACTTGCCAGCAGATGAGGATAGATAGGTCACCCTGAAGGACTCAGGGCTGAAATAGCATCCTTTCCCTGCTCAGATCCACTTACAGCAAGTTTGCTCATCTGGGAATAGCCTCTTACAGCAAGTTTGCCCATCTGGGAATAGCCTCTCCAGGATGCTGGTTGCCCTCATTTGCAGGGGAAATACAAAAAGAGAGTTAGCAAGTGTAGGAACTACATACACCTCAAGATGGTAATTGATCTCCAATCAGTAACTAATGCTTACCATTCTCCTCTTTAACCACTCAGTCTAGATGTCCTCATCTTCAGCTAGCACCTCTGCTGGTGGGGTGACTTACACCCTCATCTCTGAGGAATCTGAACTTGGGGTTACCATGCCCTTTCATAGGCCATGGCTGCTGTTCTTGACTGTTCACTGTTGAAGCTGGGCATGGTAGCATCAAGAGACACCTCAATGGATTAACTGAGCACCAAACATTCTTCCCTGGCCCCCATCCATGCCGGGCTAGGACTGGATGATTTGGCTACCCTAAGTTACAAGGACTCACTTGAGATGTGAGGGGAAAAAACTAACTATGGAATCGAGTGCACCATTGAGTCATTAAAGAGAAAATAATGAGAGGTGCAGGGTGACAAATCGGAATTCAAGGTAAAATGCAAAAGCCAGAAGAGAGGGTGTTCTGGCAGCATTTA